>CM034149.1:363884933-364484933 GCA_019776745.2 Taxus chinensis
TACTTGACCTTTCACACACCTAATAAAACATAAATTCATGCTCACACACCTAAAAAACAAATTCACTCAGGTCACACTTCTTGCACACACATTACTGACACCAAAAAGCACCCAAAACAATGCTTTCATAAACTCCTCTTTATTTAAAATTTAAAAAAAAATCATTTTCCATCCTTTGTTTCAACCCATGCATAATAAAAACATCCAAAATTATAAATATAACAATTTCAAGTGACCCAAGTAGGTAGGCCTAGCCAAAAATAACATTTCATACTCCAAAAATGGTCAAATCCCTATGGGCACAAAGATAAAAAATGCCCTAACATCAAAACCATAATTATTCATGACCCATAAATCACCAAAATTTTTTAAATTAATATTTAAACATCATACATGGTCACAATTTATCTCAAACAATCAAATTATTTCATTTAATGGGCCCAATGTTCTTTGTACTTGTAAAAATAATTGTTTCCTACACCCTTAAGGAGCATGAAAACTTCTTTATGCCACTATATCACTTAAAAACATAAAAAATATGTCATGTGATAAATAAATGGAAATTTAATAACCTTTTATAAAACTTATAATAAATTTATAAGTCATCAAACAATCACCTTCTCAAACCTCATCCACTTTTGTCTTAACCAAATCAACCTGCCCAAAAAGTTGTTTTCAAAGATCAGCTGATTAAAAAATTTATAACAAAAATCAAGATCTATAAATGGATTAATTGGATAAAAAATCATCAATAATCACTCTCCATGTGGTATTAAGCATCGCCTAATCTATATCATGCTTCAAACAACTCAAAACTTTTAGAAAATCCTATCCTGTCCTGCACTTGTACAGACATTCCTATCCAAAAAATGACCTAAAAACCTTGTCATAACTCATCATCATGGTACAAAAATTATATCTCTATAAATATCTCTAAATCCTCTTTCCAAAACAACTTTAATAATCTCACAATTCCACCTGTAGATCTAGTTATGCCCATTTTACCGAAGTCTACTTATTATGGCCTCAAAAGCACCCTTTGACTAGTCAACATGAATGGAGCTCATTTGAACATGTAACTACATCACCATGACCTGAAACATTTTTAGACATGAATAAAAACTCACATACATCACATAATTCCAATTTATCTTGCTACTCCTTTGGACAACCTTGTTTGAAAACACTCTTCTTCATAACCTCCCCTGTTTTAGTGGGGCCTACTCATAACCATGACCTCTACCATACCTTTCTAGAAATCTGAAGGAGTCCTATAAATTTTAAAATCATCATCAATTCACTAATAAGCAATTCTATTCACTTGGGAAGTAATTATTCCATACCACTTTCAAGCTCATAAATAGTTGTTTTCCTTCTTAACATTCGTTCATAAAAACCTAACGATAAAATGACCTAATTATTTATGTGAAAAATTATAGACTCAATGTAGAAACATCCCTAAAATTTTCAAGGTCCCATTCTAAGAAAAACATTTAGGGTGAGCATCAGAAGATCCAATTTGAACTGGAAATGCACTAGTTCTTGATGTGTCTCACCAAAACTAACATATCTTGTAAAATTCACATCATAACATCCTAAATTATTTCTCAAAGCACCATGAAACATCATATTAAAATCTCCAATCATGAAAATTACATCAACATAACTCAAAATAATTATACACTAAAAATTTCACATCTACCCCATAGGATTTTACATTGTAGAAGCTAGGGTCAACTGGAAAAACATTGTAACACATCATGAAAACACTCAAATTGACCCAAAAATACCTAGTACAACATGATATACTTAAATACATGCATCAATGATCTCATGTAGCTCCAAAACGCAATCTCATACCTCCTAGCATCCATACCTACTCCAGATGAGCACCTGAAACATATTCAATCACCTGTATTTGCACCACGTGTCACATCCCAAAATTTCAGTTTGTGTTTCCAATAGGATAATTCCTAAATGGTAAATGATTTATGAAGGAAGTGGGAATGAACCCTTCTATGTAGCTAAGTATGTAGTTACCCACACGCATGTATACCATTAAAAATATATACACATGTACATGTAAGTGCATGTGCAACCGCATGATAGTGCTTATTGCCCGACGTTAATAAAACATTTAGAATTTATGGAATATCCTGTTTTCTTATTTCTTGTATGTGTTTATCTTGATACATACGAGAATACAATGTATTATTGAGCTAATTGGTTTTTTATTTATATTATGAATTATTACACACTTGGCTATACTGTGTTACTTAGCTGAAAGTGATGATTGTTGCATTTGGGTATTGCATGGTTGTTGTACCCCAGTTTATCTCTCTCATTGTATTTAATGGTTTGAAAACTATGTTAAACTCTTATAAGAGAAAGTTCATAAATTCATGTATTTGTATTACTTCTTTAACTAGCAATGACCTGCATGATAACTAACCATCTTCATGTTGAGCTTGGATGGTCAAGGACAATATGGCATTATAGAATATCCCTTATAAATTTGGTAATGATTCTCATTTTCTTAAGGTAATGCTAGTTGATGGTTTTTGGATCCATTGTAAAGGCGCAAAAAGTAAAGGCAAGGTAATTGATTTACAGAAATATGGTTTGATAATTCTTATTACAAAAAATGATAGTACAAGTATTAATATTGTGATTATACATTTACCTGTCAGACCTTCCTCTATTTTCAAAATATTATAAAACCGACCCCATTGCATATAAAATTGGGTTGGACTTCTTGACATAGGATTATGTTAAGAGAAAGATTTATTTTATTGACTTAGTTTCTAATCACTACGGGAATTTGACCATAGTGATGGCATTGATATTGTTTGATAAGTTTATTGTGATAAGTCAAATCCAATTGACTTGGGATAATTATTTATAAGGTATGACCTTAAGGTATATTCTTGAATACTAATTTGGATGGAATAATGCTACTTAATTATTAAACAGAGGTCTTATGACCTAGTCATTGAAATATATATATATATATATATATATATATATATATATATATCAACCATATTTCACTTTGAATGGATCAAACATCATTATGATATTGTTGTGGTCAATCGACCCCTTTTGTGCATTGCATAATTTTGGAATTATTAAATTATATCTTCAACCAAATGATTGGATAACCTTATATGCAAGTTATATATTATATTTAAAATAAAGATAAGTTTGGAATCCCCTGCCAAACTTGGGGAGAAAATTGGAGGACAGCGGTGGGTTGTTAAGCCATTGCGTGGCATTGAGGAAAATTAACTCCATTTATTGTACAGGTATTTTTTAAAATCATGAAGCTTCTACGGGAAGCTACCTTCGCACAATAGTTGTTTAAATTTTTCTCTAGTTTTGAAAAGGGATTTTGGCGAAGCCATGCAAAATGGAATCAAACATCAGTTCATTACAAATTCTCCATGTGGATTTTTGGCGAGCTATTTTGGGGATTGAGATAATTGTGTGTAAATATAAGATATCCTATATAGATTTCAGTGCTTTGATAAATTGGGGGAAAGCTCAAATCTCTTATGTTATCTGGGTCACTATGCTTAAGGATTTTGTAAGAAAAAGTTAAGGAAGATTAGAAATCTCATGTAAGACTCTAAACTCATTTCTTGTGGTTATATTACGAATTAGATAGTTATAGTATAATAGCTCATATTGTGTAATTTTGTAACAAACTAAATACTTGGGTTAATTCATCTCTAGATGAAATAAAATGATTTGTAACGGGAAATGGGTTTATTCTTTTTCTTAAATCTGCAAGTTTTAAGTTAAGCGCCAAAAAAAGGGGAGGGGTAAATCTGAAAGGGGATTATATGGAATATTTCAAATGACTATTCTTACTTTATGAATTATTGTGACAAAGTTTAAATTCGAATGCAGATATTTGTTATCTTCTTCTTTGATTATTTAATTAAACTCATATAAGGTTCTTACTTCTTTATGAATGGCCAAAATTTTAAATCCCTTGACTGAAATTGTGAAATCTTACTCATGGCATTACATATTCTATTGTTTTAACACTTGAAAACATGATTTTCATTTGTATGAAAAAGTATCAAATTTGGTCTAAGTAAAATAAGACATTTGGACTATTCATGTGGGAATTTTGAATCTCGTGTTGCCAAAATAGAGATTAGGAAAGTACTCACATTCCAATCTCATGTATTTTTTGTCTCTATTACAAGATTTGATTTTATTGTTCCTAGATTTAATTTTAGATGCTTTAATTTCAGGCATTGGTGCATTACATCTTTTATGGGAAACTGTAGTCATTTTTTGCCCATAGAATAACCTTCTAACCTCATGCACATTGGCCTATCACCCAACGGGTGCTGGGTGCTCACCTAATGCGCGTGCGGGTGCCGAGCCCCTCATTTATGTGAGCATTACGAGAAGATCTTATCATCGATGAAAAATTAAGTGTAGAAAATTAAATGATCGTGCATATATTATAAAATCATATGATGAGTCATTACACTAACATACCCATTCAGATGACAAAAGAAACATCATACAGATAGTAGATCTGATCCATAACATAAAGAAAAAGGCACTAGGGTTTACACCCATAAACAATATATTTAGAACATAACCATATATTCATGTTGATAATAGTTCACTAACCACATTACATCCAAAAGGGTCATATCAAACTGATATATCATGACTCATGCATCACAAGTTATAGATATTCTTCCCTATTACAAAAAATTAGCAGACACATTCCCCTAGATATGCTAACATTCTTATAGTCCTCTAATGAGAACCCCATCCCCTAAACTATTATGCTATTTATGCAGAGCTTCACCTACTATGTTATGGCTTATCGCACCATAGCCCTCTTCTTCTCTATCTCTCTCGATGACGCTCCTCCAAAATTATCCTCTCTCCTATCTCCTTTTCTTCTACCCAAGCATCTCTATAAATAGTTTTAACACCCATTGCCATGACTTCCTAAAGTAGCAGATCGGTTGTCAAGTGTCAAGGTGGTCCTCCGATGGAGTATGCTTCTTCTAATCCAATCTCCCCACTTTCTGCAATGATGTCTTTGGGAATGTTCCATGCATGAAATATTATTTCCATGACCACAAAGTCACCAGGCTATCACCTTATTCACTCAGCACACCTAGTCGGGTCACGTTTTTCATCAAGTGCCTCTTAGAAAGCGTAATATGAATAAATACTGAAATCTTTTACTCTACCTTGGGTGCGCATCATGGTTTCTACTAAACCCTTCTAAAACCCTTGTCCAGTGTGCTTTGGCCCATGCGCCCATCCTCTTCACTAGTCCCACGCACACACGTGCCTTTTAGGACTTAGTCAATATTCTAAGGCCCAACATCACCCCACACTAAACTTGTTCTCTGTCCTTCAAAATATACTCTTCAAAGAATAAATAATGGTGAGACTTTGAATGGTTGGAATAATGAATGAAGAATGAATAACGAGAAATCAAAGAAATAAAGAATGGAGAAATGAAGAAGAATTTTTTTATTGTTAAAGAATGAGTGGGAAATAATTCCTTATATCTGCCTCAATCTTCTCCCATGAATCCACCTCACTGTGCATTCAGTGTATCAACAATGTTTTCCAACTGCTTGTTGAGGTCATCCAATGCATCCATCCTATGGGTGATCTAAGGATATAATTCCTTCAGCCAAATTTTGATTGAGTCTCTCAAGGTCTCAATGGCTTCTGACTTCTTCTTTACCTCGGCCAGGATATTATCCCACTCTACCTTGTTTCCTTTATTCTTCTCCTGAAACTCCTTGAGGTCTGTCTCATGGGTGGTAAATAAAATGTTTGCCACTCTATCTCTGTCCATGCAATTGTCATTATTAGCTTCAGCTATCTATGTGGTGTCCTTTACATTAACAAGGAGCTTAGTGTACTGAGCGACTATCTCCAAAACCTTCAAATTTTCCTCTTTCTCCTGGCACACTAACACTTCTTATTTTGATTCCAAAATGAGAGGTTGCCTCTCCATGGTGAGGATATGAGTTAGTTCTTCCAAGCATTAAAAGGTTGACTCATACTTCTACTCGGGTGGTGTTAGGTCTAGATGCTTTAAGACAATAACAAATGTAATCATTTCTACCTTTTTATATACCTCGTGCACCCTTTCCTTTTCCTCCTTCATCGCGTGCCTTAACTGTGTGCTGATTACTTCCTCTTGCTTTAGATCCTTGATCTTTTCAATGAGATCCTTCTTTTTCTTCTCCAATTCCCCTTCTAGGAATCTCACCCTATCATTCCTCCCAAAAATTCTTGGCTCAACTTCAACTGAAACCTTATTAAGTACATTATAGACTTGCTCATCAGACAACTATTGAGCATTTACCAGTGGGTTTATACCTTTGGACTCTGGAATTTTCATCAACGCTCCTTGGTTAACTTTGAACTCAGGTTTATCGAGATGGGACTCAAAATCCCAAGATAACATCTTCCTGGTTCGCGGGTATGGGCCTTCTTCCTTAAATGAAGACATTTCAAGGAGTTGGTCTTTTGGTACGGTGCTTTGGAACCATACATGCAATACCTTTTTTGGATCATGGATATAACCCATTCCCTTTCCCTGTGCTACTACCATGCTCTTTCCTTCTATGCATGCAGCCTTTGGAAAGCTTACTGCTATGCTAGGGTATCTGCCCATGCTACCATACTTCTTTCCTATGATCTCTTCTTCTATCTCCTTGAGTATCTCATCCACACTCCACTCCACTTCTTGATCCACTAACTTCTCTATTATTCCCATTACTTCTCTCTTTGTGGCCTCTTCTATCTACTCATTGGTGAGGTTGTGGGTCCTCTGATCCTTATTATTTACTTCTTCACTCTCCCCTATTCCTTGAGTGCCTTCTTCTTCATCATCCTTCCTCTCACTTCTTGTTATCACCAAATCACAACACCCTATGGTTTGCACAAGTGTGTGTGCTTGATCTCACAGTGTGATTGGATAACATGGGTACTATCTCCAAGTTGTGGGGCTTGCTTCTTGAGATAGACCTCCAGAGAAATGTAGTTCTTGATGCAGGAAAAACTACTCCTAACCTAACCTTCTAAGGAACCAGAGAGAGAGAATGCATGAAAACAAAGCCTACACTAAAGTGGTGATACACCAAAAAAGGAGAGTGTGAGAGTAGTCTCCCAATGTGTGAAAAGTAGAAGAAAAATGCAAACTAGAAGGGGTGATAACAGTTCTCCGCAATCTAGAAAATGCATTCACAATAGTATTTCATGCACACACAATGATAATGGATCCTTGCAACAACATAAGATAGACAAAATATATATGCAATGAGATTGAAAGGGCAAGAGGAATGCAAACAAACATAGCAGGGGAAGATACATCCGCAAACTTGCATCTATTACTTCATAAGTATGCACAGTTCAATCTATTATGAGATAAGGGTCTGGATCACCATGAAAGGAGTCCACTACAAGGGCCTGCAACACATTGTGTTCACAAAAAAAAATTGACAATTTTTTTCTACTTAAAACTATCTATCTTTACAATGAGCCCAACACTCCAATTTATAGAAATTTGAGAAGAGGGAGAGAGAGGGAAAATGAAAATCTTGAAATATGTCTTCTCACCACTTGAAAGATGTAGTAATTGAAGTGAAATGGTGTTTTATTGCTTTTAAAAGGCTCCCCATATCATCCCATGACTTGCAGCAGTAAAAAATGTCAGCCCATGCTTCATTAATGCATCTCAGCTACCAAATAAAATCATTATTTCAAATTGGGCACGTTTTCTACAAAATTACCATTGATTTCTCTCCAAATTCTCATATTATTGATTTATTTCCATCAGAATTGGAGCCATGATTCCAATGGCACAAATTTTGTGTTTTTTTTAGAAATGCAAAAGTTATGGCCTTCTGAGTGCGAGCAGCTATTTTGGGCCTGCCAAGCATTTATGTCATTTGACAGGAATTAACATCTAGTTTTATAGAGCTGGAGATGTTCCTTTTATTTT
The DNA here is from genome assembly GCA_019776745.2 of Taxus chinensis. Classification (NCBI taxonomy): domain Eukaryota; kingdom Viridiplantae; phylum Streptophyta; class Pinopsida; order Cupressales; family Taxaceae; genus Taxus; species Taxus chinensis. The sequence goes on from CM034149.1 coordinate 363,892,948, forward strand.
TAAATATATACCCTCATTAAAATTAAGAAATCCAATTTTTCGACATAGAGGACGTCGTGCTCATTCCAGAAAGTCTAATTTTGTGAAAATCGGAGCTCGGGGTCAAAAGTCACAGCCGTTTGAAGTTTGGGAGAGTCAGACATTGAGTTTTCCTTTGTATGCGGGCATTTCAGCTATTTCAGGTCTTGGTGTCCTGGATGTCCCTTGTGTGAATTGGGCTGAAAACCCCCACTTCATCTACATCATACTTGACCAGCTTCACAAATTGGGCGAGTCATATTTTCAGGGAACTCGTGTCCCTCGTGTACTGCTGTTGACCGGGACGTCAAGGCCGTTGACCACCGCTTCACCCGTGAGCTTCCTTCTATCGGCTATTTTAGATTTTTGGGTCCTAGATGTCCCCCATGTACCTATGTTTCTTAGACAAATTTGACCTGAATTTTCTTCCCAATAAAGGAATGTGGCCATTTCAGCTCTGTGGGTCCCACGTGTCCTAATGTCCCATAGACTGCGCAGACCAAATATACCCGACTATACTAATTTTAACTAACTGCGGTGATTTCAGGTTTTTGGGTCCTAACTGTCCCACACATAATTGTGTGCACTAGGCTCCAAAAACCTGATTTTTCTGATTTCTTTGCAAATCAGCCATTTCGGCCATGAGGGTCCCAACTATCCTACACGTACTTGTGTGACCTGGGCTCCAAAAACCTGATTTTGCCGCAATACACTAGCACAGGCCAAATTTTTACTTTTTTTGCAATTTTTTGGATTTTTCTTGGCCAGGGGAGTTAGAGAAAAGAGGAGAAGAACCTTAAAATCCTAATTTTTTGCCCTTAAACCATTTCAACCTACTTGACCCTAAAGAATTTGCATAAGTTACCAGAATTTACCTTGATGGGTGTATTTTGGATAACACTTATTTCTTCCTTCGAGTCATGTACATCATACATGGGATGGTTTTGAACCTCTTCATCCTTTTCATTATCTCTTTCTCCCCTATAGGCCTTCAAGCTCTCCATCTCCTCTAAGTCTTCCTTCCCCACTACCTTTTGTTTCTTCCTAGCTAGGGATTCTTCCTCTTCCTCAGCAAGTGATTCCTTTCTAGGTGACTCTTCTTGTTTTGGAACCTCTTCCTCAAGTGTCTTTTCCTTATCCTTGATGTGATACTTCTTCCTGCATGCGTATGTTCTTGGCTTGGTGCCTGACCTGGCGCACCCACAAATTTTGTTGTCTATATGCTTGGTGCTTTCTTCTCTGATGCCTCTTTCTCCAAGATATCTTCCCTTTCCCTCTTCTTTGGCATGGCCTTCTTCCTACAGGTGGGATCCTTTGGGATGGATACATCATTTTCTAAGTAAGTTCCCTTTTCATACTTGGGCCTAATGTGTAATTATAATCTTATTGTGGTCCTTCTAGCAATTGGCAATGTCAAGGGTTTTTTCATTCACACTTCATGGGAGACATACTTATCCACATAAGCATGCTATTTTGGATATACCAAATTCCTTCAAAATTTGCGGTGGTCCTAGTCCACCTCGCTAAGGTTGAACCTTAGCCTTTTATCTTCCTTGAAAAAATTTACCCCTACTTGGAAATACTACGTGGTGAAGGAGAAGGGTAATTTACACCATGGGCTCTTGTTCCCATCTGACAGAGTGAACCTACCAATGAAAAAGTGCTAATAGACAGTGAACTCAGATTATTCATCTACTAGTCCTGACGACTATTCTGGTATCCTCCACTCAGCCCCAAATGTGTCACGCATTCACTTATACCATTTCTCTAGGTATGCCTTATGGGTGGCTGTCATGGTGTCGTATGTGTATTTTTCAAACCCTTTCCTAGGGTAGGGATCTTCATCTAGATTCTCCTATGCAAACTTCTCTGGCCCATTAGGCACTCCAATTTCCAAGAATATGATGGTGTGAAGAAAATTTCCAAACATTATCTTCTCTCCTTCTTACATGGTGTTGATGATCTCTTTTGTAATGTAGGATGACAAGTTATAGATGGTCCCATTGATGATCATCCTTGGCAGATTAAACTGTCAGAGTCTGGGGAAACCTTAGGTTAGTGGGACATACGCCCTAAGGAGACCTCCAGATTTTAAAGAATTTGGTTCTTCTCTAAAGTGTGAGATGAGGTTTAGAAAAGTGAAACAAAATATGAATTTTAAAAGGGCCGATACACCGAACGAGGCTTCTAAGAGATCAATCGAGAACGCAACTATCTGAAAAAGGGAAATGGTGAATGACTGAAAAGGGTGCACAAAATTACACCACAAGCCAGATAAGATCACATAGAACATTACCTCAAACTACTCAAGCATAGCTTCAAATATAGTAATGACATTGAGAGATGCATAGTTTCTATGTGAAAATAAAGGTGATCAGAGACAACAAATATATGTAAATGATAAACAAAACACACCACAGGGCATTTATATTACTCCAATAATTGTGCATAGTATTACATTGGAAAAGAGGAAAGATTATTGTTACAAAACCTAGGAAGAAGGATAAATATCCAAGCCCCTATCTTTTATAGAAGAGGGGATCGAGACAGAGAAGAAACCCGAAAAACTCTCTCAAATGAGACCTAGATTACAATATATATAATGAGAAAGAGAGAAGAGTCCAATCCCGAAATTTCTTTTTCAACCACTTGTAAGATGCAATAAATGAGTATAATTAATGGCACCTTGCTTGTAAAAGACTCCTCCTTCTATCCCATGACCCGCAATAGAGAAAATTATGGCCATACTAATTAAATGCATTCCCACCCACTTTCCAACTGTCTCCTTGAACTGGCCTCATTTTCTTTAAATATTGCCATCAGAGCTTCATCGGTTTCTGTATTTCTTGATTGATGTGTGTCGTGCTCGATTTATTAGATATGGATATTTTTATTTTATTTTAACCCACCTATCCTTACTAAAAATATGAAATCCACCTTTTTTGGCATAGAGGATGTTGAGAGCTGTCCAAAAAGTCCAATTTTGTGAAAATCAGAGTTCTTGGTCAAATGGTATTCTTGTTTGAACTTTGGGGTTGGGAGTTCCATGCGGGATCTCACAATTTTTTAAAATATCCGAGCATTTAAAATTCCTAGTGGGATTCATGATTAATCCTACATTGAATTGACCTTTAATCAATATTTTGTGACCTGCTTTGGGTTCGGAGTCTATCCATGATGAGCTCCATGTGGAGGTCAAGTGCATCTGTAGGGTCTTTTCTTTTCTTGCACCTTTCAAAAGTGTGTTGAGCTGACATGTGGCACCGTTTTTTATTTTTCACAAGTTTGTAATGAGACTCATTGCACATTAATACAAGGACCCTCTCTTAGCGGGCCCCTTATTATTGACTCCATGTTGAAGTCCCGTGGGATTTTGGAGTTTCAATTTTCCCTCTCATTTCTTGGAATTGCACCAAGATGACATGTGGTGCCTTCCGTGACACTTCTACTTTTCTTGAGTTGACTCACTCTAGGCTTCACTTTTGACTCACTAAGTCATCTTTCTTCATTTTTTCACCATGATTTGGCCAAGTCCTTGCAAAAATGCCAAAGTCTTGACTCATCTCTCATTAGTATGATATTCTCAACACTATCTTGATCAATCACAGTAGTAATCTACTTGTTATTTAATTTCAGCGAGCGGTGGAGGAAAGTAGATAACATTTTGGCAACTCACGGGGGGCCATTATCCCTGCATCTATCTATTGGGCATGGAGTCTACATCATCATCATGAGCTGATCTGAACCCTGATTCCATAATATTTGAAGTGTCATTGCTTTCTTCTATAGCCACTAGGTGATCCTTGTGCTTTTCAACTCTCATAAGGAAACTCTAAAATTTACTTTGTGAGAGTGGAAAATTGTTTTGACATTGAATATCACTCATTCGTGCATTTTCTATTTTGAGGATGAAGGATGGAGTGGATTCTGGATTGGGCTGTAAGTTGATTCTGGAGAGGTATAGAGGCTTGCCGTAATTCATTCTAGAGAGAGTCAACAAGGTTGCCTCCTTATTTGATTTCAATTGCTCTTTATTTTTTTCATTTGAATTTTTTAACTGTTATAAGAAAATGTAGGTCTCCCTATCATAAATACTGAAGGGCATGGCACATTATACCTCTGGAGTAATACAAAAAAAATGATATACAAATATTAAATCATACATGCCTCAAGAAAGACATGCAAAGTGTGCAAAAAGAAATTTTTCTACTAAAAACAAATCTACTCATACTCATACACTAACCAAAATGAAGAAAAGCTAAACAAATCCTGCTATAAGCAGGGAGAAATAACTTCCCTTCTTTACAAAGTGTGGCCATGTAATTAAGTTAACAATAGTTATGGCCTACAACAAGAGTTAAAAAATACCTTCCACCCTTCTATCCAAGGTATCAATAAACAAAAAGGATACCTCCTCAATATGTTCATCTTTTGGTTGGAGGTGTTATATCTGACCCTTGGTGTATTGAAGATCATCCTCATGCTCTGAAGTGAGCATGACCAGCGTTGGCTTCTCCATTGGCTCCCATACTGCTAGATATTTGATTGGGCATAGGGCCCTAAGAACCAATGGGCTTATCCTTTTGATTTTCCCATTCCTTTGAATTGCATCCTCATGAATGGGGATATTTTGTAGAATTTTTGGAAGAATGTGATTGCTTGTAGGCTGATATGAATGTTGCTTCTTTTCTACAAACAATGCTACTTCTTCAAAAACTACCATTTCCATTATGACTGATTTGATCTTGTTGTCATTGTCTTCTTCTTCCTCCTCAAACATAAATTTTGAGAGATCAAAATACTCCACGAAATGAAATTCCTGCAAAGATGTGATAGAAGAAGAATTTAAATATGTATGATTAAAAGAAATCAAGAAGCTCTTTATGATTTCTTATTCATTCAAGGGTCCAAAATCTTATTTTTTCTCCTCCACAACATGAAGTTCTCCATGGTTAGTTACAACTGATGATAATGATTGTGATGGCTCAACAAAACTTTCCAATAGAGAGGCAAGCTCTAGGCATTCAGGACAATGAAGGTCATTACATTCCATGGAAATCTCCTATACTTTAGGGAGATTTTCCTCTTTTGTTTACACATGCTCCTCATCTTGTGAATTTGGAGTTGTCTATTTTTCCTTCATAGGTTTAATCAGCAAGGGGATCTTATCAATCTTGAAACTACAAGCCCATATTTTCCAATATTTAGTTATTTCTTCTTGATTGGAATCTCCTTCAGGTTTCCCTTGACTGATTTTAGTACTATTTTCTTCCCAAGATGAAATTGAGACAACAAGAGGAGGGTTGGGCTGGTTTACCACATGATTTGTAACCATTTGTGGTGGAGAAGGAAGTGGAACTTATTTTTTTGGATGGGATGACTGTTTGGAAGGTAAAAGGGAAAAAGAAATGAGGTAGGATGAAAGGATAGGAGATGGAGAAGGGAACTCAACATTTGGAGCAGCATATAATGGGCTTGAATCATGACAACGTTGAAATGATAGAGCTTGGGAAGGAGAGAAAGAAGAAAAAAAAGCTAGTGATTGACTTACCCATTGAAAATGTTGTCACATACTTTGCTCATATGTTTTAATACCCTTGATCCATTGTGTAAGTTGGGTAAACATTTCATCCCAGAAATCAAGCTTGTCCTGCAGGCTATAGTGTCTTGGAAAAGGGCCTTCCCATGGACAAGGTGCCCTGTAACCAATCCTGGATGATTTTATTTGTGCCATAGCCCGATTTTGAACCATACCAAGCTCCATTCTTTGGAGCTTCTCCATTAGACCAGCATCCTCTATCTGATTATTGTTATCAAATGCATACCCGTATTCTCGATAGGCTCCGAAGACAAACTAGTTTTGGCTTTGCTCATATGGGTAAACATAGCGACTCTGGATCTGATCACACTACTAGTTTGGAGGAATTTTGAAGCTCATTAGAGGTTGATTGTACTGTTAAAAGTGTTAATTCCACTGTTGGAATGAAGTCATGGTTGCAAAAATTCATAGAATGAAGAAAAATGAGATACATGGAAAGAAAGACAAATGGAGATGGATGAAAGAAAGACCTGAAAATTTAGAGAATGGGTTGTTTGAATCATGCAAAGTCATCAGATGTGCTTTGTGTGTTCCTCCATAGGATTAATCTCACCAAGAACACAGTAACTTGATGAAATGAAATAATATTACGATTTGAACTATCCCACCGAGCGTGCCAGGAAAAATCTTGGTGATCATCCTTGGTGGATTAAACCATCAGAGTCATGGGAAACCTTAGGTTAGTGGGATGTGTACCCTAAGGAGACCTCCAGATTTTAAACAAGTTAGTTCTTATCTGCAGTGTGATATGATGTTTAGAAAAGTGAAACAAAATATGAATTTTAAAGGGGGCTATATGTTGAACGAGCCTTCTAAGATATCAATTGAGAACACAACTATCTGAAAAAGGGAAATAGTGAAGGACTGAAAAGGGTGGATGATATTGCACCATAGCCTAGAGAAGATCACACAAAACACTACCTCAAACTACTTAAGCACAACTTCAAAGATAGCAATTACATTGAGAGATGCATAGTTTCTATGTGAAAATAAAGGCGATCAGAGACAACAAAGATATGCAAATGATGAACAAAATGCACCACAGGGCATATATATTACTCCAATAATTGTGCACAGTATTACATTAGAAAAGAGACAAGATTATTGTTAAAAAATCCAGGAATAAGGCTATAGATCCAATCCCCTGTCTTTTACAAAAGAGGGGCTTGAGACAAAGAAGAAAACTGATGGACTCTCTCAAATGAGACCCAAATTACAATATATAGAATGAGAATGAGAGAAGAGTCCAATCCTGAAATTTCTTTTTCAACCACTTGTAAGATGTAATAAATGAGTGTAATCAATGTGTTGGTTGGATATTTTGTCAAGCCAAAATATGAGGTTCAACCACAGTATATGGGATTAAATCCCTCCTCAAAGACAAGTGAGGCTACCTATTTATTGATAATCTAAAACGCAGTAGAAATAATATATACAGTATTCACACTTTTCTAACCATTGAGGTTGGGATACAATCCCAAAATCCATATCAACACGAGATGAGAATGTCACACTTTCAGAAATAGAATGGATTAGAAAAGAAACTATTGTAGAATAAATAGAGAGGAAAGGGAATGAGAGGAACGTATTTTCTTTCGAGAAAACACAAATCATGAAATACTTATATGAGTTTTAGATAATGAGTGCAATGTTTGAAATGATTAAAATAATCAAGAATGCTAAACAAAGAATAGCTTAACATCTTGAACGTAAGAACAATCTCTCAAGATAAATGAATCTCACAAGACAAATTTTGCAAAAATAACACATGTTTCTATTCCTCAATTGTTTAAAAGAAAATACAAAGTTTTTCTTTTTTTTTACAATAGCTCTTGATATTCCAAAAATATCCACCCTTTGGAATGCACAAACATCCCTTATTTATAATAAAAAGAGTAGAGAGAAAATAGGATAAATCCTAGAAAATAGTTCTTTTAATGAGAGTCCTATTTTGCTTGACTCTCATGCAAGAGACCAAGTCAAAATTTGCTTCTTATTTGATGAAACGAAAATGAAAAAGACATGCCAATCTCAGAATTGAAATGACATGAAACATTATGCCTATTCTATTTCATCATCTTTGTATTCCTCTAACGTAGCCTTCTTGTCTAATAATTCTTGGAACTTTTGGATTATGCCCTATATCTCATCTTCATCTAGCACACTAGAATAATCAATTAGAAATTCACAAGTTTCTTGAGTGTCACTTGCATTACCAGGAAGTTTCTATAATCTCTTGTTGAGTTTTCTCAGTGATTCCAAAACATTTTCGATCCTTATGAACTTTTCAATGTTTGATAGGTCAAAGATAGTAGATGGTTCATGCTGAATTAATTCCTGGATTTACTTGTAGAGGTTGTCAGCAGGTAGAATCTCTTAGTTTTCACCTAACACCTTAGCAAAGATCCTAGAAATCTCCTCTTCTATATCACTAGTGGTATCAACGAACTAATCTCTAGATTCCCTCAACTTTCTGCAATCTTCACTGAGAATCTTTATCTTGAACCTGATGGATTTGGAAAGTTAGAAATGCTTATCCCCATGTGGAATAATTTATTCTTCCATTAAGTTCTAGGATGGAACCTATTTTAGTGCATTGAGGGCTTCCAAAGTTAATTCAAGGTTCTCGACTTCTTGTGAAAACTCAGCATCCATCTTGTCACCATCTTTCTTTATATCCTTCAAGGATTTGTAAACTTCCATTGTGTCATCTATGACCTCTCTTCCTTGCAATAGTAGCCTCTTTATCCATTCTTCAACAGTTCTACCCTTCTCATTAATCTTTTCAATCATAGGTACCGATGAGAAATCAAACCTGATAGGCATAGGGGTAGAAGATGATAGTGTTGACTGTGAAGGATTTGAAAACTTGAGTAGTACCTCTGTCAATTGTTCCACCTTCTCTTTTAGCTCATCCCTGCTTACCTTCGTTTCTTTCAACTTTTGAAAAAGCACATTTATGGCATCTTGTGCATCTTGTTATGCTCCTTTAGTTGTCACTTTTCCCAGGTTGACCCCTGTAATCTGATAATCAGTGTCGTTATATATTCCTTTGATTTTTGGCCACGGGAGTGGTAATCTCTGCAAACTTATGCCCTTAGGAATCCACTGAAACTCTTGAAACTGTTTTGGGTTTCTTGGTAGATTTGGTAGGAGAAGCCTTGAGTGAACTGAAATCGAAGGTTGGTAGGGGAACTACCACCTTCCTCTTCCTTAGAGTCTGGTCGACCAACCATTGAGGTACAACAGAAGAAGTTGCTCCTATTGGAGGTGTCGTGGTTTTATCTGTGGGTGGAGGAATATTTTCTTGTGGAGTCGTGATAAATATAAGTTTCTTTAATCTCTTGTAGATTTTTCTCAGTGATTCCAAAACATTTTTTATCCTTATGAACTTGTCAATGTTTGATAGGTCGAAGATAGTAGCTGGTTCATGTTGAATTAATTCTTGAATTTTCTTATAGAGGTCGTCAGCAGTTAGAATCTCTGAGTTTTCACCTAACACCTTGGCAAAGATCTTGGATAGATCCTCTTCTATATCATTAGTGGCATCAACCAACTAATTGTTGTTGCAAATCAGCAGCACCCCTGGATGCAAATCAAGGTTCTAAATTGATGTTTTAGGCATCCAGTGTGATTGCACAACATGGAAACCTCTCTCCAAGTGTGGGACTTGTGAAACTGAGAGAGGAATCTCTAGATTAGAGGCTGGTTCCTCAAAATCCTCTGATTAGATCTATATTTGCACAACTACAGAGGTTCAGATCCTAATCCTACTCTAAACTGCAAGGAGACAGGGATAGAAATGCAAAAATTGAAACTAACTAATGATGGTGATGCACCAAAGGAGTGGTGAAACAATTTTTTCCATGTAAATAGACACAATTTCATGAAATGCAACAAGGGAGAACATACATAAGCTGATAGATGCAATTAGAGATCTTAAAATGAAGTAAAAACAATACAAACAGAGGATTGAAAGCATTCACAGAGTTTGCACTGTCATTTCCAAATAAAATCTCTTGCATTCCACCATCAAAGAGGTATAAACCTATTACAAACTGTGAAAAAGGTCTGATTCTTACAACTATCACTTACTGGAGGTGAAAGAAGAAGTTTTGCAATGTCAAAAAGTGTTCAACCTTCAAGAAATGAGCCAAATCTGGCTTTTACAGTGCATGGGTCGAGCCCAGGAGAGAGAAAACGTAAAAAACATGGGAGCCCATTCCTCATTGATACAAATGCATTAAAACAGCATGGGAGGACCTTACAAACCCATACCCTGTCATTTTTTACCATGTTGGAGAAGAATGCGACCCATTTTGTATTAAATTTGGTTGTTGAAATGTCATTTCTGGCCATGGACACGTACCATAACCGTTTTTGAATTTTCTCTCTCCAAACTAAACCAAAATTAGAAATTTACCATGGAATCATGTAGAGAATTTTAATATATTTCCAATGATATAAAGAACGTGAAAAAATCTGAGCTCTGGATCAAAAGATATGATCAGTTTGAAGATTTAGGGCAAAAACGGCCCAAAAACGGATCGGCAGGAAAAAATTTCAAATTTTACCTCTTTTTTGTCTTTGGAAAAAATTTCAAAAATTCTCCGCGCTCCGTTGGTCGGATGCCATGTGTTGGGCACTGATTGGCCACGTAATTCTCTCTCCTTCCCATTCCATGGGTTTTCCTTTGAAAATTTTGACTTTTCTTACACTTTGGAAAAAAATTCATTTTTCTCCCGCGCCCCGCCACTGGTCCGGGACACGTGTCAGCGTTTGAATGGCTGACAGGGGGCGTGGGGAAAACCTTCTTTCCTTTTTTAGTTTTTCGGCCAAAAACTTTTGCAAAATTTTCTAAATCCTCCCCGAGTTCCACACTCCCCTTCTCCTTAGGACACATGTCCTCCTCCGGTTGGCTCGGGCCAACCCTCCAACTCGCCCCATTGAAAACTTGGCAAAAAACACTAAGTGAAAAGTTCATCCTCTCCTCTGCCGCTCGGGCTCCAATGGACACGTGGCCCATTCTTATTGGGCGCGGGCTATGCGGGCCGATTTTGGCCTTTGAAACTTTTACAACAAACTTAGCAAAAATTTCCATTTCACCCCCGACGCCCGCAAGCCTCCCTTGACACGTGTCAAGTTCCTATTGGCCGCGGGCTAAAATTCAAAAAATTTCCCTTCTCAAACACTTAGCAAAATTTTCATTCCCCCCCCCTTGTGACACGTGTCACAACCTGATTGGTCTGAGGACCCCGCGGGAAAGAAATTCCATTTGAACCTTCGACCAAAATACTTGGAAAATTTTCAAATTTTCCTCCGCAACCCCCGAACTCCTCTGCCACGTGGCGAGCTTCCTATTGGCTGCGGGCCTCAAATGGGAAAATTTTCCACAAAAACTCCGCCGAGCCATAACTTGAAAAATATAAGGAGTTAGGAGGAAAACTTTACCTTTCTGGAAAGCTGAGAGAGAGCTCTATCTGATGGTGCCATTTCCAGAAAGCCTTGAGTGCCTGAAAATCAAAAAATGTAGACTGAGGCACAAGAGAGGCAAGAACACAAGGAGTTAGCCACAAAAATGAGTTGGGGCACCATTTTGGATAACATTTTAGCAACTCAGAGGGGTCATCTGCCTGTTAGATGAAAGTACCAGTAGCCTGAAGCAGTCCATTAGCCATGGAGCCATCAAACATTCTGTTTAGAACCTCAACTGACTTAGAATGTGCAAGGAGGAAGATGGAATATCACCTGATGGAAGCAAGGACTGCAAAACATCTCCAGGGACAGCAAGCTGTGCCAAAGCACTTAGGGAAAGAAAAACTAACCTACAGCAAAACAATGTGCAAAGCACTTGGAGGAATGAAAATTAATCTAATATTTACAAGGTGGTGAACTTCCCTCTAGAAGCAACGCTTGAGATAGATTCCATTGACTGGAATCTGCAGTTCTTCACCATCAAATGAGGCCAATTGGAAAGCATTGTTGTTCTTGCACTTCGTGACCATGTATGGGCCACTCCAAATGGCATCAAATTTCTAATTCCTTCCCAGTTTCACTCTATCTACATCCCACTTCAACACTAGATCTCCAACTTGAAAAGATCTATCCTTGACCTTCCTATCAAAGGTCTTCTTGATCAAAGCTTGATCCTTTTCCATTGCTTGGGATGCCTGATTTCTGATCTCTTGTAGCTCCATCAACTCTACATACCTCACCTCCATGGGCTCAAACTCTAGCAACTCTAACTGCTTCATGAGTTCCAATGTTGGCAACTCAAGTGACATGGGAAAGATTTCCTCTCTCCCATAAACAAGCTTGAATGGAGAGTTACCTGTGGATCTCTTGGGAGTTATCCTATCAACTCATAAGGCTGATTTCAGTTTGGTATGCCAAGACCTCTGATTCTCATCAAGAGTCCTCCTAATGATCCTCAACAAGTTCTTGTTTGTAGACTCGTCCTGGCCATTACCTTGAGGGTAATAGTTTGATGAAGTGCTTAGGTAAATCCCATTCTTGACAGCCCACTCCGTCACCTTGGATCCAATGAATGTCAATGCATTATCTGAGATTATTGTAGCAGGAATGCCAAATCTAGTTACTATGCCCTCGTAGAAGTCTAAGATGCTAGACTCATTTGCCTCTTTGAGTGCTACTGCTTTAGTCCACTTGGTGAAGTAGTCCGTGGCTATCAAAATCCATTTGTGCCCTTGGCTTGAATTGGGGTTAATGGCTCCAATGAAGTCCAAACCCCATTGCATGAATGGCTGGTCAACTGAGATTGGATGCAATGGAAGGGCAGCAAGTCTCTCTTTTCCTGTGAAGAATGCACAATTTTTACACCTCTTGATCCATGCAAAGCAATCACTGAAAATCTTGGGCCAATAATAACCAGCCTTCATAATTTTTAGGGTTGTAACTCTTGGTGCAAAATAACCACCAGCTGGTCCACCATGGAACTCTTCCAACACCGTATGAATCTGATTTGTGCTAATGCATCTCAGCAACACTCCATTCACATCTTTCTTGAACAAAACTCCATCAACAATGGCATATGGGACAGCCTGCAATCTGAAGTGTCTTCTTTGGGTCTTGTTCATCTCCGGAGGGCATAGGCCTGTGCTTAGGAAGTGCATTATACCTTGGGTCCAGCAAGGAGTGGGGGCAGCATTGTCTTCTTCTTGATTGCCACTTGGCTCATGGCTGTCCTGGACTGTCAAAACAGCCTCTTCTTCATTGCATACTTCTTTTTGCTTCCCCAAAACTAGCTTCTCACACAATCCTTTCCCTCTTACCAGCTTGGTGATCTTGATCTCAATGTCATACTCCATGACACGGGTGATCCAACCTGCCCTTTTCTCATTCAAATCTTTGTTGAGGAGGAAGTCCTTAACCCAGCATGAGAGACCAGCAACTAGACCTTGTTGTTTGAGACTAAATGCTTGAATTTCTTCAAGCTTCTGATTACTGCCAGCACATGCTTCTCAATAAAAGAGTACCTCACCTCATAGTCATCTAGGCTCTGGCTGAAGAAGGCAATTGGCTGCTCATCATTATCCTTGTTCTGCTGTACCAAAATGGTAGAAATAGTGTCATTACCTCCAAATGCATAGAGGATGAAATCCTTGGAGAAGTCTGGGTTGATGAGAGTTGGTGCTTGAGAGATGGCTTCTTTGATTGCTTCGAAAACTCTCCTTGCCTTCTGCTGTCCACTTGAAAGCCATGCTCTTCTTTAACATTTTGGTGATGGGCTTGACAAGGGCTGCAAAATCTGGGACAAACCTCCGAACAAAGTTTATCCTCCCCAAGAAACTCTGAAGGGCTTTCTTGTGGCTTGGCAATGGTAGTGCTCTTATGGCTTCAACTCTCTCTAGATCAATTGCTAATCCTTCTTTGGAGACAATATGGCCAAGGAGCTTTCCTTCATGTGTAAGAAAGATACACTTCTTAGGATTCAAAGACACTCCAAATTTCCTACACCTCGTGAAAACTTGTCTCAAATGAGAGAGGTGGTCTGCTGCATTTTTGGAAAAAATAGTGATATCATCAAGGTAAATCAGCACCACGTTGTTAATCAAACCTTTGAACGCCATGTCCATTGCCCTTTGGAAGGTAGCACCAGCGTTGGACAGCCCAAATGGCATTTTCCTGTATGCAAAAGTTCCCCATTTGGTTGTGAAGGCTATCTTGAACTGGTCTTCCTCCTTCACCATAATCTGATTGTAGCCTGAGTAGCCATCAAGTAGTGAAAACCTCTCGGAGCCAGCCACAACTTGCAAGATTTGCTCCATGGAAGGGAGTGGGTAATGGTCCTTGAGAGATGCTCTATTAAAGTCTCTGAAATCAACACACAATCTGATCTCCCCACTCTTCTTTCTGACTGGAACCAAGTTGGCAACCCAACTAGAATGCTTGATTGGGAATATGATTCTTGACTCAATCAACTTGTCCAATTCTTTCCTCATGAGAGGCTCCATGTGTGGATTGACTGGTCTTTGTTTCTGCCTGACAGGCTTAGTATTTGGATCCAATTCAATGGTATGCTGAGCTAAGTTGGGATTGAAACCTTTCAAATCTTCGTAGCTCCAAGCAAACACATCTGGGAATTCTTGACATAGCTGCATGAATTCATACCTTTCTTGTTCAGTTGTCATCTTTCCAATTTGCAATGGTTTGTTCTCTTCTACCAAGATGGATACTGAATCCTCTCTCTTCGACCTGAATGTTTGCTTTCTCCTTTCTAAACTGATCATTGGGATTAAAAATGGACTCCAAAGTGATAATTCCCTTGGGTAGCTTGTTAGTTCTCAGCTACACCACCTGGTCACCATACTGTTGTTCCAAATTTTCTTGATTCTTAGCTGAGAACTCAACTTCTTCTTGCAAGAAATGGATGATTTGTTGGTCATTCTCAAACACTTGCCAACTGACATTGTTATCTGGCACTGAAGGCCTCACAATCACGTGGATGTTTGGTTGTACCTTGTCTTGTTGAATGTTTTCTACAATGTCAAAGGCTGCCCCTACTGCTGCAAGCCTGTCAGCAGCTTGATTCTCTTTCCTAGGAATGGATTTGATGCCAAAACCCTCAAAATCTTCCATGAGGTCCCACACCCTGTTCTTGTAGCACTTGAGTAGATCATTCTTGGCAGCATGCTGTCCCTTGACCTGATTTACAATCAATTCACTATCACCAAAGACTTGCAAGTTCTTTATTTTCTTCTTGATTGCCCAATGCATCCCTTGCACCAAGGCTTCATATTCAGCAGTGTTATTGGAGCATGCAAACTGAAATCTAAAAGTTGAATAGTACTTAACTCCTTGAGGTGAAACAAGCATGGCTCCACCTCCTGCACCTTGTCTACTTCTTGATCCATCAAAAAACAACTGCCATACCTCATTGTCATCTTCATGGTTTGGCTTGGTGATGCTAGGAATGGGCTGATTTTCTTCATGTATGCAATAGACCCCTAGCTCAGATTCTTCCACTTCTTGATAAGGATCAAAAGCATGTACCTTGTTTTCCCATTCATCAAGAGTTAGATCCGGGATGCTTCCAACCTTGGTGTCAGCTTCATCAGTGCTTGGGTGATCTTCTTGATCAAATGCTGAACAATTGGCGTTGATCTGACTTGGAGTGTAAGGCTCAATGTGGAAGTTTGCAATAGGTTCAGACCTGATTGTAGCCTTGGTTCTGTACCTCATTCTGAACAACATGTGTGACCAATCAGCAGAAAAATATCCTCCAATCTTGGCTGTGAAGTCCCTTGACAAGCATAGGGCAAAGAGTGGTGGAAGGTCTATGACTGATACATCTTGTAAAACAACAACATTTGGACATGCATGCAAGGTAAGACTCAAGTTTCTAATCACCCCAACTGTTGTTACTACTGTCCCATCTAGCTGCATTACCCCTTTGGATATGGTTTCATACTAGAGCCCTAGTTGATCAGCTATTTGTTTGGGCATCACTGAGCTGCTTGCCCCGAAGTCTATCATGCAATTGTGCACTAGCTGATTTCCAATTATTAACGAAACATAGAAAGGAGGGGGCTTCAACATTTTACCTTGCTAACCTCCATGATTCCCTTCAGCCTGGGCATCATTTGTGAGCACTTTCTCTTGCATGTGAACTTGCTAATTTGAAGTTGGCTAGTCCTTCATGGCAGCTTGCAACAAATCTCTTTCTCCTGGGATAGATAGGGATTCCCACATTGATATATTGACATTTGTCTTCTTCATCTGATCAATGATACTGAATGGTGATGAAGGATCTCTTTTTTTTCCCTTTGTTTGCACATTCACTCCTTGCACATGGGCAGCAACAACTGGTATTTGAGTTATCCTAGGAGCTGTCCTTGGCTGCCCTTGTGCATTTACAATTGGATTATGTTTGCCAACCACTTGCGGAACCATAGAAGGTCATGGATTGGTTGGAGCCAATGGCTGTTCTTCACCCAAATTCCTCCTTTTTGACCTTGTGTTGGCTGCAACACCTTGAGAAAATGCCTGATTCATGCCACAAAAATCCTCTGCTTGCTAATTTACCAACGTGGTATCATTTGGGGTTGATTGCTGTTGGAATGTTTCTTGTTGTTGGTTGTTTCCTTGACTGCCCTCACCCTCCACACCAGTAGTTGTCACCATTAATGCTTGATTCAAAGCACCATTGAAGCACATGGATTGGTTATGAGGTTCATTGCATGGAAAACACCAATCATACTCCTGGGCAATGTTGTTTTGTGTTGGCACCAATGCCTTAGAGGCAGATATGGAATTTGGATTATAGGGCTGAAATGGTCTATTGGTAGGAGGCCTTGTTTGATTCATATTTGCAGTTGGATTAGGAGGTCTTTGTGGTTGGTATGGATGCCTGTTAGGCTGAGCTTGGGGCTGGTAAGAAGGTCTAAAACCTTGGGCTTGTTGCCTCTTGAGAGTAACCAGCTCATTGCCTAGGTTTTGCAACTGCTTCATGACTTCTTGGAGCTCATTTGGGGCACTTGGAGATGAAGTAGAAGCTTCATTTGAACTCTGATTTCTAGGAGTGGGAGAAGGAGCCAAATTAGGTGCTTGATTGGTATTTGGACTCTCTAAACTTGGAAACAATGGCATGGGAGGTCTAGGGGCTAGTTTACCAGCTTGGATCAAACAATTTTCAGCCCTAATGGCAATGCTATAAGCCATAGGGATAGTTATGCCTCCCATGGACTGAATCAACATAGAAATATCAGAATTTAGAGCTTTGAGATAATAGAGAAAAGCACCTTCTGTTGTTGGCCTGACTGCCACTAGAATTCTCTCCCAAGTCTTTTGAAATCTGAAGTTGAAATCGGTCAGGGGTTCATTGGGAGCTCTCTTGATGGTTGTCAGCTGCTCCAAAAGAGACAAGTTGTCTCCCTTCTCTCCAAATTGCTCATGAAGTGCTATACACAGCTGATTCCAATTTGTGATAGAACTAGCCCCAAGGCTCCTAAACCATTGCAATGCTTTCCCCTTGAATGAAGATGCCAACAATTTGACAGCCACTTGCATCTCATTGATTTCATGAATTGCACAAAGGTTAGCAATATCCTTAACATGATCACCTAGAGTAGTCTGATTTTCTCCAGTGAAGTATGGAATGTTCTTCAAGGCTGCAATAGGAATTGGATGTTGTGCATTGAGGGAAAGTGGGCTGCTACCTGTGAAGTTGACATAGGGGTTGTTTTGTGCCATTATAATTGGTCTTAAAACCCTTGTTGACTGAATGAAAGGCCTACCAGGTGGAGGAGTTGAGAGAGTTTTGTTTGGTGGAGATGGAGACCTTTGAATCCTTCTTCCTCTTTGCCTTGTTCTTGGAGATAACTATAGGTATTCAAACAACACTTCTTCTTCTCCAACTCTTGACCTTGTAGTGATTCTTCTCATGAGTTTTCAGGTCTGCACTGCTAGAAACAATTGATTCTTCCCTTTGGAGTCGCTAGATATGAAAATTATAGCTCTTTTCAAGCAATAAAATTGTAGCAGATGCACATCAACTTTGCTACAATAAAAATGAGACCTCTAAGGTCCCACCCGGCATGCCAAAACTATTGTTGCAAATCAGCAGCACCCCTGGATGCAAATCAAGGTTCTAAATTGATGTTTTAGGCATCCAGTGTGATTGCACAACATGGAAACCTCTCTCCAAGTGTGGGACTTGTGAAACTGAGAGAGGAATCTCCATATTAGAGGCTGGTTCCTCAAAATCCTCTGATTGGATCTAGTATTTGCACAACTACAGAGGTTCAAATCCTAATCCTACTCTAAAATGCAAGGAGACAGGGATAGAAATGCAAAAATTGAAACTAACTAATGATGGTGATGCACCAAAGGAGTGGTGAAACAATTTTTTCCATGTAAATAGAAACAATTTCATGAAATGCAACAAGGGAGAACATACAAAAGTTGATAGATGCAATTAGAGATCTTAAAATGAAGTAAAAACAATACAAACAGAGGATTGAAAGAATTCACAGAGTTTGCACTGTCATTTCCAAATAAAATCTCTTGCATTCCACCATCAAAGAGGTATAAACCTGTTACAAACTATGAAAAAGGTCTAATTCTTACAACTATCACTTGCTGGAGGTGAAAGAAGAAGTTTTGCAATGTCAAAAAGTGTTCAACCCTCAAGAAATGAGCCAAATCTGGCTTTTACAGTGCATGGGTCGAGCCCAGGAGAGAGAAAACATAAAAAATGTGGGATCTCATTCCTCATTGATGGAAAATGCATTAAAATAGCATGGAGGACCTTACAAACCCATACCCTATCATTTTTGACCATATTGGAGAAGAATGCGACCCATTCTGTATTAAATTTGGTTGTTGAAATGTCATTTCTGGCCATGGACATGTACCAGAACTATTTTTGAATTTTCTCTTTCCAAACTGAACCAAAACTAGAAATTGACCATGAAATCATGTAGAGAATTTTAAAATCTTTCCAATGATATAAAGAATGTGAAAATCTAAGCTCTAGATCAAAAGATATGATCGTTTGAAGATTTAGGGCAAAAACGGCCCAAAAACGGATCAGCGGGAAAAAATTTCAAATTTTACCTCTTTTTTGTCTTTGGAAATTTTTTCAAAAATTCTCCACACTCCGCTGGTCGGATGCCACGTGTCAGGTGCTGATTGGCCATGCAATTCTCTCTCCTTCCCTTTCCGTGGGTTTTCCTTTGAAAATTTTGACTTTTCTTACACTTTGGAAAAAAATTCATTTTCCCCCCACGCCCCGCCACTTGGGACATGTGGCATCATTTGGTTCATCGACAGGGGCACAGGGAAAACCTTTACCTTTAAGTTTTTCAGCCAAAAATTTTGCTAAATTTTCTAAATCCTCCTCGAGTTCTGCACTCCCCTTCTCCTTAGGACACGTGTCCTCCTCCGGTTGGCTCGGGCCAACCCTCTAACTCGCCCCATTGAAAACTTGGCAAAAAACACTAAGTGAAAAGTTCACCCTCTCCTCCACCGCTCGAGCTCCAATGGACACGTGGCCCATTCTTATTGGGTGTGGGCTATGTGGGCCGATTTTGGCCTTTGAAAATTTTACAACAAACTTAGCAAAAATTTCCATTTCGCCCCCGACGCCCGTGAGCATCCCTCGACACGTGTCGAGTTCCTGTTGGCCACGGGCCAAAATTCAAAAATTTTCCCTTCTCAAACACTTAGCAAAATTTTCATTCCGCCCCCCCCCCCCCTTGTGACACGTGTCACAACCTGATTGGTCCGCGGGCCCTGCGGGCAAAAATTTCCATTTGAACCTTCGACCAAAATACTTGGAAAATTTTCAAATTTGCCTCCGACCCCCAAACTCCTCTGCCACATGGCAGCTTCCTATTGGCTGCGGGCCTCAAATGGGAAAATTTTCCACAAAAACTCCATTGAGCCATAACTTGAAAAATATAAGGAGTTAAGAGGCAAACTTTACCTTTCTAGAAAGCTGAGAGAGAGCTCTATCTGATGGTGCCATTTCTAGAAATCCTTGAGTGCCTAAAAATCAAAAAATGTAGACTGAGGCACAAGAGAGGTAAGAACACAAGGAGTTAGCCACAAAAATGAGCTGGGGCACCATATTGGATAACACTAATCTCTAGCTTCCCTCAACTTGCTGCAAGCTTCACTGAGAATATTTATCCTGAACCTGATGGCTTTGGCAAGCTAGAAATTCTTATCCCAACATGGAATAATTTCTTCTTCCATTAAGATCTAGGATGGAACCTATTTCAGTGCATTGAGGGCTTCCAAAGTTAATTCAAAGTTCCTGACTTCTTATGAAAACTCATCATCCATCTTGTCACCATATTTATTTATATCCTCCAAGGATTTGTAAACTTCCACCATGTCATCTATGACCTCTCTTCCTTGCAAGAGTAACCTCTTTATCCATTCTTCAACAGTTCTACCCTTCTCATTGATCTTTTCAGTCATAGGTACCGATGAGAAATCAAACCTAATAGACATAAGGGTAGAAGATGATGGTGTTGACTGTGAAGGATTTGAAAGCTTCAGTAGTACCTCTATCAATTGTTCCACCTTCTCTTTCAGCTCATCGTTGCTTACCTTTGTTTCTTTCAACTTTTGACAAAGCATGTTCATGGCATCTTGTGCATCTTGTTATGCTCCTTCAGTTGTCACTTTTCCCAGGTCGACCCTTGTAATTTGATAATCAGTTGTTATATCTTCCTTTGTTTTGTCGGCCACAGGAGTGGCAATCTCTACAAACTTATGCCCTTAGGAATCCACTGAAACTCTTGAAATTGTTTTGGGTTTCTTGGCAGATTTGGTATGAGAAGCCTTGAGTGAACTGAAAACGAAGGCTAGTAGGGGAACTACAACCTTCCTCTTCCTTAGAGTCTGGTTGACCAACCATTGAGGTACAACATAATAATTTGCTCCTATTGGAGGTGTCATGGTTGTATCTGTGGGTGGAGGAATATTTGCTTGTGGAGTCGTGATAACTATAAGTATAGTGACTATGGGAATGGATTCAGGGAATGAAGGTGCGGAAGGAGGAGGCATTTCTATGGCCATCGTAGGTCTAGTAGACAGAGGGGAGAGATCAAATAAAATGCTGACCATGGCTGATGAGAGTGGCATTAAAATATGTGATGAGGAAGATTGGGAGAGAGGGGGTAAAGACTCTACAACCAAAGCTTGAGAAGCAATAGCAAGGCTTACCTCCAATGAGAAATAAACAAAAGGGGAAATAAGATGTTGACTAACCTCAATTTCTTACAGAATTTATGCTTGTTCTGGTGAAGGAGGAGGTGAATCCAAGATCTCAACTGTTTGTGTTGGAGTAGTAGATGATTCATCCCCTTGCGTATCTCCTTTCCTGACAAACATAAACTTTATTTACCTCTTGGTAGGGATTTTATCCTTTTCCTTTCCTCCCTTGGAGGGTCCTACTTATAGAGTAGCTATCTTCAAAAATATATTTTCTTTATAACTCATTCCCCAAGAAATGAGCCATACCTTAGTACAGTGCAAGAATTTGAGTAGCTCTTCTTCGTGATAGACAGCCTTTCTCAACATCTAGACTAATCAATGGCTAGTGAATACATAGTTGATCTCCGTTCTGACCCATCATACCTAAGGCATCCAAGGACACTCTCATTGTCCTTAGTGCCTTTTGGGATGTCAGATAAATCTAGCATATGGAGCTTCCTCAATTGTCAACCTGTTATTGTCTTTTTCTTCGAATGACAACCTCATCCTGAAGATCAACCCAAATATCTTCTAAACTGGGAACATGTAGATATAAAGTCCCGTATGATTTAAGGACTCCTTGGAATGTCAAAATCCATCTCTTGTGCTTCATGTGCTTCTTCAAATTTATCTTGAAGCTCATACACCACATTCTTATCTTTGACCATCGCTAGAGCATGTGTAACCTTCCGATGGAAATAGGGAAGGATACGGACAACCTTGTGTTTGCTTTGTTGGAATTTGTGGAAATCCAACAATTGTCTTACCAACTCCATTAGGATCAAATTATCAACTGGGGAATCTAGGTAAATCGGAAATGAATCACCTGTGGTACATGACCACTTGGAGGTATGTGAACTTCTTGAACTACAAGAAGATACAACCCCATTTTGATACTTCTGGCCCATGCTTCATCAGTAGACTCTTCTTTTCCTTAGAACAAGGATTCAGTCCTACAGATATTTTCATAAAAGAAAGCATGGCATTCACTCTTCTGAACTGATCTTCAAAACCTTTCATTTTTAGCTGACAAGAGGTACTGATACATGTGTTCTATTACCCTGGTCTCCCTTTTAAATCCAATCTTGGTTAATTTCTCATGCCATGCTGCTGTATAGGTGACATATAGACGTCATGTAGAACTTATCCGTAGTCAAGACTATCTTTCTTTTGGGAATCAATATCATCACTTATGAGAGCTGCTTCAATTGATTCCTTGGTTCATTCTTCTTCATGAATAACTATGAATTGATACATCCATCCTTGGAAGTCCCTTGACTCAGGGAGTTCCAAATACTGCAACTTAACAAGGGTGATGATGTCGCTGACTGTCAAGGATGAAAGTCACTCCTATGGACAAAACTTGGGAAACCTTGAGACAACTGGCTTAGCCTTGATCAAGAACTTTTTATTCACATTCCTAATGCAGTATTCTTGATCTTTGTCCCAAGATTTCTGTGCTGACTTAAGATCTATGTCAACATATTCCATGAAAGTTGGGTAATCTTAAGAGGTCATTCAAAAGTAACCCCCGTCCAACTTCACTATTGACTTCTCCTGCTTGATTTCTTCAATGAGCGAGGAGGTCTGAATCATAATTGAGAAGCACGATGCCAAAATGAATTCAGGGTATTGAGTATGACATTGGGAATCTTGCTGCAAGAGGGAGGCCACTATTGGTCAACTATTGAATTCATTCTAGGGACTCTGAGAAGAATCCTTGTCATTCTATTCCAAAAATCCTCCATGTCTATATGTGTACTAAGCTCCGTATGTCTTGGATGTTGTAATTACAATCTTATGTAGGAGGGGGATTCCATATTTATGGTACTTATATTTCATCTTCCCTAACCTATCTAACTTGTCCTTAGATGATCCAAGATCCGACATGATAAATCCAGAAGAAAGAATGCCTAGACAACTCCTATATCAGAGTAATCAGACTTGTGAGAGCTTGCTGAGCAACCCCATCAGACCCGCCACACTATCTCAGATTTTAGGACTTGTAAAGACACTTTGATGAAACCTAAAACACTGGAGAGTGTATGTCAGGAACTTAGGTCATTTTCAGACACTTCAAGTAAAACCCGACAGACTGTAGAGAGTGTCAGAACTTAGATAGATGTTCAGACACTTGGATAAAACCCTGATACACTGGCAGAACTTGAAGGATTGTTGAACGCTCAAGTAGAAACCTGATACACTGACAAAGTGTATGTCAAAGATATTATAGATGTCTGAAACTTCATGCAAAACCTGATACAATAGCACATATCAGGTTGAAGATGTTTTGAACACCCTGCAAAATTTGATATAAAGGAATCAGGTTTTATGAGGTGTCAGAGATTTCATGCAAAATTCCTGCCATTGTACACAACGTTAGGAATTTTAGATTTTTTCTATAAGCAATAGGGTATATTCCATGGGATAAAATAAAGAAACTCCCTAGGTGAATTCCAAACAAGAAATTTCAACGAAATTCAAGGAATGGCAAGAAATGAAGAAAACTGACCTAAAACCCTAAACCATTAGATGGAAAAAATAGGAAATGAAATGGAGAACATCAAAAGAACATCTTCATGATATGAATCCAAAAAAAAGACTTCAAAATCAGCAAGAAAAGTAAGAATACCTTTAGTAATTTAAAAAAATAATCGAAGAGGGAGTGGCGCAATCGATCAAGAAATCTCAATTAGGTTTGGAGGTTGCAGGCACAAGAATAAAAAATCCACGCAGCAAAATTACAACGCAGTAAAAATGACGTGTAAAATTGGGCTATTTATAAAACCTTAGCATTTATGACACTTCACCTGACACGTGTGCCAACTACCTGAATAACTCAGACATTAATGCCATGTCATCATGCTTAGGAGCTGTCTGAAAACCTGATATAAAGGATTTGGCTATCAATTGGGGTTTCAAGTTTTAAGGAAATAGATGAGGCATGAAACATGAGATGTTTGAGATGCTTCCAATGTTCTGAAAACCTCGACACAAAGGAACTTCGTATTGGGTTGTCGGGTTTCAGGAAATAGATGGAACATGAAACATGAGATAGTTTGGATGTTCCAAGGTTATGAAAACATGACACAAAGGAACCTATCGGGTTTCGGGAAACAAGCGACATGTAGCATGCTTTTTGTAAGTCATGTTCCGATGTTCATGAGTTCTGAAAACTTGAAACACTGACTTGTTTTAGGTTTTGGGTTTCAGGAAACAATTTGACATGATAGCATGTAAAAAACATGTTTTCATGTTGTTGAAAGCTTGAAAACCCGAAAATCTCCTCTAAAAGGGCAATTTTAGGAGATTTTTCCAAAAAAATTACTATGGTTATCTTAATTTTAGTTGGAATCACTAAAATGAGACAACACATTGGAACTTTATCCTTGACAAGTTTGTAAAGATCACTCCTCCTTGCACATGACCACTAAGACCCTACTTTTTTATGTTTAGCAAAATGATTAACATGCATCATTTATTATGCATTCATAACCACTTAAAAACTATCTCCTTGAATTGGGCTAGATTTCCTTAAATATCACCATCAAAGCTTCATCGGTTTCTGCATTTCTTGAATGAAGTGAGATTGTGCTCAACATAAAAAATAACTGGACATGTATCTTTGTATTTTCACCCATTATACCATGCTTAGATAAAAATATGAAATCCACCCTTTTTGGCATACCCAGGATATCGAGAGCTATTCTAACAAACTATGATCTAATTACATGAAACATTGGAGTTCTTGAATCCAACGGTATAAATCATTTGAACATCAATGTGTTGGGCATTCCACATGCACACGTACAACACCTATCATAAAAATATTTGCAGCATACTCGTACAAAGTCCTGGTGGGCACTATGATTCACCCTATATCCGCACTTTAGGACGTGCTATTACAATGAAGTATGAATTATATTTATAGGGTGGGGACTATTCCCTTCTGACCGTTTTCACTGTACATTCTTAAGTGCATACATGCTCAGGGTCTACACCTTACATGCACCTTTTCCTAAGTGATAGCCTAAGCTGATAAATAGGTTCAAACTTTTTTATCTTCTTTACAAGTTCCTATTATTAGACTCTTCTCCATGCATTAATTCAAGGACTTCCTTTCTCTGCATATGCTTTCTTATTCTTTTTCTTGGCCACGTGGAAGTCCCACGGGGTCTTGGAGTTCCACTTGTCCATCTCACTTCTAGGATTTTCTCTGAGCATGAACATCTGTCTTCTTCCACAACACTTCTAATTTATCCCTCTTGGAAAATCAGCTCAGAAATTAATCCTTTGACATGCATGCATGTCAAATTTATGTGTTGACATGTGTCACCATGATTGTGGCCATGCCCCTTAAAAAAAAGCCGAAGGATGTACTCTATTTTCCTACATGTAGTCTACCTATTACGCATGAGCACTATGTGCTTTGTTGGTACTTAATCACAGTAGTAATCTTCTTGTGATCTAACATTACCCCATAGCTAGTGGATATTGTCCATCCTTGGATAATATGTCCCTTCAAAGAATTGCCTAAATTGTGCATGCACTCATTACCACTTCTTGTTCAATTGTGTGGTCCACATTTCTTACCCATTCATTCTTCCAGAAAAGTAGAAGTACCGCATGTACCCATGACATTAGCTAGTAGTCGGGGTTGATCATGAGTTTTCCAAAGTAAAGCAAACCCTTCATATAAGCATGGAGGGCTCCATAGTCACTCTCCAAATAGCCTCTTGATGGTGTCAAGTCATCATACTAATTGAATCTCCTTTGTAGATAAGGTTGGTCCATTTTTCTCATCACATATGGGGAGTTAATGTGTATTCCTGCACGTGTCTTGTAAGGGATGATTGTAGCTCATTAATGCATACACTTTGTCAAGTACAGTTCCGATTGGTATAACTCTACAATGGGCTTTCCCCAAGGTAATAGGAATTTTTGAAAACCATTCTTAGCCAGAACATCTTCTGTCACGGGATTTTTACCCATTCACCTTTCCCTTGAGGTAGATATGGCATCCCCTCTGGTGTTTTCTTATGTGCCATTAGATTAACTTCAAAGATTCTTAGCACCAATTCAAACTTGTGAAAATTGCATGAAGCTTGTAGTCCCTCAGGTGTGCCATAAAAATTACTCACATGGGATACCCATTACTTTGACCAATTGTAGACATCTCATGCCCTAGGTGGTGATAAAACTCCACATACCATATCTTCATTGATATTGGTGGTGAAAATTACTAAATATCCGTGTCCCTAGCCCTGCTTAGATGAAACGCTTACTCAATATTTGGTGCTACAATCATCTTGACAGTTCAAATATAATTAAGTCCTTACACTCCTTCCTCACTTTGTTCTCTAGTTTACAATGCACAACCCCATGCCCTAGATCTGCAACTTGGAGTTCTGTGAATGCAACTTTCCTGCCAAACCCTAGCTCTACAAATAAAACTCTTCAAACCTAATATTTATGTATTTCCAACATCCACACCTTCTTTCCTATGCCTATGTACTCCTTCTACTGAATGATCTACTAGACTCACCCTATTCATGTATTTCTATACTCTAGTTCGTCTCAAATTCTTCCTTTGTACAAAGCTTTCTTAACATGTAAGTTGTACTTATTCACTCATCAATTTCTTGAATATCTTTACATAGTTAGGGTAAATAATGAACTGCACTCGTGCCCATTACTTATATATTTCCAAATTGTCTATCTCCCACATTTAATGTTCTGCCTTACCTACCATTGTTCTCAAAGCATTAAATGTGGGATTTTTTCTACTTTTTTTGATGCTTAAGCACCTTAACTTCATGTGCCAAATGCTATGCGGAAAACCCTGTACACCTTATAGTGTGCGCACAAAAATCCTTACTGTCTACAGTCATCCTTGCATGTATTTCCATGCAGCGCATAACCCATCTTACATATGTTGCCACACACCAAGTATCCTATCCCTATGGCTACCTCCCTTGTTGTTACACTGTGCTTCTGATCCTTTGTATGTGGTCTTTGTTAATGGTTTCCTAATACTAATAATTTTCCCATAAAATACCATCATTTCCCCACGGACTCTTCTACTTTACACACTTATCGTATCTTCTCAATTCGTGCCATCACAACTCACTAATTTTTTGCACACCTCTAAACTTTGTTCCAATACAAGTACCACACTAAAACAGATCTTCTTTTACACTCTGCAAATACACCTATCCTTATCACAACAAAATGAAATTACTGTGTGGTCCTTTAGGTGCATAAAATAAAACAGTAGCAATCAGCTCTTGTATGCAAAAATGCTTATTAAGAAAGGGAAACACAAGGAAAACAAATGCATGAAAGCAAAATCCTAAGCTAAGTGGAAATACTATCTTATTTACAATCATAAGGAAGCTTTATTTATAGTAGGGATTTAACCTATTCCCATTGAAAGTGGACTGGGAATACATGGTGCTCATCCAATGCCTGTAACTTGTACATGCACCTGATTCTAGGATATACTTGTTCATTGTAAAGGGTCCCAACCAATGGACTTTCAACTTCCTTAGGTGGTGTGAAAACTTGGAATCATACGTGAGTACCATCTTTCCAACTAAAAAAACTTATTCTTGATGTGTTTGTCTACGCCAAGCCTTCTGTCGTAACCTTCTGATATCTTATCAACTCCAACTATCTAATTGGTGCACCTTGCGTCTATCTGCATTAACTTATCAAATTATTAATGTGCTCATCCAGTAGCCTCTTCATTATCCAATTCACTCCTGCATGCACAATATGCAGGGAGGGTAGCATAAATTCAACCATAGGTAGTAACAACCTCTACGCCAAAAACCAATTGAAATGGTGTGGCCTTATTCAATCTCTTGTAGGTTGTCCTTTATGCCCATAGAACAACTGACACCTTGTCATCCCAATCTTGTCTGCCAATGTCACAAATTTTAGTTAATGTGTGACTTAGTATCTTGTTAAATGCTTCAACAGTCCCATTCAATTGTGGGTGATAAGGTGTGGTCTTATGATGGGCCACCATAAACTCCACCAACAAAATCCTAACCATTTCATTCAGAAAATGTGTACCCCTATCACTTATTAAACTCAGCGGACATCCATACCTGTTGATTATGTTTTCCCATAAGAATCTAGTTGTTGTCACTTTAATGTAATCCCTTTTATGTGTTGACTCTACCCATCTTGTTAAGTAATTAGTACAAGTTATGATGTAATGTGAACCATTCCTTTGCGCGGAAAGTGAAATTGGTCCTACAATGTCAATTTCCCACTTTTCAAATGGTTTAGCGCTGGCTATCGGTCCCAAGGGCATTTCATACCTTCTTCCATGTTTTCCAAGGCACTGGAAATGGTCACAAACCTTGCAAATATTTGATACATTCCTGGTAAATATTCTCCCACCAAAGTCTTGCAAGTAGAATCTTCAACACAGTTGAATTTCTTGCATAGTTTCCTCTTATAATCCCACCATACACTTCTTCCATGATTGCAATACACTCGTGTTCTAATATGCATTGGCACAAAACCTTATCACGGCCTAACTTGTACAAATATCCACTAATAAACATGTAAGGCATGGCACGTATAACCAACTACTTTCTCTCATAATCCTTAACTCCTTCTGGTGCCACACCCATTTTAAGAAACACTGCAATATTTTCTAAGTCAAAGGGAACGTGCTACAAATGCTCTGCGCGTCCTCCCCTGACTCAAATCTTGATAGATGATCAGGTCCTGAATTACTCTTTCCTAGTTTTACCACAACTGAAAACTCAAATTCTTAAAATAATAGGACCTAATGGCATATGCGCCCTTGTAGAATGAGCTTTATTATCAAGTACTTCAGTGTCATGTGGTCTATGTAGAATATGAATGATGTTGCCAATAGATATTGCCTGGACTTATGCAGTGCGTAGATCATTGAAAATGCCTCGTGCTCAGTAGTTGTGTAATTCTATTATGTTGGTGTCAATTTCCTACTAGTAAAACACAAGGGGTTATCAAAAATCCCCTCACCAAGTTATGTTAGTACTAGTCTAATGGTTTTTCCTAAGCTATCAACATGCACATGGAAGGGCTTATCTTAAGAAGGGAAGCGTAATATGGGTGTAGGAACAAGCTTATCCTTCAATGTGTCAAACACCTTCTATTATGCCTCTCCCCAGTGAAAGGCACTCTTGTGTGTAAGAAATTCCTCCAAGGGCACAGCAATCTTGGCATATCCCTTAATAAATTTCCTATAGTACCCCATATGCCCAAGGTATCCATGCACAACACTCTAACGGGTAGGCTCCCCTAATGCCACAATAACTGTAATTTTGGTAGGATCCACAAGAAAAACTTCCTTACATATAATATGCCCCAACATGGTTCCAAATGGAGTAGCAAAGATGCATTTCTTAATGTTGAGGGATATCCTCAACTGCCTACATCTCTCAAACATCAGCCTCAAATTGTCATGATGATCTTTTACTAGCCCATACACAATCCAATCATCCAGGTAGACCTAAAGAAATTTATGGATGAAGTCGTGGAAGGATTGTACCATAATGTGTGAGAACACAACAGGTGCATTCTTCAGCCCAAAAGGCATGACTGTGTAGGAAAAAAATTCCTATCCAATGGAAAAAAATTTCTTTTCTTGGTCTTTCTTTACAATTCTAACTTGGTGGTACCCTGAGAACCCATCCATAAGAGAATAGACCTCGTGCCTAGCTACTCCTTCGATAATTTCTTCAGTGAAGGGGGTTAGAAAGGGTCAATGACACATACTACATTCAAGTCCCTATAATAAACATATATCCTTATCCTTTTGTCCTTCTTAATGCTTATGACCATTGGACTCACCCATTCTGATTCGTCCATAGCCTCAATGATGTCTAAGGCTATCATCTTATCTATCTCCTCCTTGACCTGTACGCGTAAGTTCAGATTCATCTGATATGGTCTCTTCTGAAATAGGTGCACACCTTCGTTCAACTAGATCCTCATTTCCTTAAGGAATAGTGGATGCCTTTGAGCTCATGGTACCTGCACGGGAACAAATCCTGAAACTCACATAAAAGTTCAATGATCTTAGAAACTTCTTTCTCTGACCAATAATCCCCAATTATATCTTCCTTAGGTTCTACCTTAGAACCAATGTTAAACTTATTTGTCTTCAGGGGCTCATGGTAGGTGCACACTTGCTCATCATTGTTATCCCTAACTATACATGTACCTTTAGAATGGTTAAAATCTAGACTCTCCATTTCTTCACCATCTATCACATAGACCATTTTTCCTTTTTCATTTTCCTCACACATGCGCTCAAGTTATGTTTCTTTTGATTCTTTCTCATCAAAACACATCTCCAAACCAAGTTCACCTAAAATCTCAAGTATCTTATCTTCTGCCATAGTGTTATCTCCCATTATAAGGTGCTTGACCACTTACAACACCTTATCCACTGATAGCTTTGTACTCCAATACTTGAAAACTTGAATGAGATCAACCGCTAACTCCTGCTAATTCCCTATCTGATGGCACATTTCTGAGTGGATGTACCATGTGTGTGTATAGCCTTGTAAGGTGGAATACAACTTATACACCCATAGAAAAGGTGGTAAAGATTTTACACCTTCTATGTAGGCCTTCTGACATGTTTTGATATGACATGAGGTGGGTTCTTTTCCATGGTAGTCTTGTATGATAGTGGGTGCATTGCTTATGGAAAACCTAACAGAGATCATAGTTCTACCCGTCCGCCATAATAGAATGCTCTCACGATGTGTTTCCCACCAACGCATTGTGGTACCAAGTAGGCTATAGCTGAGCATACCTCTTATTTTTTTATCATTTTTCCACTGAGCCTCCATTTCTCCTAATAAATCATTAGGGTTAGCTCCTCTAGAGTAACTTGGTAACTTCTTCCCCCCCTAGGCACTTGACCAAGTGCACTTTTTTTACCCTTGTCACCGATCCTCTCAACTGTCACCAAATTAATTCATAAGTCCAATGTGCCCAATTGTCGCATGCTATGATGGTTGTATCACTCATATACTTAGCATCTTCAAAATGAATAACTCCTTTTGTACAATGAATTACCTCAGAGTCTCTAATAGAGTGCACATAGATTCTATCAAGGACTTATTCTCCAAAGGGCTTGGTATAGGGCATTGATTTCCCATCTGTCAAGGGGATGATGACCCATTCCTCCTTGTTCTCAAAATTGATATACCCCTTGTTAAAATGTAGGTCTACATTGTTTTTGTAATACTAGGGGCACCCAAGCAATGCTGGAAATTTGTCTGCTTCAGCTAGCACCAAGACCTCGAAGTCTCCAATGAAATTTTCCCCTTGAATAGTTATAACTGCATCCTTTAAGACACCAATAGGCATTGCCTTCATCTTGTTCGCCATATACAACACATTCAAAGATGGTTGTAATGTGGGCCTTCCCATTCGATTCCATGCATCCAAAGTGATAACATTGAATTTTGCACCCATATCGATCAAAATATTTCTCAAAAGCCATTTATCTACAACAACATTCAAATTTATCTCTTTATCATAGTCAATTATGTGGGGAGGAAGGTTAACATGTAGAAATTTCCTCTCACACTCCCTTCCAGTGCATGTTACCTTGTCTTATAATCATTCTCCTAAAGGGAATGATATTCTCTTGCCTTAACATCTTGCATACTTCCCTAACCTCATCCAAATCCTTTTGCAGAGCCTCATCATTCTTCCTTTTCTCTTACTACCTTGACTACTCCTTTAGACACTAGAAGTATCCTTGTAGACTCTGAATCACATCCATAGTCTCTTGATACACCTCTTTTTGATGATTAGAGTCCGGATACTTCCCATGTACCACTTCTTCTCTTGTAACTAGTGTTATTTTCCTTGGCTTCTCCCTGGCTCACATGGCC
The DNA here is from genome assembly GCA_019776745.2 of Taxus chinensis. Classification (NCBI taxonomy): domain Eukaryota; kingdom Viridiplantae; phylum Streptophyta; class Pinopsida; order Cupressales; family Taxaceae; genus Taxus; species Taxus chinensis. Next base: position 363,924,718 of record CM034149.1, read on the forward strand.
TCTGCTTGCATCGTCACTAGTATAGGTTCTAGTACTGACCCATGCACCACTCTTGGCATCCACTGTGATTCAACCTTATTTATTATTACCATCCCAATACCTTTGTCTTTTTGGTGCTTCAAGCTCATGTGATCAAACAACTCAAGGCACTCTTCATAATTATGTTTCTTTCTATACCACGAGCATTACAACAGATTAGGACACTCACGTTTATAATGCTATGTAGACCCACAGTTATAACACATCCCACTCAGGAACACACTTCTTCCTCATCATTTACTATGACCATGAAATCCTCCGCAGAAACATTTTTCATGTACTCCTCCATCTTCACATCCTTCATAGTGGTGATCATCATCCTTGGAACTGCTTGCAAGGCTGGTCTGGTGCACACCAAGATCAATGGCATCATGTATCTGGTAAATTAGCCTACAATCCTTGGTGTCATAGATCGTAGAGGTACAGATCTTGTAATAACAAGACACATTCTTACGGATTGTGCACTACAGTAGTAACAACTACTTACATCATGATCCCCATGGAAAATTTCATAATCTATTGTCACAACACATACTGATTTTTGGGGGAAATTTTCCTTTACATGGCCCTCTACCTCACACTCCATCGCCATAGACCACTGCGAGTCTCATGCGTGGAGTTTATAGATAGCTTCTCCAACTACTTGGCCATTGCAACAATCTAAGCCTCATGGAAAGAGCTAACACCAGTATCTACACTTCCGACAACCTCAGCATGCAAGGAATACTCTAAGGTCTTGCATGGGACAGTGAATTTCTTATGCAAAAGCACTCTTCTGAATGGTGTTATCAATCCCCCAACAAAACATTGAGCATGATGAGAGGTGTGAATATCATAAGATATTTTTGACAAGAGGGTTTTGAAATGCATGTCATATTCCCACACACTCTTTGTCATTCCCTATTAGATTTCTTTCAAGGCATTAATGTTCTTCTTCTCAAACTCAGGGATATGGAATTTGGATAAGAAGGAATTCCCTAGTGTGGTGTAATCTATCACCAATTGATGGGGGTCATACTTTCAGTACCACCTATGTGCATGCCCATGCAACGTCATTGTAAACTGACTTGCCTTTCACTCCAAGGTAGTGATCCCCTTCGCATGATAGAGTAATTCACACTTTTTCACATGCTCTGTAGCATCCTCAACACCCTTGTAATCTAGCATATGTAAAGACATCTCAAAAAATACTTTTGGAGGTGGCTAAGGCCCTTGTCTACCTGATCCAGAACCTTGATTCTCTCCAATGTTCCCTCCACCACCAGATCCATTAGATCCACCAGGTCCTATGCCTCATGATCCACCAGATCTACCAGGTACTCCTCATATAGCTGGTAATGGGCCTAAAGTGATCACACCTAGTATTCCCAATGTCTCAATGAATTGTGTACCAATGGTTTGTGATATTATTCCACTACCGGACATGTATCCCACGCCACTCCCAGATGTGGTACCCAAACTCTATGTACTTTCACTTTTCCCAAAACTCCCTCCAAACACAATAATTGTTTATGCAACCATAGATGTCCCGAATGAGAAGTTATATCTCCTAGGTGTAAATAGGTCACTTCCACCGATAAAAACTGGGTTAGCAATACTTGTTTCTTGATTTGGAAAACTAAGCACTAGGGTTCGGTCACCAGGTGAGTTTAGATGAGCTTTAATGGCTCTCCTTTCTCCATGCAATGAACTCTCATCAGAAGCTAAAGGGGTTTCTCTCCTGTGATTTCCAAGATGGGGTAGCACAGACTTTTCAGGTTCAATGTCCTCTGTGTGAACCTCAATTCCTTCCCACAATGTCTTCCTCCATAAATCCATCACTCTCACAACCTCGTGTTGTCTAGACAACTCCCTTTCACATGGTTCACTATACTTGATTCGTCTCTCTTCCCTCTCCTTTTCTGCCATGATGTCTATCATCTTCCTCCACCTTAGATTCCTCACCCAACACTCAAAAAATCTTATCTGACCATGGGGAATACCTCCAAACTTAGCATTATGATCAAGATTTCCATAGCCAATGGAATAGCTCATAAAAACAATCCTCTTGGTTCCTTTAGGAACTCAAACTCAGCAACCTCTTGACAGGAATACGTAGAAATGACATATTCTAGGGTATAACTAGTTAGCACCCTTTTCCACCAGTGATCAATAGCATGTTTCCAAGTCAGATCCACATCCTGTAGCCTCTGGTTATCATCTTGGGTCCACACACATGATCTATAGTACCAGCTTGATCTGGATGCATATGCTGAAATCCATTCATACAATTCTACTAGAAAACAACAAAGTAAGGTCTCATATAACTCATGATATTGGTGTTCTTCTAACCATCTACGTGCATCAAACTTAGGTCTAATACTAAATCTTTGATAAAACTCATCCTCCGTGTTCTTAAACCATACTTCAACACTTTCCAAGGTTAAGAACTCTGTTATCACGCGTCAAAGGAACCAAGATTTAGTCATTTCTCACAATAACTAAGAAAAGAGGTCACGGTAACGAAACCAAGATGTAGTCATTTTTATGCCCATATAATAACCTTCTAACCCCATGTGTGTTTGCCTATCACCCATTTGTTAATGGGCACTCACCTGAGGCGCGTGCGGGTTCCGAGCCCCTCTTTTATGTGAGCATTATGAGAAGATGTTGTCATCAATGATAGATTAAGTGCAAAAAATTAAATGATCATGCATATGTTTTGAAATCATAGGATGAGTCATTACACCAACATACCCATTCAAATGACAAAATAAACATCATACTGATAGTATATATGATCCATAACATAAAGAAAAATGCACTAGGGTTTACACCCATGAACAATATATTTAGAACAAAACCATATATTCATGTTGATCATAGTTCAGTAACCACATTACATCTGAAAGGGTCATATCAGACCAATATATCATGACTCATGCATCATAAGTTCTAGATATTCTTCCCTATTATAAAAATTTAGTAGACCCATTCCCCTAGATATGCTAATATTCATACAGTCCTCTAATGATAACCCCAACCCCTAGAATCTTTTTTTATTTCTGTAGATCTCCACCTACTTTGTTATGGCTTATCACACCATGGCCCTCTTCTTCTTTCTCTATCTCGATGATGCTCCTCCAAAATGGTCCTCTCTCCTCTCTCCTTTTATTCTACCTGAGCATCTCTATAAATAGGTTTAACACCTATCACCATGCCTTCCTGAAGTAGTAGATTGGTTTCCAAGTGTCAAGGTGGTCCTATAATGGAGCATGTTTCTTCTCATCTGAGATCCCCACTTTCTGCAATGATGTCTTTGGGAATGTTCCATGCATGGAATATTCTTTCCTTGACCACCAATTCATTAGGATGTCACCTTATCCACTCATCACACCTATTCAGGTCACGTTTTTCTTCAAGTGCCTCTTAGAAAGTTGAATATGACTAAGTCCTAAAATCCTTTTCTCTACCTTGCACACGTGTTGTTGTTTCTACTAAACCCTTATAAAACCTTTGTCCTACACACTTTTCCCAACGTTCCCATCCTCTTCACTAGTCCCACACGTGCATGTGCCCTTTGGGACTTAGTCAATATTCTGAGGCCCAACATAAACTATTGTAACTTACTTCTCTTTTGATCCCCATTGACCTTCTTTGGTCATACATGGACTTTAAAGTAGTTTGTTTCTTTTGGAAATCTGTACGGTTTTAGGGTTCTCATTTGGGTCTGTGAAAATGAATATGGTTTAGGTCATTTTATTATTTTAAAAAGAAATAATGAAATAATTTAGCAGGATAATAGAAGAAGAATTTATTAGAGAGATGCAAGGCTTTATTCTTGGAATAAACATTTGAATTTTTCCTGGTCTTTGATTTTCTTATGGGTTTAAATAGAAGTGAGGGTCATTGGATCTGTAGAACCAAGATACTTAGTCCATGTATAAATTTGAAAAGGTTTTGGTTATGTTTGACCAAATCATCATTAGGTGTTATAGGATTAGATTGTTTACTATATCAATGCCTTGTGTTATAATAGGGACTATATTATATTATGTAGTAGAAATACACCAACCCAAAAGGAAAATGGTTAAGTGGTGACCTTTAGAGGCAAGGTATTATTAATAGTACAAAGGTATTTGATTGATTTAAATGTTGTTAATGCATATTTTTATTATGAATCGTGATGGAATGATTTAATCTATTTATATCATGCTCGAAATTTAATCTCTGGTACTGATAAGATTATTTTGGTTGGTACATACTTTTTTCCATCGACTTGGATTATATGGTAATTACTTAGAGTTAATTAGCTAATACTAATCGGGACAGTAAATGCTTAATAAGGTAATAGTATGGTTATTAAGGTTCCTCAAATTTTTTGTTCATTTTTAACATTAAATGGAGGTTCATATATATTGTCTGGAGATATATGAGTGATTATTATTTTAATTGCATCATGATGTCTTGATGTAGTTAAGTTCATGATGTAAATAATTTTTAAAAATATAATATATTCATGTTATATCTACTTTAGTTCATAATATAACAACATTAAGTGAGTCAACTTTCATGTCAGTTTAGTTGGAACTGACCATCTACATTTTTGTACTATAATACTTTTCAGGCTGTAGGTTTGTTGAGTATTATGGAAAGGGTAAAGAATGAATTTCATCATAACTGATTGAAGTTGCATTATTAGACAAATGTAATAAATGATCTTGGAACCTTTTAAAAGTGAAAGTATTTATTTCGTGAAATATAGAGGCATTTAATAACTTGTTGTATTTTTGTATTGTTGCAATATCATTATGTATTCTATAAATGATGTTTTAACCTCCATGAGATAAATAATTATTGTTGCTTTTACATTGTAGATTGATTCTACAAAGTTTTATGGTTCTGAATTTTTGGTATATATTTAATGTATTATTGAAAGTACAATTGATGATTATTGATGTCATTATGATTTGATTACTATATGTTATGACTAGACATTATGCTATTGTAAAGTAACAATATTTATTAGATTATATCTGTAAGATACTTAATAAGATAACAACATGTTTAACTATACATAATACGATTTATAAACATTGATTAATCATAAGTTAATAATTATTCATAAAGGAATGTCAGCATCTTATTGCCACGGTAATGAGAAAGAGATAATCATGATGTTGATATCTCGTTGTTGTGTTATGTTCATTAGCAATGGCTAATAATTAATTAGGTGTACTTAATGAGATAATAATAAGTTATGAACTTATATCCATTAACTATAGGTAAGTGAGATGATTTAAACCAATTAAATGGTTGAATCATTTTGGAACTAAATGCTAGCTTTTGGGGGCAACAACTTATGCTTTTAACAGGACTACAAGTATGATTGGAACTAACTGAGTGATATAAAATAAGTTATATGTTATAAATAATATAAATTAGGTTGTCATTACATAACAACAGCAATGCACAAATTACTTGGTTGTGTATCATCACTGAACGAACATATCATAATGGTATGGAATGAATTACAAAGGTACTTCATGATTTCATGGTTAGTACAAATGTACTTATCAGTATTAAGAAGTTAAATCAACTTAGTAATGAGTGAAGTACATTAATGAATGCTTAAGTTGATAAAAAGTGAACTTAAAAACTTAAAAACGAAAAAGCATCCCAATACTATGATTGAGACAATTGTGCGGTGAATGGAGGGACATGTTTCATGTGGCTTATGTGCAGTCAAGAAACAACCGATGCCCTAAAACTATGGTCATATTATTGCAAATGTTTGATTTCATTATTTGATCAACATTTATTTTGTGTTACGCCTAAGAGGCTATACTAAGAAGATACACATTCTCTGAACCTTTTAAAAAGGTATAACCAAATGATATATTGGGTATGTCATCTCAAGAGGAGAATTGAAAGGATTGATTAGGATCTGAACCCTTATAGTTGCACATGGTTATTGTTGGTCGTCAAACTTGCACCCATGTCTTGGATCTAGAAGAATTGAGTCATTTTTTACAACAATGGAACCATGCCCAAGTTGTGGGACCTTTTGCACTTGGGACAGATCTTCGGAGAATTCCGGTTCCTCTACCTAATTCTACTGCTATTGCTACTCCTAGCGCTGAGAGGGAAAACTAAGCTAATAATGTCAAGGGACCAAGGATAGAAGGATAACATAAAAGTAAACTACACTAAAAGGAGAGCACCAGAAAGAGAGGGATGAACACTATTTATTCTGAGTGAAAATGAAGGGAAATGAATGAAAGAAGGATAGGCATATATAACACAACTAAAACTTAGTTACCATATCAGTTTCATGGAACAAAACTAAATAAAGAGATTTCAAGGGACATAGAATGGCAAAAAAAGCACACAATGTAAAATAAAGGTAAGAAGAAATAATATAAACATGCTCAGGATAGAGAATAGTCACAAAATTATGCTTTCATTACTTCCAAAAATACACAAAGTTGTTACAATGGTGAAAGAGGTCGGTATCCACATGCAAGAGCTAGATCTAGAGGTCTGTGACTCAAAATATAGAAAAGATGAAATCCTTAGAAAAAGTATAAGGATCCAAAAATGTCCAACCTAACATATCAACCCAGCTCTTACATTTATAGATGAATCCATGGAAGAATAAGAGAAGGAGGGAAAATCTGAATTTGAAATACAACCACCAACAAGAAGCATTCAATGCCTATAAATTCTCTACAAATCTGTCGAATATGTTTCCCCAAGTTATTTTTGCGTGTTGGATAAGGAAGGAGGGTGAATCATATCAAATCAGGTGGTTGGAGAAATCATATCTGATCATTAATTCCCAAAAATATGTTTTCCCATTTCTCACCTATCAAATCCATCAAGAATTTGAATTTGAATGTCTAGCATTGTAGCCTATGTCAGAAGTTATCGGTTAAGACTAGGTTCACACTAATCAGAGCTTTGTAGTAAAAGGTATGGTTTTTAAAATATGTCAGAGCCTTCTGGGCATGCAAGACATGTGTCATGCATGGATTGAATGAAGAAATCAACCAACTATTCATCTTGATTTTTCATTTCTGCCATGTGTCATTCATTGGCTGGTTGTTAGGATTCGGCGCCTTGTTGGTGCGCTTTGATAGGTTCTGTGTTACATACTCAAGTCTCAAAAAATGACATGGCATGGAAAGGAACAAAGGAGGGTACATAAAATAGCGTGTGGAAGAATGATGTGTGGGAAGGAGGTAGAAGGAAGGCACGTACAATGTGCATGGGGAAATGAGACAAACTAGTGAGTAGAGAATGCATAGTCAAGATGAAATTATTACAAGGTAATGTGTAATGGTTCTACGAGGAAGGGGCATGTAGGGATACCAAGGACAACCAATTTTGGAGAAATTGCTTAGGTGCTCGTGCAGGATGGATGTAATTTTTGAGAGGAAAGTGGAAGCGTAGGGAATGCATGCAAGGGGAAGATGGAACAAAGAGGAAAAGGAAAAGGACATGAAGTAGGGGAAGCATGTTAGGGAACATGAGAGAAAAGAAGGTGAGGTGCACAAGGAAATTCAACCAAGGGAATGTGCCAAGTGAACTTGAGCATGCACAACCTTACAATGAAGATCTCAGAGCTAAAAAGTGTATAAACGTTACCCAAATAACTAGGAGAGTCATTTAGATAACATTTTTGGTGAGTTTTGAGGCCATCTTCCTGCTAGATGAAGGATATTAGTATCCTGAAGCATCCATTAGGCATGGATTCTATTATGTAACCATGAAATTTTGATCTATAACTTTGAAGAACTATCTCTGAAGTCACTTGAAGGATCATTTCTCGACCCTATTCTAAATCCCGCAAGTTGCTAAAAATTTTGGCATCTTGGAAGCAAAATAAGAACACGTGCAGGAAGCATGCAAGAAGAAAGAACTATGTAAAAACAAAAAAATGTGTGTGCGGTGCACTTGGGGGAATTGAAAATACTCTAATATATATTAAATTATGTAGCAAACTTAATGGAAGGGTTTGAGATAGATCCCATTTACTGGAATTTGTAGTGTGCCTCCATCAAGATGAGTTAACTTGAAATAATTAGCCTCTTTGCATAAACTGATGATGTATGGGCCACTCTAAAGTGCATCAAACTTTGAATGGAACCCTGGTTTAGCTCTGTCAACATCTCATTTCAAAACCAAGTCCCCAACTTTGAAATTTTGAGGCTTGGCCTTTCTGTCAAACCATTTATTTGTTACTTGTTAATGCTACTCTAGCCTTATCATGGCAGAGTTCCTTAACTCTTCAAGATTAACCACCTTTGTCATTATGATTTCTCTCTGGTCTGTGCCTTCAAATTCTAGCTATTGGGTGAGCACCAATGAGTTCAACTCTAGTGTCAAAGGAAGGGTGGCCTCCTTTCCATAGACAAGATTTTAAGGTGAAGTTCCTACTAGATTTTTAACTATGATTCTATCTTCCCAAAGCACGCGCGAGACCTTTGTATGCCACTGTCTTTAGCTAATGTTCATTGTGCATTTCATGATCCTAATTAGGATCTTTTTTTTATTCTAATAGACCATTTCCTTGGGGGTAATAGTTGGAAGAAGTCTTCAGATAGATGCCCATATTTAGATCCCAATCAGTGATTTTGGTCCCAAGGAAGGATTTTTCATTATCAGAGATAATGGTTTGAGGAACACCAAACCTTGTGACTATACCTTCGAGAAAGTCAAGGATGACTGACTTGGTTGATTCCTTGAGTGTAACAACTTCTATCCATCTGGTGAAGTAGTCTCGTAGCTATCAACACCCACTTGTGTCTAATGCTTGAAGGTGGATTGATCATGCCTATGAAGTTGAGACCCCATTACACAAAAGGATGATCTACTTGGATTGGTCGGAGGGGAAGTGCTGCCAATCTTTTCTTTCTTGTAAAGAAAGTTCATTCCTTGCATTTTGTGACCCACTTGTGTGTATCTATGAATAGGTTAGGCCAAAATATTCCTTTGATTTTGATCTTCATCACTGTAGTTTTGGTAGAAAAGTGTCCACCAGAAAAACCATCATGGAATTATGCCAACACTTTTTCAGTTGTGCACGTCATTGATACATCATTAACAACATGCCATCAAGATTTTTCTTGAAGAGAATTCCATCAATCAAACATAAGGAATATATTGTAACCTTAGATGTCTTCTCTTTTCCTTGTTTAAACTAGGAGGTTATGCGCCCTTAGAAAGGAATGTGATCATGTCCTTCATCTAGTCACGCCAGGATCTGTATTCTACTCAAGTTCTACACATGGGAGATCCTCTTCAAGAAATATTGAAGATTCGGGCTCATTATGCACATCCTATGCAAAATTCTTACAGAGCGTGTTACTCTTACCAGTTTTGTGTCTTTGATAGTCAAATCATATTCCATGATTTTGGTCACCCATCGTGCTCTTTTTTCACCGATTTATTCTCCCATCATGAAGTCTTTAAAAGAAGAGTGAGAGACTAACACCTTGATATGATTTGTGGTGAGCATACTTTTGAATTTCTTGAGCATGCACATGATGGTGAAAACCTATTTCTCTCTGTGACTGTATTTTAATTCATAATCCTTTAGCGTATGGCTGAAGAAAGCCACTAGTTGTTCCAGCCCTTGTTCATTTTCTTGTTGTTAGGACAACAAAACACTTGCATCAGCGCCATAAGCACAAAGGATAAAATCCTTTGAGTAATTTGGGTTGTTGAGTGATGGCGTGCAAGTAATCTCTTGCTTGATTTTTTTGAAGCTTACTTTTTCCTCTGTTGTCCATTTGAAAGCTATGTCCTTCTTGAGCATTAGGGTGATTGGCCTTACCAGTCCTACAAAGTTAGGAATAAAACGCCTAACAAAATTAATCTTACCAAGGAAGGACTGCAAGGCCTTTTTGTGCACTGGAAGGGAAAGAGCCAGGATGGCTGAAACACAATCAGGATCAATTGTGATGCCATCCTTTGAAACCACATGGCCCAAAAGCTTTCCTTGTGCCACCGAAAAATTTAACTTCTTGGGGTTAAGGGATACCCCAATTTTTTTTCATCTCTCAAAGACCTTTTCCAGGTGCACCATATGATCCACACTTTTCTTTGAGAATACTGTAATGTCATTGAGGTAAACCAAGATGAACTCATTGATATAACCTTTGAAGGAAATGTCCATGGCACACTGAAACATTACACATGTGTTTGATAGACCAAAGGGCTTTTTATGATACGCATATATTCCCCACTTGGTTGTAAATGTTATTTTGAATTGATCCTCTTCCTTAACCAAGATCTGATTGAAACCTGAATACCCATCTAACATTGAGAATCTTTGTGTGTCAGCCACAACATGCAAAATTTGTTCCATTTAAGGAAAACGATAATGATCCTTCAGAGATGCCTTGTTTAAATCTCTTAAATCAACATAGATTCTAATTTCACCATTCTTCTTATGCACCCAAACTAGATTCACAACCCAATTTGAGTACTTGATGGGAAAAATAATCTTCGCCTCAATGAGTTTGGATAATTCCTTTCTCATGAGGGGCTCTATCTTTAGATTGACTGGTTGCTGCTTTTGTCTGACAGGCTTAATACCAGGATCAAGGTCAATGGAGTGTTGATCAACACTTGGATCAAAACCTTTGAGGTCTTCATACTCCCATGAGAAGATATCACTGTATTTTTTATAGAGGAGAGATGAAGGCCTATTTTTCATCATGCACGCAAATCTTTACTGAGAAATAAATTATTTTCCACATGCAATAGTGACTGGAGAAATCTTCTTGTGCGGTGCGCATATACTTTTCTTCACCCTTGAACTCATCATCAAGGATAAACACTTTCTCTAAGGTGACCAACCTTAAACTTGTTTATCTTAAGTTGAATGATTTAGTCACCATATTTTTCATGCAAATTGGCTTGCATACTTGATGAGAACTCAGCTTCATTTTGGATGAACTAGACAATCTGCACGTCACTTTCAAACACATGTCAGATGGTATTGTTGTTTGGAATGGATGGTCTGATCACCATCTTAATTTGTTGATTGTTTCTTTTGAAAAATTCCTTAATATGAGAGAAATGTGAACCAAGTGCGTGACCATTTGATCAGCTTCTTTGTTCATTTGGCATAGTACTACCTGTAGGTTCAGATCATCAAATCTCTCAAGGAGGTCCCAAAATTTGTGTTTATAAGCTTTGAGAAGCTTATTATTTTCCTAGCACTTGTTGGTAACTTGGTGAATAACCAATTATGTATCCCTAAATATCTGCAACTCCTTAATCCCTTTTTTCTCAGCAATGAGAAGGCCATACACCAATGCTTCATATTCTGCTACATTATTAGAGCATGTGAACTATAACCTGTGCATGAAGAATAATCTCTCATCCTTAGGGAAAATGAGGATCACTCTTGCTCCTACATCATTTCTTCTTTTGGATCCATCAAAGTATAATTTCCATATACCAAGTTCAACTTGGTCTTTCATGAGTGTGTGTGGCAGCATAACTTCTTCTTCAATAATGTAGTAAGTACCAAGCCCAGTTTCATAAGCTTCCAGTTCTTCAGCATATGGGTCAAATTTATGGTGCCTTTCTGCCCACTCATCAAGTACTAGATCAGGAATAGAAGGTGGAAGAGGCTGCTCTTCAGGAACTGAAGCTTGTTCCTCTTGGATTAAATAGTTGGCTTGGAGAGGGGATGGGACATATGACTCTACATGATAGGAAAATATTGGCTCAACTTGTATGGTAAATGGGTACCATACCTTGTCTTGAGTAATATATGGGACCAATCAAAAGACAAGTAACCACCCACTTTAGCAGTAAAATCTCTTGACAAACATAAGAAAAATAGAGGGGGTAGATCAATGATTGACACATCTTGAGTTATTGTTATATTTGGACATGCATGGAGGGTTAACTCAATATCCTTGGTGATTCTTAGGGTGGTGATAGTTGAACCATCAAGTTACAGGACTCCTTTTGTCAGGGGCTATACTTAAGACCTAAGACATCAACAATCTTCTTGGGCATGACAGAAGTACTAGCACCTGAGTCAATCATACAGTTATGGACAAGATGTTTTCCTATGATCAAAGACATATATAAGGGTGGGGTTTTAACAACTTTACTTACTTTCTTCTCCTCTTCTTGGTAGATGTTGATAGAAGTGTGCGACTTCTGCATAGCTAGATCAGTGTGTGGGAGATGCGCCAAAGCTTCATGCAATAAGTCACGCTGGGATGGAATGGTCAGGGCATCCCACATTGTAACATTTATGTTTTTCCTTTTCATTTGGTCCATAATGATAAATGGAAAACCCATGATGACTTATGAATTTGAGGTACAATGATATCCTTGATTGGTTGCTTAGGTACGAAAGCAGGGAACCTTAGCTGGCAGAGAGGCTTGACCTACCAAAGGAGGGGCGCATAGTCACTTCTAGAGGAGCTTTTGTATGGGACCTCTTGTGTAGGGACTTGAGAAATTTTATTACTGGATATCTTAGTTATTTTCCTTTTACTTTTGAGGGTTGGCTTCTGTTGTTGTTGGAATTATGACCTGCACTAGATTCGAGCATTCTCTTCTTGTATCTTGTGTTGTACCTGTAACTTGGGCACGCGGTCTGTTTGTTTCATCTATAGCTTGGTTGATTGCACAAAATTCATCAGTGCCAAAGAACATAAAATTGGAATTAAGAGAAATCTTAGGCCCCTCTTGGTTCTCTATTTCAGGTGCACTTGTTGAAGGCTCATAGGTGGAAGCATTTTGGATCATGTAGGCTTGTGTGTGCACAACATTGGCACAGTGATATTGACTATGAGGCATGTTGTAAGGGAAACACCATTCTGACTCCTACGCCAAATTGTTCTAAACTGGAACAAGCACTTGACTTACACTGGGTACTGGAAGAGAGGGCACGAAAGGAACAACTTGCAAGGGTAGATGTGTGTTAGCATGTCATCTATCATTCTGTTGGTTGGGCATGTATCTTTGGTTTCCATATTGATTCTACCAAGGCTAACTTCTTTGGCTATGCACCTAATTAGTACTACCTCTATAGGCTTGCACCTATTTTTTCTCTAATGATATGACCTTGTTTGACAAATTTCTAATCAGGGTCTTCATCTTCTTTCTGTTGTGCCGAAGAGTAGGATGTTGATGCGACAGGTTGTGCGCTTTGCTTAGTAATAGGAATAGGGGCCACAAAAGGCTGGGGCGCTTGTGACATCTCTAGGAACAAGGGCATAGGCGGTCTATGAGCTATCTTTCTCGCCTGAATAAGACTATTTTCCGCCCTTACTGTAATATTATAAGCCGCTGGTAAAGTCCTACCTCCCATGGATTGAATCATGACTGAGATATCATTGTTCAGCACCTTTAGATAATACAGAAAAGTATGTTGGGTTATAGGTCTTACCACAAGAGGGATTCTGTCCCAAGTCTTCTGAAATATGATGTTGAAATTAGTCATCTTCTCGTTGTGTTCCCTCCTTTTTATTGTCAGTTTGCTCCACCAAAGATAGGTGATCTGACTTATCTTCAAAATAATTGCAAAGAGTTGTTCCAAGATCATCCTAGGTGGAATAGATCCAAGTCTCAAGCCTCGGTACCATTGAATATCTTTTCCTTTGAAAGTTGTCGTAAGTATCCTGACTTCTACATCGTCATGTGTGATCAAATAGAGTGAACATACATTTTCTATATCTTGGATATGCTCCTAAGGGGTGACTTGATTCTCACCAGTAAAGTATGGAATAATTTTGAGCATGCCATTTGGCATATCATGTTGCACGACCAGAACTAGGGGACTTCCTCCAGTGAAGTTAGCAAAGTTCCTTAGTGGAGGAGGTGGCTGATGTGCCATTCAGGGTGTGTATGATTTTCTGTTGTGAGGAGGAGTTGAATGGGCACTCTTCTCATGAAACATGTTAGAGATGGAGATGCACTCATACCCGTGGGTTTTCTATCAAGGAATGAACTCTTCTCAGGGATAGCTATAGAGATGTATTTGAAAGAATCTTTAATTACTGCACTTCTCCTTGTATGAACTCTTCTCATGAAAGGCACTCAAGGCTACTAAAAAAGAGATCTGTAGATGTTGGTAGTCGCCACATGTGTTGAAATGAGCCTCCAAAGGCTGAAATAATAAGTCCACACACCATAACTTAGCAATATGAAATTTAAGATTTCATTACTAGTCCCACAGGGCATGCCAGAAATTGTTGGTTATCAAACTTGCACCCATGTCTCGGATTTAGAAGAACTGAGTCATTTGTGACAAATAATGGAACCATCCCCAAGTTGTGGGACCTTGCACGCTTGGGACGAATCTCTGGAGAAGGCTCAGTTCCTCTATCTACTTCTACTGGCTACTACTACTCCTAGTGTTGAGAGGAAAACTAAGCTAATAATGCCCAAGGGACCAGGGATAAAAGGATAACATAAAAGGAAACTACACTAAAAGGTGATAGCACTAGAAAAAGAGGGATGAACACTATCTGTTCTAAGTGAAAATGAAGGGAAATGTGTGAAAGAAGTCTAGGCATGTGTAGCACAACTAAAACTGTATTTACTAGATCAGTTTCATGGAACACAACTAAATAAGGAGCTACAAGGGACGTAGAATGGCACAACGAGCATGTAATGTAAAGAAAAGGAAAGAAGAAAGGAATATAAACATGTTGAGGATAGAATAGTAGTCACAAAATGATGCTTCCATTACTTTCAAAAATATACAGAGTTGTTACAATGGTGAAAGAGTCCGGTATAAACATGCACAAGCTAGATTTAGAGGTCTGTGACTCAAAATACAAAAAATATGAATCCTTAGCAAAAGCGTAAGGATCCAAAAATGTCCAACATAAAAATGAATGCAACTCTTACATTTATAGATGAATCCATGGAAGAAGAAGAGATGAAGGAGGGAAAACCTGAATTTGAAATACAACCACCAACAAGAAGCATTCAATGCCTATAAATCCACCTATAAATCTATCAAATATGTTTCCCCAAGTTTGTTTGGCATGTTGGAGAAGGAAGGAGGGTAGATCATATCAAATCAGGTATTTGGAGCAATTAGATTTGCTCATTAATTCCTAGAAAGAATGTTTTCCCATTTCTCACCTACCAGATCTACCAAGAATTTGAATTTGAATGTTTAGCATTGTAGCCCATGTCAATAGCTATGTCAATTGAGACTAGGTGCATGCTGATTAGAGATTCTGTAGCAAAATATATGGTTTTCATAAGATTTTAGATTCATCTAGGCATGCAAGACATGTGGCGCATGCATAGATTGACTGATGAAATCAGCCAACTGTTCATTTGATTTTTTGTTTATGCCATGCATCATTAATTGGCTAGTTATCAAGATTAGGTGCCTTGGTGGTGCGCTTTGATAGGTTACGTGTTGCACACTCAAGTGTGACTAAAAGAGGGTGGCATAGAAAGGATCCAAAGGAGGGTGCAAAAAATATGCATGCAGGAAGAATGAGGCACGGGAAGGAGGTAGAAGTAAGGTGCGCATGCCATGCGTCATGGGGAAATGAGGAAAACTAGTAAGTGGATAATGCATAGTCAAGGCACAATTATTACAAGATAATGTGTGATGGTGCAAGGAAGGGTGCGTGCGGGGATACACAAGGACAACCATTTTGTTGGAAGCAAGTGCTAGGAACACACATGCAAGATGGATTCAGTGTTTGAGAGGAAAGTGGAAGTGCAAGAGAATGCACGTAAGGGGAAGATGGAACAAAGAGGAAAAGAAAAACTAATGGAAGAAGGGGAAACATGTAAGGGTGTGTGAGGAAAATAAGGAGGGTGCGCATGAGGAAATGTAACCAAGGGAATGTACCAAGTGAGCTTGAGCAATGCGTGAACCTTGCAATGGAGAGCTCAGAGCCAAAAAGTGTATACAAGTTACCCAAATAACTGGGAGAGTTATTTGGATAACAGTTATCATAGCTTGAATAGTTGGATTATAAACATTAATTAATGTTGGATTAATTTTTTGTAAGTTGTTAATCATTGATGGAATACAGATAATTAACTAAAGCTAGAATAACTCAATGACCATTGTAAATAATGTTATTCATTTCATCATGAAATAAATTAAGGGATTTATAACTCATGCATGTTGGGATTTAATGGTTGCGTGTTAAATTCATTAAAGGCATTAACTGTAGTTAATAAGTTGATAAATTAAAAAATACCTAATTTTGATGACGTGAAAATAGGTGTTACATTTTGGTATGAGACCTAAAGGTTACAAATCTTGGACTAATTGGGTCCTTACGCTAACCAAACTCTAATTTTTTTAATAAAATAAAATGGATATGTGAAGGATGAGCCGTGGAGAACAAATAAGATCAAATTATGCTTCAATTTTGGTAGTAAAGAAGATAGATAAAAACTCTAACAATCCTTCATGACACACGAGACCTGAAGGATGCTTAGAGAAGTTGGTTGAGTGTGAAAATGATTAGTTCTTATAAAATAACATTGAACTGGTTGATAACAATCAACAATGGAGTTTCTTGATTGTTGAACTGTCTTGATGGAAGATTTGGAACTTAAAATCCAACATTAAAATAAACCCAAAAAGGGTAGATGAAGTAGACAAGTTTGGATTGTCTTCTATAAAAGCATTGTGTAGAAAAACCAAAAGGCAAAGAAAAGAACAGTTTAAATGTTTTAAATCATCCTTGAATATGATTGAGGAAGATATCCAGAAAATGTAAACCATAAAAATGTTTTTGATAAAATCATTTGGAAAATGGGGGATTGTTGGGTGCATTTCAACAAAGTTGGGGAATTACGCAAGGTAAAGTTTGAAAATATGAGTGTAAGATTGAAACAACATGGTTTTGGAAGAAAAGGTAAGGGTAAAACGCATTTTTTCCTTTTTTTTCTACGATAAATAACTTGTTTTTGAATTTTTGTTATGTAATGTATATTAAATAATATTGTATAATATGATTGGATGTAGTGACAAAAATTATGTCATGTTTCTAACTATATGAAAGATTTTTATGGTTGAAAGGTTGTTACAACCAATAAATTTAAATTTTAAGTATGAAAATTACAATTTTTTGTGGAAAATTATGACTGTTCTTCTTAGTTATTAGATATAATTCTATGTTTGATATTCTGATTTCGATTAATGAAGAAAAAATCATTAGGATGATCATTCATTAGGGGGGAAGTATGTCACATCCCATAATTTCAGTTTGGGTTTCCAATAGGATAATTTGTAAATGGTAAATGATTTACGAAGGCAATGGGAATGAACCTTGTTGTGTAGTTGAGTATGCAGCTACCCGCACGCATGTATACCCTATAAATGATATACAAACATATGTGTAAGTGCATGCACAACTGCGGGACAATGCTTATTGCCTGACGATCATAAAAAAATTAAAATTTATGGCATATCCTTGTTTTTATTATTATTTATCTGTGTTTATCTTGATGCTTACGAGAATGTGATGCATTGTTGATCTAATTGGTGTTGTATTTATATTATGAATTATTGCGCACTTGGCTATACTGTGTTACTTAGCTGAAAGTGATGACTATTGCATTTGGGTATTGCATGGTTGTTGTACTTCGGTTTATCTCTCTCGCTGTATTTAATGGTTTGAAAACTATGTTAAAATCTTACAACAATAAGGGAATAAATACGCGTAGTTGTATTATTTTATTAACTAGTAAAGACTGCATG
Source organism: Taxus chinensis (assembly GCA_019776745.2). Lineage (NCBI taxonomy): Eukaryota > Viridiplantae > Streptophyta > Pinopsida > Cupressales > Taxaceae > Taxus > Taxus chinensis. The sequence continues at coordinate 363,942,473 of CM034149.1, forward strand.
ATAACTAACCTTCTTCATGTTGGGCTTGGATGGTCAAGGACAATATGGAATTATGGAATCTCCCTTATAAAGCTGGTAATGATTCTCATTTTCTTAAGGTAATGCTAGCTGATGGTTTTTGGAGCCATTGTAAATGAACAACAAATAAAGGGAAGGGAATTGATTTGTGGAAATATGGTTTGATAATTCTTATCACAAAAATGATGGTACAAGTATTTGTAATTTGATTATCTATTTACCTATCAGACCTTTCTATATTTTCAAAGGATTATAAAACCAAACCCATTGCATATAACATTGGGTTGGACTTCTTGACATAGGATTATGTTAAGAGCAATATTTGTTTTATTGACTTAGTTTTTAATCACTATGGGAATTTGACCATAGTGATGGCATTGATATTGGTTGATAATTTTATCATGATAAGTCAAATCCAATTGACTTGGGCTAATGATTTATAAGGTATCACCTTAAGGTATATGCTTGAATACTAATTCGGATGGAAATATTGATCTGTAAACTATTCAACTTTGGAATCATTCACAAAATCACCAATTAATCATTTTGTTTACTTTCTATTAGAAAATAATAGAGATAGCTAGTGAATAAATTACTATTATGCTTAGAATCAAAAATTGTAGTAAAGGAAAGAATATAAGCTCATAACACCAAAAATTTTATCATGGAAAACCTCCAATGGAGGCAAAACCAGTCGGGAAGGGCAATTGATCTTTCTTCCCACTTCTATTGGCCAATTCAAATCAACAAGTATAGAATTTACAATAAGTAAGAAAGAGAAGTAGTTAATATATCAACACTTCCTTTCAGTTACTTGCTCTGTCCAACACTCCTTTCTTCTACAAAAATAAAATTTCCAGCACCAAGACTTCTTGCTCACTTGCTCCCATGCTTCGATGATCTTCTACACTTCTACAATCATGTATTTATATCCTTTCTCATGTCCTCCCGTGCACTAGAGAATGGGAAATGTCATGAAGGAGAATAGAAAAGAACATCCTTTCAAATTCAGAGGTTGTTCATTTTTATTTTATTTTTATGTCCGTAATGGCCAGGACCTCTTCCCTATGTAGACCGGTGGTCCTAGGACCTCCACTCTGGCTAGGCAATGGTTCTATAACCGTTGCCCTGTGTAGGGTTGTAGTCTTGTTACTTAAAAGATAGAACCTCTGTTTCATTATTTTCCTTCTTTGTGCTAACTGTTTCTGATGAAGTAGAGTTATTTTAGATCCCTATGGATCACACCCCCCTTCTTAGGATGCTTTTGGTCCCAAAAAAGCTTAGTGGGGGAGTAGATGAGGGAACAATTCCCTCGCTTGCTCCTTCAAGTGCCACCGGGCATGTCTTAGTGTCTTCCCTTTCGGTCTAATTTTCCAAGACTCCTGCGGACCTCTTCTAGTCTCTCTGACCTTCTGCTATAGCACTACATCTTCCTCTAATTAACCTCGTGAGTCCAAGACGCAATCCTGAATGGAAGGTAGCAAGTGTAGTTCTTCATATTCATCCAGCATGGATGGCTCATAGAGGTGCAAGTTCTCACAATTTACTACAGAGTACATCCTCATGAATGATGGTAAGTCAAGTCAAAAATCATTTTCCCCAACCTGCTCCAATATGGTGAAGGATCCATATCGTAGTGGCTTGAGCTTCCGTGCTTGACCTTGTAGTCTCTCCTTGCTTAAGTAAAGCCAAAATTTGTCTCCAACATGAAGCTTTTGTTCCCTCCTATGCTGATCGTGCCTAGCTTTGTAATTTTCTTGATATTTTTCTAGCTGTTCTTTGACCTTGAGATGGATTTTTTGGATCCTCTCAATGAACTTGTTGGCTCTAATCACCTTTTTGTCTCGTGTATCCTCCTCATTTTGTTTTCCATCTGTTATGCCCAGTGGATTTGTAGGTAGATATCCCAAACATGCTTCAAATGGTGACTTCATAGTGGATGTGTGTACTTCCCAGTTATATGAATGTTGAATGTAGGCTAAGCACTCGTCCCAAGTCCTTGGGTACTTACTGTTATACCCTCTGATCAACTGTACCAAATTCCTATTTACCACCTCTATTTGTCCATTTAGCTGTGGATGGAAATTTTTCATCCTCTGTAATTTGGTATCCATCTTGTCCCACAAAGTAGTCCAAAACTTCCCCAAGAACCTGGAATCCCTATCAGAGACAATAGACTTTGGCAAACCAAAATGCACCCATACATTAGCAAACAAAAGATCTGCTACCTCATGTGCTTTTACTATCTTTTTACATGCCCTCAGAATACACATTTTACTAAATCTATCCACAACAACATAGAGATAGTCATGGCCATGTTTATACATAGGTAATCCTCCTACAAAATCCATAGAAATTTCCTCCCACGGATGAGTAGGTACTGGTAAAGGCATATACAAACCTTCCTTCCTAGTTTTAGGCTTGCTAGTACAATAAAGTTTACATCCACGAATAAATTTTGATACTTCTTCTTGCATGTTGGGCCAATATACATACCTTTGCAAGTGGGCTAGGGTCTTACCAACACTGAAATGTCCCACTACTTTTGAGGTATGTGCTTCCCTCATCAATAGAAGTCTTTCTTCTTTAGGCACACAAAGTTTCCCCCATCGGTAGAGCAGCCCGTCCTTAAGATAACAGTCTTCAATCCCTGTCTTTTCAGACCCTTGGGACTACAACTTCTGAAATTTTACCCCAAAGTCTTTGTCTTGGGCATATGCTTCTCCGTAAGCTTCCTTCGTGAAGGGATCGATCTGAGAGATAGAGGCCAAACAGGAGAAAATTTCCTGTGTGGGTGGCCTAGACAACATGTCTGCCACCAAATTTGTACTACCTTTCTTGTATTTGATCACTAGAGTGTACTGCTGAAGAAACCCCGTCCATTTGTAGTTCCTTTCCTGCTGCAATTTAGACTATGCTTGAAAATACTAGAGAGGTTTGTGGTTAGTGTGCACAATAGTTTCTTTACCCAACAAATAATGTTTCCATTTTTTAATTGTTTGAACTAGTGCATAAATTTCTTTATCATATACTGAATATCCTTAAATTTATGAAGTGAAGGTTTCAAAATGATAACATACGGGTTTACCTCCTTGAACCAACATTGTGCCCATAGCATAATCATTGGCATCTATCTCTACTTCAAAAGGTTGCTGCAAACTAGGAAGAGCAAGTACTGGAGCATGACTAATCTTGTATTTCAATAACTCAAAGGATTTGTCTTGTTCCTTGCCCTAGTCAAAACCCTTACTCTTTGTGGCCACTGTGTGTAGAGTTATTGCAATTGCTGAGAAACCCGGAATGAACTTCCGCATGTAATATATTTCTCCCACAAAGCTTCTAGTCTATGTGGCTCCTATTGGTGTTGGCCAATTTGTGATGGCCTCCACCTTCTTTGGATCCACTCGTAGCTCTCCTCCTCTAACCACATGCCCAAGATAGATAAGTGATTGTTTGGAAAATTCACATTTCTTCATATTACAAAGCAGTTATTTCTCCTTGAGAACTTGCAAGACTTCTTGCAAATACATTAGATGTTCTTCCCATGTGGCACTAAAAATCAAGATATCATCTAGGTATACAATTACACATGAATCTATGAAATCCCACAATACATCATTCAACAATCTCGTAAATGTAGCAAGTGCATTGCATAATCCAAAAGGAAGTACTAACCATTCATACAAACCCTATTTTCTTTTGAAGGAAGTCTTCCATATATCCTCCTCCTTCATCCTGACATGGTGATAACCTGACTTAAGACCCAACTTTGTGAAAAATTTGGTATGCTGAAGTTGGTCAAAGAGATCATCTATACAAGGAAGTGGATATCAGTTCTTTATGATGATATTGTTCAAAGCGCGGTAGTCGATGCACATTCTCCAAGAACCATCCTTCTTTAGCACCATCACAATAGGAGAACCACATGGTGAGGTGCTCTGATGTAACACCCCTTGGTCTATTAGTTCTTGGATTTGTTTCTTTACCTCAATACTCTCCAGCAAGGATTACCTATACAACCTGATCTTCAGTAGAGGTAACTCTAGAAATAGCTGAATCTCATGCTACTTCCTATTTTGGTGGTAATCCACTAGGATCCTGAAATACTTTCCTGAAAAGACTAAATAATACTATCCAAATATTTTTTTCCTTAGTTAGAAATATCTGAAACTTCTACCCCATCTTGTTTATCCTTTAAAAAAAGTAAACAAAACTAATTATGATTTGACGGAATAAGCCATTGTTCTTTGTTAGCACTTACCATAGTAACCCATGTCTTACGCTGGTGTGCCCAGATGTTGTAGTTGATCCCATCCTTGACCCATCTATATTCTTTTTCCCTTCTCATAAATATAGCATCCCTAACATACAATTAAGGACTCCCGAATACCACATCCAAAGCATCAAGTGGAATAACGTCAGTTTTAAAAACATCTATAAATTAGGAATTTATCCCAAACTTGACCTTACATCTTCTTGTTACCTAAATGTCAACACCCTTCTTCACCCAAACCAAAGGATATGGGTGCGAATGCTCATAAGTCTCAAGACCAAGCTTCTTTACAACTACCTCATAAATCAAGTTAGATTGAGAACCGGTATCAACCAAAGCATTTACCTTAGTCCTCTTGATTTGGATTTTGATTTGGAATAGTCTACTCATCTCCTCTTTGTTGTCCATGTTGGTGGCCATGCATCCAAGCCTTTTGTCTACATCAGAGTCATATTTGATTTCTACCTCCCCTTTTGTCTTTATAGATGTCATGGACTTCTTGGATTCCTTTGTTTGGTTCTTTGGATGTAAATCCAGATGCAACTTCCAACATATAGCGTCAGTATGACCATCGATATCACAATTCTTACAAAAATTATTGGGATCTTTACAAGTATTTAAAGTAGTGGCAACTTGTTTAACTTTCCCTTTCCACTTACTCTTGTTACTTATTTGCCCATAATCCTTTTCCTACTGATTTGTTGACTGCTTTACCCTCAGCTCTGCTTCTCCTTGCTTTTTCTCATCATCTATGTAGTATACATGTACACATGCTTCTTTTAGATCATTGGGCTTTGTGGAGATGAATTTTCTTCGAAGGTGAGTGTGAAGTCCTCCCAAGTATTTGGTCAGAATATCCTCATCCTCCAAATCCATGTTCAGCAACGTGGCTTGCCTATGAAACTCCATAGTATAGTCCTACACACTTTGACCACTGACTTGTCTAAAATATTTTCATTTAATCATTTGGTCAATTTTATGGCCAATAGGATAGAAGTTAGCTGTAAGTAATTCGTTAAATTCTTGCTAAGATTTCACAATAGGACGTTTCTTCTTTTCATAAGTAGTTCGATGAGTTTCCCACCAAACTAGAGCATGTCCCTCCATTTTGAGACATGCAAAGGTGATCCTTTGTGCCTCAGTGACATTATGGATGCTAAAATAAACTTCTACATGTTTCAACCATTTATCTAGTAATTCTGCATCTACTTGTCCTTCAAAGCTTTTGATTTCGACTTTAGTCTCAATTTTAAAAGTAGTATGTTCAGATTTTACCTTTTCTCTTTTGTTAGAAGTCTCTTCTTCATGCTCTTCCCCATAATCTTCCTCATGGTGACTCTTGCCTATACCAAAATTTTCGGCTAAGCCTTTAACCACTGATTCCATGGAGTCTTGCTTGACAGAAGCTGTCTTCTACAAATCTACAAGTTCCTCTTACCTTCTAAACATCTTATCCATCATGGTCCCCAGCATCTTGATTCTACGGAACAAGTTCTCTTCCTCCATTTCCCCCTAAATTATTTGTTTCCACTTCTTTGTAGAAATCTCCAAATTGCAAGGTAAAACTTCTTCACCTTTAGATCTTTTCACTGTAATAAAAATTCAAGAATTAAATACCACGGTCCTAGATACTTATTAGCTCTGATACCAAAATGATATGTAAACTCTTCAACTTTGGAATTATTCACAAAATCACCAATTAATCATTGTTGTTTACTTTCTATTAGAAAATAATAGAGATAGCTAGTGAATGAATTACTATTGTGCTTAGATTCAACAATTGTAGTAAAGGAAAGAATATAAGCTCATAACACCAACAATTTTATACTAGAAAACCTCCAATGGAGGAAAAACCATTCGGGAAGGGAAATTTCTCTTTCTTCCCACTTCTATTGGCTAATTCAAATCAACAGGTACATAATTTACAATAAGTAAGAAAGAGAAGTAGATAATATCTCAACACTTCCTTTCAGTTACTTGCTTGCTCTGTCTAACACTCCTTTCTTCTACAAAAATACAATTTCCAGTACCAAGACTTCTTGCTCACTTGCTCCCATGCTTTGATGATCTTCTACACTTCTAAAATCATGTATTTATAGCCTTTCTCGTGTCCTCCCATGCACTAGAGAATGGGAAAGGTCATGAAGGAGAAGAGAAATGAACATCGTTTCAAATTCAAAGGTGGTTCGTTTCAATTATAGTTTTCTATTTGTAATGGCCAGGACCTCCACCCTGTGCAAACTGGTGGCCCTGCGACTGCTGCCCTAGCTAGGCAATGGTTCTATAACCACCACCCTACGCAGGGCAGCGGTCCTATTACTTAAAAGAAAGAACCTCCATTTCATTGTTTTCCTTCTTTGTGCTGACTGTTTCTGATGAAGTAGAGTTATTTCGGATCCCTATGGATCAAATATGTTACTTAATTTTTAAATAGAGGTCTTATAACCTAGTCATGGAAATATATTATATAAATATATATATCGACCATATTTCACTTTAAATGGATAAAAAATCATTATGATATTGGTGTGGTCAATCGATCCCTTTTGTATATTGTATAGTTTTTGAATTACTAAATTATATCTTCGAGCGAACGATTGGATAACCCTGTATGCAAGTTATATATTATAGTTAAAATAAAGATAAGTTTGGACTCCCTGCCAAACTTGGGGAGAAAATTGAAGGATGGCGGTGAGTTGTTAAGCCGCCACATGGCACTGAGGAAAATTAACTCCATTTATTTTGTGGGCGGTTTTGAAAATTGTGAAGCTTCTATGGGAAAGTACCTTCGCATGAATAGTTGCTTTCATTTTTTCTATTTCTCTAGTTTTGAAAAGGGGTTTTTCCGAAGCCATGAAAAATGAAATCGAACATTAGTTCATTAAGAACTCTGCATGTGAATTTTTGGTGAGCTATTTTGGGGATTGAGATAATTGTGTGCAAATATAAGATAGCCCATATAGATTTTAGTGCTTTGAGAAATTGGGGGAAATCTTGAATCTCCGTTGTTAGTCAGTTCATTATGCTTAAGGATTTTACAAGAAAAAGCTAAGGAAGATTAGTAATCCCATGCATGAATCTCAACTCATTTATTTTGGTTACATTACGAATTAGATAGTTATGGTAGAATAGCTCATACTGTGCAATGTTATAAAAATATAATTGTGTACATATATTTGTTAGCAATGCAAAAAGAGTTAGAACTAACACCTAGTAGTCCTAAAACAAAGCTAAATCAAATTCAATGCACCATCATGCTTAGAGCTTAAGAAAAACTAATCTACTAACATCCTTGCATTAGAACATGAACAAATATTCAAACTAACATGTTAATCCATTAATTTCTATCTCTATTGAATGCTAAAAATGAAATGAACCTACTTAGATCCTTAGCAAATCAAAATGTTTGATTATGTGTTTGAATCCCAAGGTTTTCAAGAATGGAGTCTTGTCAATCCATGGCTACAAGACCATTTGACATATCTCCATATGACTTCAAAACTTGGATGGATGAATACAAGAAATGAAAGTAGCTAGCCTCTCCAATGAAGAATGCTCCAAGATGACAAAATGGCTATAGTGTATTTACTATATGCTTCACTTTTGTTTCTCAAGGAATAGGTGTAAGTGTAAAGGTAGGAGGAGGGCTCTTTATATAGCCCAATGGATAAAGGGATCTCTACATCCCTTTGCATGTGGGATAATAGAGATGTTGAGTTAGTTGTGGATAAGGGGGTTTAGATAGGGTTGAGTTAACTTTAGGAGAGTTTAGCTTGTCCTTTAGTGACTCATGTGGATAAAGGGGGTTTATTAATTGATCAAGATGATTAATTAATAGATGTGCAAGCTTATAAAATCTTTTTAGAGGAATATTAGCATGATTTAGACTATAGAAGGGGATTAAATCAATTAAATAATGATTTATTGGTTTAATGAAAGGGGAAGCTAATTAATTAATAATAATTAATTAGTTTAGATAGAAGGAAGGATTAATTAATGGAAGGTCGTTAATTAGGGTATTTGTTGAATATAAGACTTAATTAATTACTTATTGTAATTAATTAACGATGATAGAAGAGAAGATGAGCATTATTGACGATATGTCGTCAATTTGTGGGGAAAAGGATAATTAGCACAATTTAAGTGTTTTAAATTATTCAGGCTAAATTATAGGTGTCTACATTTTCCCCTCTTTGGGGTGGCGTAAGAGACGCCACTTCAAAGATAGTAGATGGATAAAATTTTGAAGGGGTAGAAGAAAAATTAGTAGAAGTGAGAGATGCCCCCTCGAGTGTTGATGGGGTGATGAAGGAAGACGATCGACGATCAAAAAAGGTGAGAAATGGAGAGGAGCAGGATGCCCCAGGTGAACCAGAAGAATAGTGTTGATAGGAGGGTGATGTAGAAGAAATGAAGATGCAGTGAAGAAAAGAACTAGATTTCATCCAGTGTATTAAAACAACTTTATTGTCATCATATTGCCAAAAGATCTACATCATCGGTCCTTATGAAAAATATAAGCATACGACAAAAGTAGAATGACATGAAAAGCCATACTACGAATAATTGTCCATTGCTGAAAACACCAACCCTATGCAACATACAAAATGCAATGCAATATGAGAAGGAAACAAGCTCATTTAACAGGGAAAACAAGTACGAACGCACATATCCAACCCAACAACAGTCAAGAAAGTTGTACAAATGTTTTGTTATCAAGCTGAAGAGGTCCACATGTTCGTGATTGACGAAAAGGGTTAAAAATGATGCCCCGAGAAAGGATACATGCAAGGGGAAATGATGATGGACACTGGGTCCAAGGAGAAAGCTTTGTGCACAATGAAATAGCACCAGGCAACAAGACGTGCCCCAGAGTACAGATGAAGCAAGCAGCTAGCTTTGTGAATGGTTGTGAATCTGGCGATCCGCAAGTCGTGTTGATTGGTGAAGATGTGAAACAAACCAGTAGGATACGGAAAGAATACCATGTGCAAGACACAAGTTTCAGCCGTAATAAGCAGGTTACCTATTTTTGTAGGTTTTTTATTTTATTTTTAGGATTTTGTGGAGAATTTTTCCTTGTTTTTGGATTTTGAAGTGATGTCTATATATATATATATATATTTGTATATATTTTTTTGTGTTGTCTAAAATGCGGTGGAATGGAGTAGAAGAAAATAGAAGAAATAGAATGAAGTGCCTAGATGCAAAAGAAAATACCCCATGGGGAAGAAAGAGAGAAGAAACATGTGACAAATAATGTCCCTGTATAGTGGAAAAATTAATAAATTAATTAATTAATTAAAAAAAAATTATTCGAGAGAGTGTGAATAAGAAGAAAAATCACCTAGGAGCAATAAAAATTGTCCTAGTGAGAAGAAAGGGGTATTAGATGGAAAAAATTCCCCAACATGATGAAAAATGAAAGAAAAATAATTATTTAAATAAAATAATTATTTGACGGTGAACAGAGGAGAAAACGGCGGTCAAAACAAGCCTCCTGGCATCACGGCCGGTGAAAAATAGCTTGATATACCCCACCGGGGGGGGGGGGGTAAATCACCGCGACCAATTCATTTGTTACCGACCACTGCCGAGTTTTTACCGCGAGGCTCTAACAGCGACAAGGACGATGGTGAGAGCATGAGACCATTTGAGATGAGCAGACACAGTTCGAGGGTATGATGACATGTGGATGATGGCATCTTTGTGAGTAACCTAACCCTCTTCATCAATTTTGTAATTAATGCTTGTATAAGTAGGAAACTAGGGTTAAAGTCACATTGATGCACATGTGTGGAGGTGTAGGTGTCCTAATGATGGCGCAGATGCCCTTGGAGAGTATGCACACATGCGCAAGTACCAAAAATATGTATATGCGCACGCGTATACACCCACATGACAGTGCACACACAACACATGTGCACAGACACATACACACCACATGGTAGTGCACACACACAAGTCATATGCATGCGCACACGCATAGGTACCCAAAATATGGTGCAAACATCCATAGGTGGATGTGCGCATGTGCATCATGCCAAAAGGAGGGACACACACCATAGTGTGCACATGCCCCAAAGGGGTGCAGGCACACTGAGTAGATAGAGGAGAGATAGAAAAATGCCAAAAATGATGACATTTAGAAATAAAATTAGGATTTTTGGGTTAACCCTAAAAAAATGATAGGTAGAACTTAGAAGAAATGTTAGTAGCTGACAAATAGAATGATTTTGCAGAGACAGTTTCCCATGCTACAGATGCGTGAGTGACATTCACACATAGCAGAGCTAGAGGGGAGCATGTGCAGATGAGATCAATGCACGGTGGTGATACTTTTAGAGGTGGTGGGCCTAGGCCCCGTATCCCAGATGCCTTCCATTACATTGGATCATGGTCTACTGACTGCATTGACTGAGCGGTGGCACAGTGAGAGCCAGTGCTTTAGGCTCCTGACTGGAGAGATGACAGTTACTCTAGAGGACATATGGAAGATTCTCACCGTACCTATCCTAGGCTTGTTGATTGAGTATATGAGAAACCTTGGGTAGATCATGGTGGTGGTCAGTGACTTGTTTGACCGTGATGATATACCCCATGATGGCATGACAGTTTCATTGCATGAGTGCATAGCTGATCCGACATTGCACCTGGGGGCCGTTATATGTGATGTCACTTATAAGTGGGTTTTTTCTCACTGATAAGACTGGGAAATCCTTCCCTAGGGGTCTGATGACATTGGTTCACGGGATTTTCAGTGGTAAGTGCTATTGTTGGGGCCAGTGCATACTGGCACATCTATACTGGGACTTACATCTGATTACATACCACCGTCAGAAGATGGTGGGGCCTGCCTCTTTACTGTAGATTTGGTCTTGGGACCACATAGCTATCAGGTGCCCTGTAGGTGCATTACATGTCTGAGTCCCAGAGGAGCCATCATACATGGCTTGGGTTTCTGTAGGTGATGACATACGAGGGCACCTAGGTAGCTTGTACCATTATCGATGAGAGTTTGATGAGCTATTAGATAGGGACATTATATGGAGGCCTTACAGGCAGATACAGTGGCTAGAGGATGGAGCAGAGCTCAGTGTTTGTGTGGTGGAGCACTTCCTTCTAGGTAGCTGCAGTTACATTATCGAGTTATACAGAGTAGACCGATGTCAGCGACAGCTGGGCATGGTGCAGGGGGTTCCACAGCCAGATTTTTGGTATGCCCACCGAGACTCCGAGAGGCAGACCATGGGGCCATGCATACAGGTGACCTGAGCCAGGGCTAGATTTCTACAGGTGGTACCACAGGCATGGGACCCAGCTCGATAGATCAGAGATCCGAGTACCACCGTCAATTACATGGATTGGTATGCCATTGTTTTACCACAACGATTGACTATTCCAGATGAGGCATGGGTAGCAGGCACTCGGCCACTGCAAGAGATTCCTTATAGTGGTGACGAGAGGGAGGAAGTAGCATCCCATGACCCAGATGATCCATTTGATGGGTTGCCACATGATGGGTAGGGTACAACACAAGTGCAGGGACCGAGGTGGCAGGGACCGGTACAGGTACCTGCACAAGTTCCCAGTCTTAGATTACGAGAGCAGGGACATGCCTCTAGACTGAGTACAGGGGCAGGCACAGGGACATGCCCTTGTGGTGTAGCCAGTGGCATAGATAGCCACCTTAGGCCATAGTAGAGAGAGAGGGTCAGCTCAACATTTAGGCAGGCCACTTTAGCAGTGACAAAGAGAGATCAGGCTCGGGCCTAGGCTGGCCAGGGAGGTGATGGTGCCATCCATTTTTCAGCAGATATGCAGATGGCAGCACAGATGGCTCAGGTGATGAGCCTATATCAACAGACATAGGCTCAACTACAGCCTATGTGATACTGGAGAGAGATAGGCTGAGAGTAGAGTGAGTAGCATGGGTCAGGCTGAGCTTTCCTGAGTATTAGCAGAGATAGCGTCCTTCTAACGCATAGATGGCACAGTGGTGACTTTCCAGACTCACAGATATCTAGCTATAGCAGAGGGTAGAGCATCTTATTACAGATCATTATATTATGAGGTAGTTCTGGCTAAGCGGGCACCTTCTTATAGCCAGCAGTCGAGTAGAGGGACGAGGTCAGAGAGGCCTCATGCTTCAGTGGATCAGCCACAGGGGTAGTCTATGTGAGACTGAGTAGTGCTCATATTATGCCTCCACCACATGGATAGACCAGCCAGCCCATCTGAGGGCTCGAGTCACCCCTGATTCATATTGTATTGATACATGTGCCTCTTGATGAAGGCTTATGAGAATCTTGTGCTCGATGTACAACATTCTTTATGTATAGTAGTTTTGACATATGCCTCTGATGAAGGTAGTTGTATTCTTTGATCGATGTATATCATCCTTTTTGTATGCCTCAGATGAAGGCATTTTTGATGTATAGTAGTGATGTATATCTATTTTTGATACAGATATACCACACACATGTATATGTATATATGGACATTTTTGACATGACACATGTGTTATGAGATGATGGATATTGTTTGTTATTTTTGATTGAGTACATGGATATATGGATGTGTTTATGATGTTAGCTGATTTGATTTCACATGTATATGTATCCTGATTTTTTATGTATCGCATGCGCTTTGATTTCTAGATGATAGATCTATAGAGTATATCAAATGTATTTGCTCATGTGATGTGCTAGATTTAGTGGATGGGATGACATGATGATATGGGTGTGGGGGGGATAGATTTTGATATTTGTGATCCCTCTTGCCCCCATTTGATGATACGATATGTGATGATTAGCTTAGCATTCATGTATGATGTATACTTAGCTTTTTCTTGATATATGATGTATAGATGATGTTAGATGTGATGATATTGATGGAAATATGATGATGTGATAACAAAATGATGCACATGCAACAGGAAAACACAATCAAATGCTAACAAAGAACATAATGAACCAATACAACAATGTACCATGATTCACCAGCATGCAAAAACACACTTCAATATGCACAAGTAAGAATAAATCTGATCTAATCAAGAAAATATGAATCCTAACAAAGTATGTCTAAGCAACAAACAATACAAATGTACAAACATGAAGCAACTATACAAGCAATCAAGCAAAGAAAGAAACAAGATAACGCAAGTAAACTAAAGTGAATGTTTTTGTAAGATTATTTTTGTGAAACAATTTTCTATTGTTTTGATTTTTGTGAAACAATTTTCTATTGTTTAGAGTTTTGTGAAACAATTTTTCTATTGTTTGATTTTTGTGAAACAATTTTCTATTGTTTAGAGTTTTGTGAAACAATTTTCTATTGTTTAGAGTTTTGTGAAACAATTTTCTATTGTTTTGATTTTCTAACATTTTTGAATGTTTTTGTGTTTTTCTAACAGTTTTTCAGAGCTATGCACAGGTAACCAAGAAAGCATGGATGCCCCTAGTGTTAGATGGGGAATATACAAGGGAAAATGCCACACACTTATAAACAGGAAGGTGAAGTCACAGAAGTGCCCCCAGTGTGAGATGGGGAATAGACAAAGACCATGCCTTCATAGAAAAATAAAAGGAGACAAATCGGGATCAAGGCTTGATAAGATTAGGCTCACAGGGAATCTTGGAGGTAGATGCAGAACTATCCCTAGGCTAAGTAAAAGTACCCTCTAGATGCAAGATGCTTGTGAACAACGAATCCTCCCAAGGCGCCTAGAAACTGTTTTCACCCAAGGACCTATCCAAAGTGCCACAATTGTGTGGTTTTCACTTATGAATGACCTATTTTCTCTTTTTCTTTTTCTCTTATTTTATTTTTTTTGTATTTTGATTATTTTTACCATGTTTTTAGTTTACTTTTCTGATTTTTGTGCCATGTTTAAGCATAGAACCACTTAAGGTGCATGGAATTCATGGGCTTGCGGAGCTCATCACCATTGGGGTGGGAAAGTTTGTATGCTCCCATGCCAGAATTTGCCATGATAACATAAGGTCCTAACCAATGTGGTTTGAACTTTCCTTTCTTCTCTCGTTCTGCCCTTGTGTTAAACTGCTTTTCCTTTATGACCAAATCACCAACCTCAAACTGACGAGGTATGATTCTTTTGTTGTAATTTCTAGAGACTCTATTCTGATACACTTTAAGGTGGTTAAGGTGTGGATGCGCTTCTCATCCAGGAGCTCTAACTCTGTCAGTCTAGCCACTTGGTAATCTTCATCTTTATCCAGATAATCCCTAAGAGAGATTCTTAGGGAAGGAAGCTCAATTTCTAACGGGATGATAGATTCCATTCCAAATACTAGGGAATATGGTGTCACACCCATAGGAGTGTGAATAGAGGTCCTGTAAGCCCAAAGAGCTGGGTGGATTTGCAAATTCCAATTACGACCTATCTTACTTACCATCTTCTCCATGATTTGAACCAAAGTCTTATTAGTGGCCTCGGCCTGTCCATTGCCTTGGGGATAATATGGTGTAGACCATTTTAACCTGATTTGAAACTGATGACAGAGATCCTTTACCATTTTATTCTTGAATGATTTTCCATTATCAGTAACAATGGCTGCAGGAATGCCATACCGGAAAATAAGATGATTCATGATGAACTTGGAAATCTGAGCACCCGTTACATAGGTCAAAGGGACAACTTCCACCCACTTGGTAAAGTATTCAGTAGTTGTAATGATGTGGGTGTGGCCATCAGATGAAGTAGGGGTAAGCTTCCCTATTAAATCAAGTCCCCATTTAGAAAATGGCCATGGGGTGGTGATGGGTTGCAATGGTTGTGATGGAGCATGGATGAAATTTCCATACTTCTGAAAAGTACACACTTCCTTACATAGTTGTAACAGTCAATTTCCATGGTAGGCCAATAGTATCCCACTCTCAATTTTTTTTTGGCTAGAACCATTCCATTAGTATGGGCCCTGCACACCCCTTCATGCACCTCTTTAATCACTTGGACCGACTCTATCATATCGAGACAACGTAACAGATTCCCATCATAGCCATGATGATAAAGTGTACCTCCTAAAAGGGTATAGTGGGCTATCTAGCGAATTAGGATTTGTTTCTCGGAATGGGAGATGTCAGGAGGGAATGTGTTGTCTTTGAGGTAGGTGAAGATGGGCTCATACCATGGGGAATTGGGACCAACAACATCACAAGCCAGACAGGATTCTGGCATGTCGTACGTAGGCTGGCATAGATTTTCCACAAAGAATGGCATGTCATTACTTTCTGGTGGAATGTGGAGCATAGAACCCATGGTTTCCATAGCATCTACAGATCTATTTTGTGCTCTTGGAATCTATTCAAATGTGATGCACACAAAATACTCTTTCAGAGTTTCTACCAGCTTCTTGTAAGGGATGAGTTTCTCATCCTTAACTTTGTACTCATCATTGACTTGCTTGATGATTAACTGAGAGTCACCAACAATCTTAACATGATGAATGTCCCATTTGATGGTGAGCTTCATCCCAGCGATGAGTGCCTCATACTCTACGATATTGTTTGTGCAAGGAAAACCAAGATGAAAAGCCTGAGGTATGGGGTCGCCAGAAGGAGTAATGAGGACCACACCTACCCCCTGAACCATGAAAAGTAAAAGACCCATCAAAGTGTATCTGCCACATGACAGATTCTTCAATGTATAGTAATGAGGCATCTGGCAGATCCAGATTCAAAGGTTTAGTTCCTTGTAAAGGTGCTTCTGCTAATTGATCAACAAGTACCTGTCCCTTGACCAACTTTTGATGCACAAACTTGATGTCAAATTCACTCAGTAGAATGATCCAATTAGCCATTCTACCGGTGAGGGTGGGTTTAGACAGCAAGTATTTGAGCAGGTCAACTTTTGATATAAGCTTGGTTTTGGTATTCAACAGATAATGATGAAGTTTTTGAAAGGTAAAAACTACATCCAAACAAGATTTTTTGATTTGGGGATAGTTGAGCTCATAAGCGATGAGAGTGCGACTGAGGTAGTATACCACTTTTTCTTTGTGACCAAGGTCATATTGGGTGAGCAATGCACCAATAGAAAATTGAGTAGCATAGATATAAAGCAGGAGTGGCTCACCAGGAGTTGGAGGCATGAGGACAGGTGGATTGGCCAAGTATTGCTTAAGCAAGGCAAAGGCCTGTTGTTGCTCTGGTCCCCAGATAAAGGCAACATCCTTTTTAAGTAGGTGAGTGAATGAATGACACTTATCAGCAAGCTGGGAGATGAAGTGGTGAATAGCCTGTATTTTTCCCTGCAAGCTACACAGTTGCTTAATGTTTTTAGGAGGAGGCATCTCAGTAATAGCAGACACTTTAGTAGGGTCTACCTCAATTCCCCTTCTTGATACAATGAAACCCAACAATTTTCCTGATAGCATGCCAAACACACATTTCTTTGGGTTCAGACGGACCTTGTACTCTCGTAGGCATTCAAAGATATGCCACAAAATAGCAGGGTGATCCTCCCTTGTCTTAGATTTCTTGAGGATATCATCCACATAGTCTTCCATGATATCATGGATCATATCATGGAAAATTACCATCATTTCCCTTTGATAGGTAGCTCCTGCATTTTTAAGACCAAACGACATTACCTGATAACAGAAGGTACCCCAAGGAGTTGTAAAATCCATCTTGTGTTGATCTTCATCGGCTATCTTGATTTGATTGTAACCTAAAAATCCATCCATAAGAGATAGCATTTCATATCCTACTGTTGAATCCACAATCATATCAATATTTGGTAATGGAAAATCATCCTTAGGGCATGCCTTATTTATGTCTCTAAAATCTGTGTAGATTTTGATCCCAACAAGATTTTTCTAGACAAGGACGATATTGGATATCCATTCAGAGTAATCAATGGGCTGAATGAATCCTACCGCAAGTAATCTTTCTAATTCTTCCTTAACCAGGAGAGCCACCCTCAGGTGCATCTTTCTGAGCTTTTTCTTAATAGGCTTAGCGTCTGCATGTACAACTAAGTTGTGTATGACCAAAGTTGGATCCAAGCCTGGCATATCCTTATAGGACCATGCGAACACATCTATAAACTCCCGTAGCAGCATGGTGAATGTTTTATGTTCCCGTGCCGAGAGTGAAGCTCCCAACTTGACTATTTTTGGGTCATCTTCTGTGCCAATGTTTACATCAATAGTCTCTTCTACCAGTAACTTTGAAAAATCCTCCATACATGTAGGATCAGGAGGAAGGTTGAGATCTTCATCCAAGGATGTCTCCATGAGATTTTCATCCTTGGCGTGGTCACTTTTATTGTCCTTTGATTTTTGCACCTGTTTTTCTGCCAGTGCCTCAAAGAGGTTTTCACTGTGTGACTTGGACTTTGATTTTTTCTGAGGCTTTGCATTGGAACTTTTTCCCTCACTTTTTCTTAAATTTTTCTGACCATGAAGCTCAGCTTCCTCTCCAAAGTAGGCACAGGTATCTAAGTCAATATAGAATCCCTTTTTGTGGTCTCCAATGGGGATTGTATCCCGAATGCCCATGAATTCTGCAATAGCTTCATCATTCTCAAATAGATCTAGTGACATATGATGTTGTTGGTCCCATTCAACAAGGCAAGGGTAAATGAGGTCAAGTGTAGGTTCCGTAGGGGTTATGGTGAGGACAACGGTATTCATGAACAGGTTCGTGGAGGTAAGATCCTCGTATTGGCTACAATGGGAATCTGTATCATTGTCTAAATAGTCAGAGCTATCCTCACGTTCAGAGCAGGTAGCATCTTGATCATTGGGATGTGCCCCATAAGGGTGAATTCCAATGCCATACCTTTCTATTTTAAAATGTGGGAGAGGCACTGGTTCTCATTGTCCTTGCTCATTCCTTCCGCATCCTAGACCCTTGTAGCCCATGGAGTACATCATTCGACTAGATTTCTCATACTCAGGGGTTTGGTAGCAAGTTGGTTGAGTATCTTCTAGGACCCAAGTCATAGGTGGATCCAACAATTTTCTTCAGCCAGCAAGCCTCCAGGTAAAAATGACCCAATAGTTTTCTCATCTCTAGGTCGTCTGAAATGATAGTTGGGTCGACCTCTAGTTTTAGGTGACAATGAGAGGTCTGAAACTAAAAGGGCTTGTTGCACATTATATTCTCCACAACCGTATTCCAGAACCTTCATCTCCCATGAATCAAAAGGAGAAGTTGATGTAGAGGCACCATGGGTGCAAGAACTGAGAGAATCTGAATCTACTCGGGACTCCATGGCTTCAAATTGAAGAGGAACAACTATATCAGTGGAGGGACATGTATAGGTAACCTTACATGAAAAACTATTGAGAGCTCTGCAGTGAGTGAAGGGCTCTGAATCTCCTTGTATTGTGACAGTGTGTCCCTCATGCTTCAGTTTAATGCATTGATGGAACATTGATGGCACGACCTACATAGCATGAATCCATGGTCGGCCTAGAAGCATATTGTATGGGAGTTCCAAGTCCAGGACATGAAACTTTGTGTGATGACAAGTGGGACCGACTTCCATTGGCAATGTGATTGTGCCAGCTAACTCTCTTTTTGTGTTGTCGTAAGAGGTTATGGTAATGATGTTTGACTCGAGGTCTTCTTCAGTATGTCCCAGTTACTTAACCAACTTCAGCGTGCATATATTCAATCCTGATCCATTGTCCACAAGCACCTGTTTGATCTTTCGGTGGGTAACGAATACCTCAATATACAAGGGGAGATTATGTGTTGGATTTTTAGTAGGGATTTCCCTATGATTAAAGGCAATGTGCTCAGTTGGTACAATGTTTGCTACCATGGCCTGAAGATGTGTAGGATCTACTTCTAGTGGCACTCCTGACCCCTGAAGAGTTTGGTACAAAATGTCTTTATGTACATTTGATATCTTAAGAAGATCCAAGATCAAAATCTTGGCAGATGTTTTCTCAAGTTGTTCTAAGAGGTTGTACCTACCATTTTACGGGGTTGATGGAGAGGGTTCAGGAATCATGAGGTGGGCATGCCTTGTTACCATGACACAATCCTTTCCCTTGATTCTAATGGTGTTCACATGGTCACTAGGAGAGTGAATACATCCAATGAGTGAATCATAATGATTGTTGTCTTTCTTGGTATATAGATAATTTGTTGCTTTATAACTCTGGGATGACTCTCCTCGATCCAGCTTTGACTCCTCTAACTTACCATGTTTGGGGAATGGTTCTTTGTATATCCCCATCTTTTCATTGGGCATCTGAGTTTTTTCTGGGTTGTCCACTTCTATCTCCCCATTGTCGATGAGGTCTTGGATGTAGTGATGAAGTCACAAAAATTTGTCTATTTTATGTCCCTTGACATGATGTAATTCACAATAGTCATGCTCTTTGTACCATGATGGTTTTGGAGCATTTTCATCAAAGGGTTGTGTCATGGGATAAGTCACCATGTGAGTTGCATCCAATTGTTTCAATATAACTGACAAAGGCTCATTGAGAGGAGTGAACATTCTTCATTTAGGTGGTGGTTGAATAGGTCCTTTGGTCAGTTTAAAAGGTTGACCAGTTTGAACCATTTGCACATGTTTGGAATCTGTGATCCCGTCTCCCACCACATTTTTGTTTTTGTTAAATATTTTCAGCTTCTCCATAGGTTTAACACTTTGGCTATCCTTAGATTGTGACTTAAGAGTTCCTTTGGCAATAAGGGCTTTCTCTATTTTAATGCCCTTTTCAATGACCTCCTCGAAAGTGAAAACACATTACATTTGAAGGTGGAAAGTGATGTATGGATTTAGGTTGGGCACAAAGATACTTACCAGCTATTTTTCAGGGAATGTGCAAGGGAAGCGACTGGCTATCCCTCTCCACCATTGTAGGAAGCTAGAAAATGTCTTGTTAGGATGTTTTTTGGTGCCACATAAGTCTTCCATGGTGATATCACTTTCTATATTGTATGAGAAGTGACGCACAAACCTCTCTGCCAATTCTGGCCAGGTAAAAATAGACCCCCGAGGTAAATGAGTAAACCACTCCAAGGCTTGACCTCCTAAACTCTTGGGAAAGAGTCATATGAGATAATTATCACTATAGGACACCTCTTGACATGCCATATATAAATCCTTTACATGATCTTATGGGTCTCCCTTTTCTCTATATTTGTCAAATTTTAGCATGTCAAATTTTTTAGGGGAAGGGTTGAAGTGTCATAGTTTTGTCAAATAGATGGGGACATAATTCTTTGTATTGATATTTTCTTATGCTCCCCACATTGCTCTCTTGAAGGCTTGCGAGTGTCACTTTCATAGATTTTAATTCTTGTGTGAGTAATTGTTCTTTAGTGGGAGAAGTAGGGATATATACATGATGATGCTCCATATTGTCTTCTCCTTGATTTTCCCTATGAAGTTCACTGATTTTGACCTTAGGCCTTGTCTTTTGGACATTATTTCTTGTTTATTTTTGTACATGAGAGGTTAGTCAAGGCTAATTTTTGACTAAGGTTGCTAATTTGTTTTTGAATAGTGAATTCTTCTTCCAAAGGTTCCTCTTCTTCTTCATACTGTGGAGGTTCTTCAACATTCTCGTGTCCTAACCTGATTTTACGTGGCACTTTAATAAAGGGTATTCTATGTCCCACTACATTATCATTTCCCACATTAGAGGTAGAAGCATGTCCATGTGTTAAAATATCCTCCATGTTGATAAGAGGTCACTCCTTGTCATTAGCATTATTTGTAGGTGGGATTGTTTCATGTTCAGTGGGCATTTTGGCTCCCAATTCTACAACTCATGCCAGCACCCTATCCTTGTTTCTAAAAAGGAATTCATCTAATAAGGTGGGTTCAAAGTCAAACTCCACATGTGGGGATTCCAATTCATCACCACTATGATCTATCATGTCTTCTATCTCTTTTTCTATGGAAAATAAAGGCCCAAGATCATGACCAATAAAAGGGTTTGACCCTTATTTGTTTGAGGCTTCCCAAGCTTGCACTTGTTGTGCTTCGAATGTTTTGTTTTTTTGAGCCCTAATCATGTTTTTAGGAGCCATGATGTGTAATAGTTTCACCAAGGTATGTTGTAAATGTGTTTAAAAACTTGTGATCACACCTAAGTGAAAATGCCAAAAATAATGTCAAGAATATGAATGAGTATAAATGTTAAAGTACCAATGTGATAGAGTGATAAGTCAACAATGACACAATGTTTGGTACCTAAGCCTATCAATTGAATGAAGTACTTCCTAGGTTTTTTTCTTCAAAAAATTAGTTGGTGTCGCAATATAATTAACAAGATGTCCTCACTTATGTCAATTTCAAGGGAATGAACAAGACATAAGTAAATACAAGAAGTTAATGTGACCTCCTAACAAGGTATACTAAAAGCAAGCCCAAATTCAATTAATACCTATATCCCAAAAAGTTTCAGTTATAATTTGTGAGTGACACAACAATGTCACCAAGATATGTTAACCAAACTTTGCGAGAAAGTAAGGTATTGATATCAAGATGATATTGATATAACACGCACAAGTGGTAACACGTAGCACTTTTCAAAATCAAGGTAGTAATGGAATCAAAATAAAATATTATAGTATAACTAAGAATTGTTAAAATGTGTATAATGTAACCTTACAATACATATATTTAGGTCAATTTTATAAGAAAAAAGATGTAAATACCAAAATTGTAGTGATACGATATAAACAAGGTAACCTTTCCAAGGAAGTTCAAGATGATGAACCACACCTAACTATGATGACGATCCTGATGTGGGTATCAAGATCACAAAGGCCACCAATGATATGAATATTCCTCCGCACACATTAGACATTTAACTTACCCAGCCGCAAACATGGATGGGCGTAAATGGACAAAAAAGTGGTAGAAACAATCAATTAGTAACGCAAAGGTAGTCACTCTTATTTTGATCAACAAAGTGTCAAAAGAACGTGAAGGAAGTAGATCAAAATGGGGATGAAAAATGTTGGCTTTACTTCGGCAGAGTTTCACCTCACCTTAAGGCAAGTGAAAAACTAAACAAAAGTAACGCTTCCCATGTTTCATGATGAATGATGGCTCACAACTCAACACTATTTTGAAATGGTCAAAGTGGGCTCCTGGCCAAAGAATATCTTCCTAGTGGGTTCTCTCTTCCTAGGTGTTACAAAGTTTTCTTAAGAAAGCTTGATTTACCCAAAAAGTTGCAATGACTAGTTTGGGAGTATCTCTGCTTTACTTTACCCCCTTCAAGCACAGTAGGCAACTAGTGCATCTATGTGTACCATCACTAGGGTTACCATATAGAAAACTGGTAATGCTAACTCATAAGGAACAACTAGTCAAGTAGGTTATGCGAAGCACTTCCCGTTTCATCCACAAGGTTCCCTCTTATGTGGACTACTTTGGAGTTCCTGGTACCACCCCCATTGTTGTAGCTTAAGGCGTTATGCCAAATGGGTTATGTTCCAGTTGAGCGGATAGGGACGTACCCTTTTCTGAAACATGCAATACAGTGTTTTGAATATGGTGTTATTTTTATCTTGTTTAATTTTGATGTGGTTTTCTTGAACACCTTTTGGAAACCTATATGAAAACTGTATTAGTAGTTTGATTTTTTTTTGATTCCACCTTTCTTTGACAAGCGTGTGTTTTGGTCCTACACAACGAGTTAGTAATTTTCCATAAAAAGAGTAAACATCATTTCTGATTCTCAAGATCATCCAAGGATGCAAGAGAAGAGCATACTTGATGTTTCTAAAATCCAAGAAGATGTCAAATTGAAAACACTAAATTCAAACACACCAAGTTAACTCATTCCAATTCAGATATTCTTAATAATTTTAAAGTATCAAAAAGACCTAAGAATTATTTCTGATTCCCAAGATCACCCCAAAGGATGCGAGGGAAAATCATACATGAAATTATTCTTATAAGCAAGCATACAAATTATATCTAGTCTAGCAAAAACATGTAAACATACCGTACAAAAATACACATTAATTAGATAAAACCTACAAAGAAGTTAGCACTTTAACACTTTAATTTTAAGAAAACTAGAAGACACCTATGTCTTAATTTAGGCATGTGCACACAGGTTAGGGAGGATGCACCCCTCTATTGTTTTTTCAGACTCAAAGTACACCTGTACCACCCGAGAGGTGTCTATGTTAGGATTAGGACGTGTGCGCTAGGGTAGTTAAAAATTAGTATCACTTTATGACAGAGTTCCTAGCACCACTAGAGAGGTGCCTACACTAGGGTTAGGGCGTGTGCACCAGAGTAGATAAAAATTAGTATCAAATTTCAAAAAAGTTCCTACACCACCAGAGACGTGCTTGCACTAGGGTTAGGGTATTTGTGCCATGGTAGATAAAAATTAGTACAAAGTTTTAACAGATTTCTTGCTCCACATGAAAGATGTTTATGCCATCTAATAGATGCCTACACCGTGTGTATGCACCAACCTAACAGGTTTTTGTGTTAGGGTTAATGTAAGTGTACAGGGTTGGCAAACAGAGATATCTGTACCCGATTTGGTGTGCCTACGCCACCCGAGTTAGGTGCCTATGTGCACCGGGTTTAGTGTACCTGTGCCCCTCCTACAACCAAATTATGGCAAAAAACACAAAAAATCTCACAATACTTCAAGTTTTAATAAGTTATCCTGAAATTGGCAACAACCCATTGAAATGAAAGCTCAAAATGAGAACCTGCACCTATAATACTAGCAAAAATCCTATAAAATTGAATATTATTTACTATATGTGTATATCAAAGGTTATCCAAAAACAATATAATTCAAGCTAGAGTGCTAAGGGACTAAGGATCCATCCCACTGAGCATGCCAAATGTGTAAATGTATTTGTTAGAAAAGTTAAGAAGAGTTAGAAATAACACCTATTAGTCCTAAAACAAAGCTAAATCGAATTAAATGCACCATCATGCTTAGAGCTTAAGAAAAACTAATCTACTAACATCCTTTCATTAGAACATGAACAAATATTCAAACTAACATGTTAATCCATTAAATTATATCTCTATTGAATGCTAAAAATGAAATGAACCTACTTAGATCCTTAGCAATCAAAAGTTTGATTATATGTTTGAATCCCAAGGTTTTCAAGAATGGAGTCATGTCAATCCATGGCTACAATAACTTTTGAAATATCTCCATATGAATTTAAAAATTGAATGGATGAATATAAGAAATTAAAGTAGCTAGCCTCTCCAATGAATAATGTTCCAAGATGACATAATGGCTATAGTGTATTTACTATATGGTTCACTTTATTTTCTCAAGGAATAGGTGTAAGTGTAAAGGTATGAGGAGGGATATTTATATAGCCCAATGGATAAAGGGATATCTACATCCCTTTGCATGTGGGACAATAGAGATGTTGAGTTAGTTGTGGATAAGTGGGGTTTAGATAGGGTTGAGTTAACTTTAGGAGAGTTTAGCTTGTCCTATAGTGACTCATGTGGATAAAGGGGGTGTATTAATTAATCAAGATGATTAATTAATAGATGTCCAAGCTTATAAAATCTTTTTATAGGAATATTAGCATGATTTAGACTATAGAAGGGGATTAAATCAATTAAATAATGATTTATTGGCTTGAATGGAAGGGGGAGCTAATTAATTAATAATAATTAATTAGTTTAGATAGAAGGAAGGATTAATTAACGGAAGGTCGTTAATTAGGGTATTTGTTGAATATAAGACTTAATTAATTACTTATTGTAATTAATTAACAATGATAGAAGAGAAGATGAGCACTATTGACGATATGTCGTCAATTTGTGGGGAAAAGGATAATTGGCACAATTCAAGTGTTTTAAATTGTTCAGGCTAAATTATAGGTGTCTACAATAATTATTTGGGTTAATTCATCTCTAGATGAAATGAAATTATTCGTAGCAGGAAATGGGTTTATTCCTTTGATTAAATCTGTAAGTTTTAAGTTGAGCACAAAAAAAGGAAGGGGTGATTTTGAAAGGGGATTATGTGGAATATTGCATATGACTATTCTTACTTTACGAACTATTTTGACAAAGTTTAAAGCTGAATGTAGAGTTTATTTATCTTCTTTTTTGAGTATTTAGTTAAACTCGTATAAGGTTCTTACTTCATTATGAAGGACCAAAATTTTAAATCACTTGACTGAAACTATGAAATATTACTCATGGCATTACATATTCTATTGTTTTAATGCTTGGAAACATGATTTGCATTTTTATGAAAAAATATCGAATGTGGTCTGAATAAACTCATACTTTTGGACTATTCATGTGGGAATTTTTAATCTCATGTTGCCAAAATAGATATTAGGATAGTATAACATTCCAATCTCATGTATTCTTTTTCTCTATTACATGATTTGGTTTTATTGTTCCTAGATTTAATTTTAGATGCTTTAATTTTAGACATTGGTGCATTATATATTTTCAAGGCAACTATTGTAACTTTCTTCTCTATTAAGCCCCATTTACCTTCTTTGTTCATACATGGAATTTAAATTAGTTCCTTTATTTTGGAAATATAAATGGTTTTTGGGTTATCGGTTAGGTTTGTGAAATGAATCTGGTTTGGATCATCTTCTTATTTTAAAAATAAAGAATAAAATACTTTAGCAAGATAATAGAAGAAGAATTCATTAGAGAGATGTAAGGATTTATTCTTGGAATAAACATTTGGATTCTACCTCATCTTTTATTTTCTTATGGGTTTGAATAGGAATGAGGGTAATTGGATTTATAGAACCAAGATACTAAGTCCATGAATACATTTGAAAAGGGTTTGGTTATGTTTGACCAAATCGTCATTAGCTCTTATAGGATGAGATTTGTGTCTATATAAATTCCTTGTGTTATAATACAGACTATATTGTATTGTGTACTAGCAATACACCAACCCGAAAGGAAAACTGTTAAGTGGGGACTTTTAGAGGTAGGGTATTATTAATAGTACAAAGGTCTTTGATTGTTTCAAATGTATTTAATGCACACTTATCATATAAATCATGATGAAATGATTTAATCTATTTATATCATGCGCAAGCTTTAATCTCTAGTACTGATAAGATTATTTTGGTTGGTATATTCTGATAGTATATACATTTTCTAAAAACTTGGATTATATGATAATTACTTGGAGTTAAATATCTAATACAAACCGGGATAATAAAGCCTTAATAAGGGAAAATTATGGTTATTAAGGTTCCTCAAATGTGTTTTTCAATCTTAACATTGAATGGAGGTTTATATATATTGTCTCGAGATATAGGAGTGACTATTCTCTTAATTGTGTCATGATGTCTTAATTTAGTTAAGTTCATGATGTAAATAAGTGTTAACAATATGATATATTCATATTATATCTATTTTAGTTTGTAATATAACATCATTAAGTGAATCAAATTTCATGTCAGTTCGGTTGGAACTGACCATCTACATTTTTGTACTATAACATTTTTTTTATTAAGGGAAAATAGTTTTGAAGGGACTATACCCTGTATACAAAAGGGCTCAAAATCTAGATAGTAAAGATGAGAAAAGCAGCCCAGAGAAGGGCAAAACAGTCAACCAAGGAAGGGTCAACAGCCAAATATTACAATATATGTGAAAAAGGGATCAAAACGTACAAAGATCTAGAGAAAAGAAGGTAAGATCAAAAAGAAACCAAAAGAGAAACAGCATAAAGAACTCCGCCAAAAAATAGCTCCAGAACCACCCGATGACAGCCACATCACAGCCAAAAAATAGCATCACAACAGCCCGTTACTTGATGGCTCTGTCAATTTTGGTCTTGATAGCCTGCAGTGACATGAAGAAGGCAATGGCAGTGGCCTAAGAGGAGTCTTGCAAATCTACTTGGGCAATTACAATGTCCCTTTTCTCTTTAGGGCCCCATATGTCCTCATTAATCCCACTTAAACTTCAAACACTGTGGACATGTTGTTCAATGAAATTATAAATGCTTTTGAGGGCAGACAATATGCAGTCAATGCGGCTTTTAGCATTCCCCAATATGCCATCTAAGGACTGAAGTTTCTTGAAGACTTCACCAATAACCCCCTCTTCCTCCTCACTTTGAAGGATCCTTTTACCCTTTTCTCTTTCCATGTTTTTTATAGCCCCTTTGAGCTCGTGTAACTCCTTCTCTAATCTGTCCACCCTATCCAGCAATTCCTCCTCTTTGGGCTCCTCCACCGGCTTGCTAATATGCAGGAAGTTTTCAGCTAGTTCCAAGTCTTTGTGACTCCTTAGGACTTGTTGGGAAGCAGGGATTTTAGCTTTGAGGCTCTTACTTTTATTTCTAGACACAGCATCTTCATTCTTTATTTTTAGCAGGGGGGAGTGAGAGTAGTGTGGGCAGGTGGAGGTATGGAGGAGGGAGGTGGGCTGGGATTCACGGGAGGGTAGCTGGAGAAATGGCAGTGAATCAAGAGGATAAGGCCCTGGTGCAAAGGGATAGCCCTAGAGTGGCTTTGAACTTCCCTTATAGATTTCTCCAGAGAGTTAATCAGATAGTGAGGAAAGCTAATAATGTTATTTCTACGAAAATGATTCAAAAAAATCAAATGCTTATGAGGTATAGTCACATATCTTCCTTCAAGGGTAACATACCTTACCACCATTTTGGCCAGTTCATCAAAAGGTTCAGGGATCGATGCCACCTTGAGGCCAATAGTCACGAACTCAAGATTCTCCCCCTCTTCCAGAAATTTCTTGGTTTCCACCTCCCTGTCTACCTTCTTATTGAAGAATTTTGTGCCTTCCAGGATGAGGCCCGTGATCTGAGCTTGAGATCTTCCATGATTTCCATTTTCATGTTACTATATTTGACTATTCTATTCTTCCAACCCTTAGTGAATTTGATAGAGATGTCTTGGTCGAAGCCTTGAATCCTTTCAATGAAATTAGACAGTCCCTCGATTTGCAGGTAATCCCAAAGCTTCGTGTTCTCTTTCCACTCAGGATTTTGGGTCAGTTCGGTTTTGTATGGCAGCCCCCCATGTTTCCTCTGCTCCTTTTCCTATTCTCAACGGTAAAATAGCTACCAATGTGCGGGACAGGCTGAAATTTGATTTTGGTATTTGAATCTTTCCTTCCCATGAAAGATGGTTTAATTATTATGCTACACTTGTTATTATTGCCCCGCTCCTCGGCTTTCCTCCTATGCCAAGAAATGATGACAGTCCAGCCCACACAGATTGCAACAATCATCCAAATCTTTTGTGATGTCATCATCATGTACTTGGGGATCCACACATTAGCGTCTAAAATACAGTTGTTAGTTATGATTTTCACTGCCATGTAGATTAATGATAATGGCTTTATTGACATGAGCGGGTAGAACATCCCCCCCAATCCAAGTTTGAAAGGAATTATTAACACCGAAGTTAGCTAAACTGTCAGCGACCCTATTTCCTTCCCGGTAGGTGTGGGTGATTTGGACATTTTCATTACATATATCAATAGCTTCCTCAATATAATCTCTAACAGACCAGCTGGGGTGTTGCTTTTTATTCAGAAGATTGATAATATTTAGAGAATCACCTTCAATTATGATATTAGGAATATTACAATCTCTGGCAAGTCCAATACCCCAAAGAGCTGCCATGGCTTCAGAATAATGATTAGCCTATCTGCCCATTCTCCTAGAAAAAGCAGCAACATAACAGCCTCTTTGATCCCTGATGATTCCCCCTCCTCCAGAGTCACCCAGATTGCCCTTAGAGGCCCCATCAAAATTCAACTTGTGCCAATCAGTGGGGGGTTTAATCCATCGGACTGTGTTTTCTGTCAGTACCACTGTTATTTCTATTGACAGTGGCAATATTCCATTCAGTCAGAATGTATTCTTCATTCTCCAGGTAGAGTCTATTTTTAGGGGGTTTAAATCTAGCAATATTATCTTGCACAGCAATGATAATTTCCTTATAAACTTTGTTACAAGCCTGTCTATTGTTTCTGAAAATACTATCATTACGAGCCTTCCAGATTCTCCACATAGTGTGGGGCAGAACAAGTTGCCATAGCCTTTTCACCACGCAATGTTTAAACAGAGAGCTCCATTGCTCCCAAGCTTGAAGGCAGGTAATGGGAAAAATCCATCTTAGATTAAATTTTGCAAAAACAAGCTGCCAAATTTTGGAAGCAATCTCACAATGGAGGAATAAATGCTTTATATCATCAACCTCTTGCTGACACATGCAACATCTATTTGGCATGATAAATCCCTTCTTGATGAGGTTGTCATTAGTTAGGATCTTGCCATTAATAATTAGCCACCAAAAGAAGTTCAATCTAGGGGTTAGCTCCGACATCCACAACTTGTGCCACTTAATTTCGCTTTCCATGGATGTAAAGAAAGAATTATATCCTAATTTAACAGTGTACTCCCCATCAAAAGAATCTTTCCAGATGAACTCATCTTTAAGATTTTGATTACTTATATGGATTAGGGAAAGCTGATTCTGGAGAGATATAATATCAGCCTGAATATTATCATTCTCCACTTTTAGCTGCTTCCATTTTTTTTGTTTCCATCCCTCTCAATGTACCCCTGGATTTTGTGTCCATACTTTGCAATTAAGTTGTCTTTAATATGATCATAAGCAGAGATCCAGTTATAATCTCAATGTACTATAACATTTTTAGGTTGCAAGTTTGTTAAGTATTATGGAAATGGTAAAGAATGGATTTCATCATAACTGATTGAAGTTACATTATCAGACAAATGTAATAAATGATCTTGTAATATTTTAAAATCAAAAGTATTTATTTCATGAGAGATAAAGGCATTTAATGACCTGTTGTATTTTTTTATTGTTGCAATATCATTATGTATTCTATAAATGAGGTTTTAACCTTCATGAGATTAAAAAAATTGTTGATTTTACAATGTACATTGATTCTACAAAGTTTTATGGTGCCAAATTTTTGGAAAATCTTTAATTTATTATTGAAAGTACAATTGATGATTATTAATATTATTATGATTTGATTATTGTATTTTATGAAAAGACATTATGTTATGGAAAAGAAAAAACATTTATTAGAGTATATCTGCAAGATACTTAATAAGATAACAACATGTTTAACTATACATAAAATGATTTATGAACATGTATTAATCATAAGTTAATGATTAATCATAAAGGAATGTCAACATCCTATTTCTATTGTAATGAGAAAGAAATAATCATGGCATTGATATCTCATTGTTGTGTTATGCTACTTAATGAAATAATAATAAGTCATGAACTTATATTCGTTAACCTTAGGTAAGTGAGATGATTTAAACCAATTAAATGGTTGAATCATTGTGGAACTAAATGTTGGCTTTTATGGGAAACAACTTACACTTTTAACATGACTACAAGTATGACTGAAACTAATCGAGTGATATAAAACAACTTATTTGTTATAAATAATATAAAGTAGGTTGTCATTACCTAATAACAGCAATGCAAAAATTACTTGGTTGTGTATCATCATTGAACGAAAAAATAATGATGGTATGAAATGAAGTAAAAAGGTTCTTTGTGATTTTGTGGTTAGTAAAAATGTTCTTATCAATATTGAGAAGCTAAATCAACTTAGTAACAAGTTAAGGACATTAATGAATGCTTAATTTGATTAAAAAATATATACTTAATAACTTAAGAATGGAAAATAATTTCGATACTATGATTGAGATGATTTTACGGTGAATGGAGGGATAGGTTTCATGTGGCTTATGTGTGGTCATGAAACCAATCTAGCTAGCACGATGCCCTAAAATTATGGCCATATTATTACAAATGACTGATTGTATTGTTCGATCACCATTTATTTTGTGTTACGCCCGGGAGGATACACTAAGAAGATACACATTATCTGAATCTTTTAGAAAGGTATAATTGTTATCAATTTTTTGCACCCCCTACAAAATGGACAACTTAGCAGGTCGGAGCATTGGCAGTTAGTGGAAAAAAGGGAATGTTTTGCAAATTTTGGTAGCTCATGTTTTAGCTTGGCCGAGTTGGTCTTGTAGCAAATGTTCGAGTTGGTGGTCAGGATAATTTTGGAAATTAAAATTTTCATTAGGTTGGATGCCTAGGTTGGATGCCTAGGTTGGACGCCTAGGTTGGACACCGAGGTTAGACGCATGGGATGGATGCCTGGGCTGGACGCCTAGGTTGTACACTTGGGTTAGACACCTAAGATAGTCAGATGAAATGGATAGATGGGTTGGTTGGCTGAATGCTAAGGTAGAACAGTGACAAGATCATGGTTAAATGGGTTAGAGGCATACAAATAAGATGGATGGCATCTAACCCCCCTTGGGTTGGACATCACAGGGTTAGACACCATCCAACCCCAAGTTGGATGATGTGGAATTAGACGGTCCATCGGGATGGTCGAGTGGCACATTGTACGTCACAAGGTCAGATGGTCATCCAACCTCCTTGGTTGGACATCACACGGTATGAAGATGGTGACTCCTAGGTTTGTTTGGTTGGCAACTAGGAGCATGTACGGTCACAAAGTTAGACATCATCCATCCTTCCCAAGTTGGGCAGAAATAATGTTAGATGGCCTACTTAAAAAATTTATGGATCATGGTTAGATGGTCGTACAACCTGAATATATAGAAGATTTTGTGGGCCAGGTAGTTTTCTCAAAGGAGGTTGGATGACAAAGAGATTAGATGTCCCACTCATATTTTGTACGGCCTACATGGTTTAAATGTCACCCAATTGCACATATTTGGGAAACCCACATGGATGGATGAGTACCAGACTGGGCCAGTGTAGTTGGATGAATGAAAGCTCAACAACCAGATTTAATGAGGCATGGTGTCGATTACTACCTGTTAGTGCAAAATCACAGCACCCCTGGATGTTGATCAGATTTCTAGGTTGATCATACTAGCATCTAGTGTGATTGCACAACATTGAATCCTTTCTCCAAGTGTGGGACTTGTAAAAATGAGAAAGGAATCTCCAGAGAAGGTTGGTTCCTATTCCTCTGTTTAGATGCACACGAAAAATGCAGAGGGTTTACTCAAAACCTAATCTAGCTTGCCAAGGAGACAGGGTAAGAGGATGTATAAAAATAAACCTAAACTAACAAATGTGATGCACCAAGGAATGAAGAACACCTATCTTGCTAATAAACACAAACCATTAAAATGTGATGCAAGATCATGCACAGATAACAAAATTTGTAGTGAAAGATCAGGAGGATGTAAATGAACATAGAGAGGGTTGAGGATCATCCACAAACATGCATTACTTGATCCAAAGATTGATACAATACACTAAAAAATGCCAAGAGGCAAAGTTGCATTATAGTTTTAAATGGGAGGTTTGAACTCCACAAATTCTCCTGCCAAAGACAAGAAACGAGGGGCAAAACAAGAATGTCCAACATTTAGAAAGAAGCCCCTCTTTACAATTTATAGGAAGAATGAGAGAGGGAAGAGAGAGGAAATCCAAATCTACCCCAACCACTTCTAGGTTGCATTTAATTCATCTCATTATGATGGTAGGTGAGAACCCTAGCAAAAGCGGTGAACTGTATTTTGCATTTAAGCTGGTTATTGAAACGTCAATTCTAGCCATTACCACATGCCAGAGACGTTTCTTGATTTTCTCTCTCCAAACTGAACCAAAATGCAAGATTGACCCTGGAATCGTGTAGATAATTTCACCAGCTTTCCATTGATTTAAAGAACGTGAAAATATGAGCTCTGGATCGAAATTAATGGCGATCTGAAGATTTAGGGAAAAAACAGGCCAAAGCGGATCGGCGGGAAAATATTTGAATTTTTCCCGCGCTCTGCCACTTGGATGACACGTGTCAGGATCTGATTCATCTGCGGGTTCATCCTCTGAAAATTCCTTTCGGGCCCTCAAACTTGGACACGTGGCACTATTTTATTGGTTCAGGCCTGAGAGGTGCATTTTTACCTTGCGCCAAACACTTAGCAACTTTTCAACCTTCTGACACGTGGCACGTTCTAATTCATCCGTGAGCCTCCTTGTCTCTTTTCGGCCATTTTTCCTTTTCACATCCCGCACGTACTCTTTATCCTGGCTGTCCCGAATGAAAATATCTGAACCACCCGAAATGGACCTTTTTGTGGAAAACCATCCGATTCGTGCCCTACGCGTACCTCGTGTACCTTTGTCCCAACTGTCCCGGACTGCCCGGAACAAACATCTCTGAACCACCCAAAATGGACCGACTTGCGCCAAACTGGCCGATCTGCGTCCCATGTGTACCTTTGTCCCAGTTGTCCCAAACCACGTGAAACAAAAGACGTAGGTAATTTTTTCCTCTTTCGGCCGATTCGGCTTTTCACGTCCCGCGCATCCCGATGTCCCAACTGTCCCGCAGACTGCCTGGACTAGGACTTAGCTGATTTTCTTCATTTTTTCGGCCCCAAGCTTGGTACAACGAACCTTAGTACGACCCAAACCCTTCAGACCCGAAATGCCTTAACACAGTCCTGCAACCTTATTTTTTGCATTTCTTCCATTTTCTCAACCTGTTGGGATTTCTTCTTGAGTGGGGAAGTTAAAAAAAAAGGCCGAGGGGACCCCGAAAAACATGTTTTTGGGCCTTGAATCAATCTTACTTGCTCGAGACTGAATAATCTGATGCATGTTATCAAAATTACCCTAGGGGGTAAATTTTGGATAACACTACCCGTGTAAATAAAGTACCAAATCGTATGGCCACCCATACCTCTTTAATGCACCCTACCATTTGGTGACCCAAATTACCTATATATTGTAAAATCTTCCTCATTTTAAGGAGATACTTTATGAAAAGCAAAGAAAATCTGTCAAAAATTTTCCAGAGCTATTATGAGCTAAAGGCCTCAAATTTGGGCTTATTGTAAAGGATTTTTCCTTGTGCCTATATTGTAATGGATTATACATGTTTTTGAGCAATAAAATTTGTATTTTGTGTATTTTCTTACCCTAATTCGAGTTGTATTGCATCTTTTCCTTCCATTATGTTTGCAAGTATATTGTGCATGTTTATATCTCTTTGCAGGACCTTTTAATTTGTTGTAATTTATGAATATAGGGAATTAAATATTTCCATAGATTTTTGTGCCTCCACCTACAGTCTCTTACCTTTTTTCCCCCTATATTTCATTCATTTATATTGTTTCACCCTTTCTTGGTGTATCACCTTCCCTTAGAGTAGGTTTATTTTTATGTATCCTTATATCCCTATCTCCTTGGAAAGTATTAGGGTAGGATTATATTAGTTTCCATTCTCTACACTTTGGAGAAGTTGGCACTAGGTTAGGAGAAGAATCTAGATTTATCTATAGGTTTATCCTACTTGCAATTTCCCACACTACAGGATAATCCCGTGTTATGCAGATTACATTGATTTCCTTACACACAAATCACAAGCAATCATGGGTGTTGTAATTTTTTGATAACAATAACCAAATGATATGTTGGGTATGTCAGCTTGAGAGGAGCATTAAAGGGGATCGAGTAAGATCTGAACCCTTACAGTTACACATGGTTATCATAGCTTGTCTAGTTGGATTCTAAACATTAATTAATGTTGGATTAATTTGTTTTAAGTTATTAATCGTTGATGGCATTCAAATAATTAATTAATGCTATAATAATTTAGTGTTCATTGTAAATAATGTTATTCATTTTAGCGTGAAATAGCTTAAGGGATCTATAACTCATTCATGCTAGAATTTATGGTTGCGTGTTAAATTCATTAAAGGCATTAACTATAATTAATGAGTTGATAAAAAAATCCCTAATTTTGATGAAGTAAAAAGAGGTGTTACACCCTGAAACTAATGTGAGTTCCCAAACACTCTCCAAACCTATTATCCATCATGTTAGCATGCTTCTCAAGCAACCTAGAAGCTCTAACCACCATAAAACATCACCTAGGCACCAGAATGGGCTTGCAAGAGAAAGAAATCCTCATTGAATCTCCTTGTATCATCATGAGTACATATAAATCCTCATGCCAACACCATCCACATCATCTTTTAACCCTTATCCATCATCCACTTTTTCATTAATGTGGTTTTACATCAATGAAAACACTTATAGGACCACATGCAAATAATCTCCCCCTTTGTCATTGATGGAAAACACCTTGAACTTCTCCCCATTTTTACATTAATGACAAAGACATACTTTTAGCAACATATTCTTCATCTTCCATAGCTTCATAACATCATGCTTTGGTTAGAAACATCAACCAAATATCTCAAACAATCTCAATACCTTGAAATTTGTATTAAAAACTTGATTTTTCCTTCTTGAAGGCATACAATCACCATGCTCCCCCTAAGCTAAGAATATACATAAGTTAAAACTCATCAATAAAGCATGAAGAAGCATTGTCTTACCTTTTTTGGAGAAAAAACACCATTCTCCACCTTCTAGGTATGCACAAACTAGCTATTTACATATCATCATTGTTTTTGCCTTCAAGATACCACTATAGAAAAGTACTAATTGAACCATTCACTCTGAGATCATGCCAACAATGTCATGTACATGCATAAAAATATATCATATCTACTTCCATGAGTATATACCGATTTGTTTAGGCATGGGTATAGTATACCAATGCACCTTCTTGCCATCATACAATCTAAATGACTCATTTCCCTAAACAAACTATTCAAAGCATTTAGGACCAATTTTGACAAGTCCTATAACAACATACATACCTTGACCATGCAATCCATGACTCCCCTTGGAATCATGATCACCATAGCTATCCCATAAGCACAAATTTGAGTAACTCACCTTGCTATCATGCCAAGAAGTCTCTTGAGACAATTTTTCTTAGTCCTAAACAACTTTCTCAATTCTTAATAGTCATAATTGACTGAGATCATGCATACAATTAACAAATTTTGCCGAAGCATTGTTTGGGCACCCAATACTTACCTCTATTGCCTGTAGAAATCTATATAATTATCTAGAAGCAATATTATTTGCTTCCCTATCTTGAGTGATCTTTTCACACTTGGAGCCAACAAGCATACCTATAGGAGAAACATTCTAGACCACTGTATCCCTGAACAAGCTTACTGAGATTTTTATGTATCACAATTTGACTTAGTCATGGCTCAAAAACCATCTTAACTTTTCTTCACTTTTACTAC
This sequence comes from Taxus chinensis, assembly GCA_019776745.2. Lineage (NCBI taxonomy): Eukaryota > Viridiplantae > Streptophyta > Pinopsida > Cupressales > Taxaceae > Taxus > Taxus chinensis. The sequence goes on from CM034149.1 coordinate 363,978,923, forward strand.
CATATTTGACCGAATGAAGATGAGAAAGCATTGTATCTCTTCTCATATATTGTCATCATACCTTCTCCACAGCACCTATAGGCCTATAGTGTTCAGTTTTGGAGTAAAATAGAGCATGCATAGTCTTAGCACAATTCACAAGGCACTCTCATGTAGATAGATTTGTATACTGCTTTGCATATCATGAATACTTGATGCATGCCTCTTACCTCTTAAAAACATGATACTCTACCTTGCATTCATACCTTACACTTGTAACTAGCCATATTTCATTAGAGTCACATGTGAGCCACAACAAACCTCCATTTATCTCAACTACAAGGCTCATATTTATTGCAAACATAATCCATCCTTATGTGGTCATAGACTTTACAAAAATACAAAGAGTCCAATCTCATAATTGAAGAAACATCATGTTATGCCTCGGAGTATAATCAGTACCTATAGGAATCTAGTGTTGTCTCAAGACATGAATGTGACCCACACCACTTTCTATCACTTCTAAAATGAATCATTAGGCACACTTCATATAGATTACTTCACATAATATATACATGCACCATAGACTTTTTATGTCATAATAAATAAAAAAGATCACTATATTTTATTTACTCCACAAACACACTGTCTACAAGTCTACTAGCCTATATTTATATGAAATCACACTAAAATTTTCATGTATACACCTTCATAGAGATATCATACCTGATTTTGATACCCTTTTAGCCATATTGTTTGAATCATAAGCTCTTGTGACATGCCCTTGAGATCAACAAACCCAATTTGCAATAATACATGTTCTCCATTTTTGCACCCCTTACAAAATTGGACAACTTGATAAAATTGATCTTGTGGAGTTTCAGAGGATTCAAGGGAGAAACATAAGGATCTATGGCCAGAAGAACACAGCTACCAAAGTCAGGAGAAATCCATGGGAAATAGAATAAGGCCATAAATACATAATTCAAGTTCATATGACATTAGATGAAGACACGGGTCAAAAGGAATCAATTTCGTGGGTCAAAAGGAAACAAACTGTGCCAAAGACTCATGCCACGAAGGATGTGCGAAAGCAGCGGAAACCTTTGATAAAATCTACACTATACTAAAAGTCGTGGAAGCTTGGAAAGAGCCACAACACAAAATGAAGAACCGCGGAATCCAAAAGTCATGCAAGACTGAAAGGAGAAAGTCATGTATCAAAGCAAAACGACATTTTTCCACGGGAGACTAAAGTCACCATATCTTTCGATCTAATGATCCTATTTTTGCAAACCTTAAATCGATGGAAATGTCCCAGTGTCCTCTATGCCATGGAAACTAGATTTATTAATTTTATTAAGGTTAGATATGTGTAAAGGGGGAATAATTCTCCAACACACAAAATATATTATTCCAAGCGGTGTAACCACCAGAATTTAATGCAATGTGGGCGCCCAACAAGGTGTGTGGCAGTGGATAATTAGAGGTGCCTAGATATTTCAGGGGTATTTATTACTTGTTGTTGGTGGTTGGAAATTTGAGTTCAAGTTTCCCTCTCTTTCTCCTCCTCTTTTCTCCTTCTTTATCAATAAATATGGAACTTATGCATTGTAAAAAGTTGATTGATCCCTCCTTAATGTAACGACACCATACCAAAATGGTGGTTGACTTCCCATGAGTCTCAAACCTTAAGTTTGGTCTTTGTAAATATTCCTATCTCCTACCATGAATGTAAACAATTATGCATTCCTTAATCAATGAAATCAGATTTGGTAGCTATCTTTCTACCTTGGTTTCACGGTTTATTTCTCCTTACCTCTCTGTTTGCATTTCTAGCATGTTGTGTATTCTCCTTACTTGCAGGCTCCATTTCATGTGTTTTTCATGTGTGGGGATGTATGGTCTGCATAGTTCTTGAATGTGGAACTCTCGTCTACCCTCTCTCCCATGTTTTCCTTCCTTCCTTCACCCTCATGGACAGTGATCGACCCTTTTCCCTAGTTATATTTCTGCCCCTCTTAGCTAAGGATTTTCCCTTTTCTTTATCTCCTTTTATCCCTTGTCCCTTGACATTTTAGGTTAGGATTTGCTTTTGGTATTAGGAGTAGTACTAGCATTAGAATAGGTAGAGGAAGTCAGCATTCTCCAGAGGTCTGTCTCAATTCGTAGGTCCCACAACTGAGAGATGGTCCCATGTTGCCTCTAACTCCTGGGTTGTCTATGACTTGGGGCAAGGTGCAATTTTGAGCTCCAACAATACCTAACTTAGATTAGGTCTTTAGGGCCCTCACAGCTAAATTTCAACATTGGCATAAACTCTTGAGAATAGAAATTATTTTGGCCTAAAACCACTTGAATCCTTTATTCATCCTTGTCAAGATTATATGTGCAAATTTTTAGCACATGAGACCATCAAATGGACCTTTATACCTTAGTTTCCATCAATATCATTCACTATGAACTATGACAGTCTAATTAGGGAAGAGAAGTAACAAAAATGCACTAACTTTCTCTTATAACCTCAAAAATTATCATACATACTATATTTTACCCTTGAAAATATATGAGCACATTTTACCATGATTTTGAGACAAACTATGTCATCTACTTACCATAAATATTCTTTATTTTACCTCATACACCCTTGAAATCTATGCACAGAACTTCACCACATTTTTAATTGATCAAAACAATATTCATGATGTCACAGGAGCACCTTTAAACAAATTCAAGGATCAATATACATCATTTGGAACTCATGACACCTAACTTAATGAGACACACATACCGAAACTCATTCCCAAACCACTTATAGTGACAAACTATACCTTTGAGGAGAAGAATGAATGATTGAGACACTTCATAGCAATACACACACAACATGGACACATAGTTATGTGTAATACTTGCTTCACCAATCATAACACTTCATAAAACATAGTACAGTCATCAAATAATTTCACAGACTATAAACACATGTCATTCAAACTTAATATGTTCACTTAGAATTTGATTACACATCTTAAGATGACTCAAAATTAACTCCATTCAATACCAACCAAAAATGACACATTACTAATCTTGTACACATGATGTAAGACATACCTCTTAAATGGTGACCAAGATAACTCATAAACACACAACAATTACATACTTTCTTGGAGCATATGTACCACATTTCTTTCTCCCTAACACACATTTTTAGACCAATCAAGATTTATCAAGAGGTGAGATCATCCCAGCATACTTACTAAGTACTATAAGGCAGGATTTGGAAGATGTTTTGTCAGTATATTTGCCACTTCTTCCTTTATAGACATGTGTTCCATCTTGATACAAACTTTGCTCACAATATGTCTTAGATAGTGATACTTAATAGGAATGTGCTTTGTCTTAGAATGCAAAACTGGATTCTTTGACACACTTATTACACTAGTACTATCACACAAAATAGGTGTAGCTCTATCACTCTTGATCATATAGTCTTCCAAGGTGCACCTCATCCACACAACTTGAGAGCAACAATGGGAAGCAACAACATACTTAGCTTCACATGTTGAGAGTGTCATAAGATATTGTTTCTTACTTGACCAAGAAATAAGACATTCTCCAACAAAATATGCACCACCACTAGTACTCTTCCTATCGTCCATACCACCTTCCCAATCAGCATCAGAGTAAGCCTTCAATTCAATTTTTTCACTTCTTGGATACCACAAACCAAACTCAATAGTACCTTTAAGGTATCTAAAGATTATTTTCACTGCTCGTAGATGTGACTCTCTAGGATACTCTTGAAATCTTATAACTAGACTAACATCTTGCAAATATCAGGTCTTGAAGTAGTAGCATAAAGTAGGTTGTCAATCATGAATCTATATTTTGCATCCTTGAATCATAGGAGTACCAACAAGTCTATAATCATCCATTTGAAAATTATTAAAAATTTATTGATATACTTGGATTGAGAGATGAATATACCTTTTTCATATTTAATTACTTGAATTCCAAGGTGTTAAATACTACACAATTATAAAAAACACTGAATATAATTATAATTTAGAAATTGGATTATTTAGGATATATTTTCATAGATGGAGTTTACATTATATAGGAAGATGTTCTCCTTAATACAAGAAGCCAACATCAATCCTAAACAACCCACATATCTCTCTCCAATCCCTACAATCTCTCAAACTTATCCCTAAGATATCTCTAGCTAATCCCTAGGATATCTCTCACACTAAAATAGTTACATGAGTTGTTCTCACAACTCACCAATAATAAAACTATTACAACTATATTATTAATATGAGTTCTATAAACTCGTTATTAATAATATTACATTTTATTTAATAATGTTACACAATATTTTCGTAACACAAGGAATAATGATAACTCTCCTAACACATACATCTCAAACTCTTTCTTCATAGCTTCAGAAAAATTGTAAGTCATTTGATCACTACCTCCACCAAATATAATATCATCCACATAAACTACAACAATCAATAGATGATATCCTTCACTTTTTATATACAAGTTGCAATCAGCTACACCTTTCTTGAAACCTTGCTCAATAAAGTATTTATCAGGCCTTTCATACCAAGCTTTAGGGGCTTGTTTTAAGCCATAAATATCCTTATTCAATTTACACACATAATAAGCTTTATCATTTAATTAAAAACCATCAAGCTGCTCCATATAAACTTCCTCATTGAGATATCCATTCAAGAAGGAAAATTTTACATCCATTTGATAAAATTTAAACCCTTTGAAACCTGCATATGCTAAGAACAATCTGATTGCTTCCATTCTAGCTAAAGGAGAAAATGTTTCATCAAAGTCATTTCCCTCAACTTGAGCATATCCCTTGCAAACCAATCTTGTTTTGTTTCTTATCACTTCTCCATTCTCATTTATTTTTTTTCTAGACACCCATTTAGATCCAATTACATTCTTACCTTTTGGTCTAGGTACAATGTCCCAAGTTTTGTTCTTTTCAATCTGATCTAGCTCTTCATTCATATCCTTAACCCAAAATTCATCTTTGTTATCTTTTACTACATTATTTGGTTCAATTTTTGAAAGAAAAGCCGAGTTAACTTGATTTTGAAGACTTTCCAATTTCCTTCTTGTAGTGACTCCAACATCTTTCTTCCTTAAAATCTGATTTTCAAGATGATCTCTCCTAATTTTCCTAGAAGGAACCTTGGTATCTTTCATTTATTTTCCATCATCGTCTTATTTGTTTTCTTAAACAACCTCATCCTCTTATTATTTATAATTATCCTCATGAATTTCTTCACTTTCCTTAGAAAAAGATCTCATAGGATAATATTCATCAAACTTTACACTAGCACATTCAACAATAGACTTCAATCTCTTGTTATGACAAATGTAAGTTGTGAATCTTGACAAATAACCCAAAAATATACCTTCATCAGATCTGGAATCAAACTTACCAATATTATCTTTAATACTCTTGATGAATCATCTACATCCAAAGACTCTAAAATGCTTCACATTGGTTGGTCTTCCTTTTCATAGCCCATAAGGAGTCTTATCACTATTCATCCTTAGTTGAAACCTATTAAGAATATAAATAGTAGTACAAATTTCTTCCTTCCAATAACCATCTAGTAATTTGTACTCATTAAGAATGGTCCTTTACATCTCTTGGACATTTCTATTATTCCTTTCAACAACTCCCTTTTGTTGAGGAGTTCTAGAAACTGAATCAAACTAAAATTCTCCTCCATTATCATATCTAATGCATTTAATATTTCCATTCTTCTCATTTTCAATAAGATATTTAAAGGATTTAAGAACATAGAATGCATCAGACTTGTTTCTTAAACATGCAACCCAAGTGTATCTAGTGAAATCATCAATAAGAAGCATAAAGTAGTAATCACTTGAATTACTTTCATTCCTCATAGGCCCACATATATTAGTATGAATCAGCTGAAGTGGTCTTATGGTAGACTCATGTTCATTAGTCTTGATTCTACTTCTAGTTTTCTTTCCATGAAAATATACTTCACAATTTATTTATGGTTTGTTGAGTTTAGGCATGTTCCTTACACAGTTGTTAGAACTTATTTTTCCAAGATTATCAAAGTTCAAATGACCTAACCTTCTATGCCACAACCAAAAATCATTCATCTTGTTCATAATACATTTCTCTTTGTTTATTTATTTAATAATAAACATGTTGCTATCAGTTCTTTTAGCCTTTGTAAAAAAATTACTTGATTATCCTTTCCTTATCTTGCAACCTTTCAAATCAAAGGTATGAACATATCCTTACTCAACCATTTTACACACACTAATTAGATTATGCTTCTAGCCCTCAACATATAAGACATCCTTAGTGATATTTTTTCCATTGGACAGGCTCAAACTACCTCTTCCTAGAATATTTATGCCAAATTGTCTCCAAATCTCACGGATGATGAAGCATTTTATTTAGGGTCATGAATGTACTATTGTCACCTGTCATATGAGCTAAACAACCACTGTCAATATACCAAAGAAGATTCTCATCTTGACTATGAAAAGTAGTTTGAGAAATACCATATACTTCATTTTGTTACAAATAAGATAGACAAACCCCATAGATTTCATACCATATATAAAACCCTAATGTATTCAAATAAACCCCCACACTGATAAAGGGAAACATACCAGCTCACTCTGTAGAATATTCCATAATTGTGCTTCAGAAGATCTCCTTTGAAGTGGTTAAAATTTTCTGAAAGGACCTATTATGATATCAATTGTTACAAGAAAAATGGAATAAGATGTGGGTGAGGGGGGTGAATTAGTCCTTATGAAACTTTAAATTCATATTTCATACTTAATTATTTAAATACTCACAAACATTCAACCATCCATATATGTGTGCATACAATCAATTACCACATGTGCTAGAAACCATAAGCAAGATATCAACACAAGAAACAATATATAAGTGGGAAACCCTTAAGGTGAATAAAAATCATTGAAACACAATCCTTATATTGATATGTTTCAAATTTAGTGAGGTACCAACCCCACAAGGATCACCAACCCCTAGTTTAGTAGAGCTACAACCCTACAAGGAGCACCAACCACTAATTTTGTGAAACACCAACTCCACAAGGAGGCTACAAATCCCTAAGATGATCAAGTACCAACTCAACCACCTTATGATGATGTGATTTCTGATTTTTTTCTACTACAACTGATGGAGACCAAATATTAAGCTCACACTTCTTCAAACCTTCATACAAACCCTAGTAGATCAAACCTTCACAACTAGCTCTTCCTTCACTTCTCAAGCCTTAAAACACATGAACACATACTTGCTGATATTACTTGACCTATCACACACATTATATAATCTGAATTCATTCCCACACACTTGTAAAAAACTTTCACCTAGGTTGCACTTCTTGCACACACACCATTAGCACCAAAAAGCACCCAAAACAATGCTTTTATAAGCTCCTCTTTATTTCAAATTCAAACACAAAAATTTTCCATCCTTTGGCTCGACCCATGAATCATAAAAAAATCCCAAATTATAAATATAATAGTCAAAATTTACCCAAGTAGGTTGGACCCTCCAAAAACAACATTTCATGCTCCAAAAATGGTGAAATCCCTATGGGCACAAAGATAAAAATGCCCTAACATCAAAACCATACTTATTCACGAACCATAATTCACCAAACATTTTTAAATTAAAATTTAAACATCATAAATGGTTGTAATTTATATCAACAGCTAAAATTATTTCATTTCATGGGCCCAATGTTCTGTGTACTTGTCAAAACAGTTGTTTCCTACACCCTTAAGGAACCTTAAAACATATTTATGCCACTATATCACTTCAAAACATCCAAACTATGTCATGTGACCACACAATGGAAATTTCCGAACCTTTATAAAACTTCTAAGAAAGTTAGAAGTCATGAAATAATCACTTTCTCAAACCTCAGCCACCTTTGTCTTCATCAAATCTAACCTACCCAAAAAGGTATTTTTAAAGATTAGTTGATTAACACCTTTATAGGAACAATAAAGACCTATAAATGGATTAATTGGATGTAAAATTCATCTCTATTTACTCTCCAGGTGATATCAAACATCACATAATCCATATCATTCTCCAAACAACTCAAAACTTTTAGCAAAGCCTATCTTGTCCTGCACTAGAAAATACCTTCCTGTCCAAAATGTGACCTAGAAACCTTATAAATACTCATCATCATGGGAAGAAACTTATATCATAGGAAATATATATAAATCTTGTTTCCAACATAACTTGAATAATCTCAAAATTCCACATGTAGCTCTAGTTATGCCCATTTTACTGAAGTATGCTTCTTATGGCCTCAAAACAGCCCTTTGACCAGTCAATCTAAATGGAGCTCATTTGACCATGTAACTACATCACCATGACCTGAAACCTCTTTTTACATGAAGAAAAACTCACATACACTAATCAATTCCAATTTATCTTTCTACTTCTTTGGACAACCATGTCTCAAAACACTCTTCTTCATAAATTGATCTGTTTGATTGGGGCCCACTCATCACCATGACCTATACCATAACTTTATGTAAATATGAAGCATCAATATACATTTATCAATCATCATCCATGCACTAGGGATAAATTATGTTCACTTAGGAAGCAATTCTTCCATACCACTTTCAAGCTACAGTTTCAAGCTCATAAATAGTTGTTTGTCTTCTTAACATTCATTCATAAAAACATGACTATGAAAGGACCTCATTATTTTTTTTTTAACTTTTATAATGAATGTAGAAACATACCTGAAAGCCACAAGGTCCCATAAAAATCACACAATTCATGTTGAGCATCAGAAGATCAAATTCAAGTTGGAAATGCACTAGTTCTTAACCTTGTCTCGCCAAAACTGACATATCTTACAAAATTCACCTCATAACATCTTGAAATTTTTCTCAAAGAACCATAACACATCAGACTAACATCTCCAATCATAAAAATTTCATCCTTATACCTCAAACTCTCTAGAAATTGAGACTTGCATAGCTACCCCTTAGGGATTTGCACTGTAGAGGCTAGGGTCAACTGAAGGAACACTATAACCCATCCTAAAATCACTCAAAATGACCCAAGAATACCCAATATACCATAATTAACCTAAATTAATGTATCTATGAGCTCGTATATATTAAAGGCTCATCCTTATACCTCATAGAATTCATACCTACTCCAAATGAGCACCTAAAACATAGCCAATCACTTGTATTTTCTCCCTGAAACTAAAGTGAGTGCCCAAGCACTCTCCAAAATTGATATCCATCATGCCAATCATGCTTCTTAAGTAACCAAGAAGCTCCTACCACTATGCAACATCACCTAGGCACTTGAATGGGCTTGCAAGAGAAAACAATCCTCACTGAATCTCCTTGTTTCATCATGAGCACATATGAATCTTCATGCTAACACCATACACATCATCATATGACCTTAATCTATCATCAAATTTTTCATTAATTTTTCTTTTCATCAATGACAACACCTTTAGGACCAAATTCCAATAGGCTGGTGAAATTCAGATGTAACAACGAGCCCAAAAGGTCAAGTTTGGGACGACCAAAGTAAAAATCCATAGAATAGTATTCTAGTGTTCCATGGGTTTTCTCAAACCCATGGAATAGAGGGTATGATAAATAATTTTAAATCCATAAGAAATCTAAAAATTCCATAAAGCAAAGAGTTAAGCATCCACGACTTGTAGAAGAAGAACATGTGAGTTTCACGGGTGGGTGGGAATTAGTGTCTCGTAGATTTATTAGTCTGCAGAGATGTTAAGATGTATGAGGTCATGGGTCATTCAATGAAAGCCAATAAATGTAAGGGTTCCTAAAAACATTTAAAATAGTCATCAACTAAAGAAAAATTCAAAATTTTCCCACGGATATCATGCAAATGACTCAAAGAAGCCACATAAAAAAGTGGTAATGGTTTTTGGTCAATATATTTCATGATAGAATTCAAAATTTGACAAAATCGGTGACGTTGGAAATGTCTCCTCAAGCACTTGATTTTGGCATCAAGGAATTCAAGTTTTTATGAATTTTTTTTGGGGGGATGCAAACACAAGATCAAATGGATAAAAGTACAATTCTAGTCAATTAAGCACCCAACCACCTCACCAACCAAGATTTAATGCTCATACGATGCTCATGAATTTATTTTGAATTATGGTAGTGTGTTTTATGGGGAAAAGATTTCTTGTCTCATGAATTTAATAATTACAAGATTTGTGGGAAGTGAATTTAGTTCTTCTCGTTGTTAATTCAAATTTGGACTTTGATTTCTTTCCCTCTCATCTTCTCCTTTCTCCTTTTCCCCTGTTTTATAAATGTAAGTTCTTTGGCATGAAAAAGGATTTCTCTTCTATGGAATTTGTAATTGTACTTTATATTGTTTATTTTCCATGCCTCTTGACCTTTATAACTATATTTTGCAAATCCTCTGTCAAGCCTCTATTTTTTAAAATGTAAGGGAGGATGTTTAATGATATGCAATTGTGGTATTTTCCTTAATACACTTTATATTGAATTCGAATATCTAGCCCTCTTATCTCTCCTTGAATTTATCCACCTATTTCTTGCATAAATTTTTGTTTCCCTTAGATTCTTGTATGGTATTTTCAACCATGTGTCTATAGGTCAGATTTGAACATCGTTTTAGTTTTGGTACATCACCTTCTTTCAGTTTGCAACCTTTTCCTCTTTCTCTCAACCCTGAACCCTATGGATTTTTATTGTAGAGTTAGTTTAGTTAAATTTTGAAGTTTAAGTTACTTTGTGGTGGGCTAGAATAGAATGAACCAACCTTCTCTAGAGGTTGATCTCAGTTTTAAAGTCCCACATTGTTGAGATAATCCCATATTACACCAAAAGTAATGATCTGTCATGATCATATCAAGGGTACTACTTTTCCATGTTAACACTTACATTTACAAGATATTTGACATTATATTAACCTCAATGGGATATAACATGTCTACACCAAGATAGCTTAGACTTCACTTAAGTGAGATCTTCATAAGTTAAAATGTGTAAGTCTGTTGTCAAGTACCTTATTTGGTGCTTTAGTGTATGTTTTCATTTATGGGAAATTAATAGTAATGCAAATAAATGATAAAAATGTCATGTTAATAAAGAATATATATATATAATAAAATAAAAATGAATGAAAATAAATTTAAGTTAATGTAAAACAAGATTTATGTGAATTAATGTGGTGAAGACAAATATTTTATTCCAAATTTAAGTTTGGATAATTTAGGTGGCAGGTGGAGGCATGAACGAGTTCAAATAAGTAATGGAGGGTCAGTAAGGGGAGTACCTACCAACTAGGTAGACAAATGAGTAGAGATGGTGGAAATGGCCTGTAATAGAGATGAAGCATGATGGATAGTATGGTGGTGCATGGAAATGATTTCACTTTTTTGTGAATCTCTTTATTTCATTTTTAAGTTTAAAGAATGTTTAACTAACATACATAAAAAGTATGAACTAATGTAACATGTGGATATTTTGATTTAATTAACTTCCAATATTAATTTCATAAATCAAAAAAACACTTTTCAAAGCGACTATTGATCTAGGAAATATCAAAACACGAGGAAAAATATTACACTTAGTTGATTTTGTGTGGATCTGGAAGAGTATGGGTGCTCTGAGTGCAAGACATGAAGACATAACATTCATCATAAACATTAAAACAAGTTGGCAAAAAAAATGACTCAAAACACATCCTGTAAACAAAAGTTAGCACCAAAACCTAAAAAAGGACAGAAACATCAAAGATGAAATCCTGAAAACCTTGAAAACAAATCCCAAATTTTAATGTAGCACACTATCATAGGCCTTTTGACAGTAGTGTGAGCTACATAATGGTAACGTGAGCCCTGTGATACTAGCATGGGCATGTGTGGGCCTAACATCCACTACCACGATTCTAAGACAAAATGAAGAATAAATGAATATAGTGTTATAGTAGTGTGGCCAGAGAGATGGTAGTGTGGGTCTTGTTCACACTAGCGTTGGTCTAATACAAAACACAAGAATTCAAAAAATATCTTCACAGTAGTGCATCCAGAGTAACAATAATGTGACTATAAAAACATTAGCGTGGGAAAACTAACAGTAGCACAGGCCTAGCAACAGTAGCTTGAAGGTTTTGACAGTAATGTGAGCCTGAATTACACTAACATGGGCCTCCTGTGTGATGTCACAAACACGTGATTTTGACAAGGAAAATGTCAAAAAGGTCAAAACAAATTCCATCTTGATCCAAATTTAGCAACAATCCATTTCTTTTAATCCTACAAAGAAGACTCAACACATGCAAGGTTGAAAAAATATGTCAAGAAATTCAAGTTAATTCACATGTGCAAAATAAGGGTTAGAAGAAATTGAAACTTAATCTACAAAGCTTAAAATCAAATGCAAGAGACAATGGAATAAGTCCCACTAGGCGTGCCAAATGTGTACATGTAAAACTAACTATATTAATTGAAATGAAACTAACACCTAGTAGTTTCAAAGAAAATTTAATCAAATAAGAACATCATTATAAGAGCTTAAGGGAAATAACTTCTTCAATGCATAAACATGATAAAACAACTAAATGCTAAGCCATTCCTACTCTTTTGTGATTTCTACTTAAAATATGAACCTAATTAGATCACTTAGCAATAAAATTGGTGTTTTTAATCTCAATAATGAGGAATATATCTCACCAAGAAATGGATACAAAGCCATATTTGGATATTCCCATACTACTCAATTTGAGAGAATGGATGCAAGAGATGAAGAAGCTATATCAAAACAATGAATAATACTCAAATCAAAATGCCTATAGGTTTCACTAATCATATTTTGGTGTGTGTTTGAGAGGAAGGAGCTTGGTCCTTTAAATAGCTTACCTATCTGTGAAAGGCTTGCAATTTGGTGGATGTGGGATGAATCCCAAAGAAGAAATACAAAGGATATGCATGTTTAGGAGAATTAATAAAGGATATGCACTTTATAGGAGTTAAGAGGGGTTTAAATAATCAAATGTGATTAATTAATAGGTAAGGATAAGATTATAGAATATATTTAGAGTGGATTTAGAGTAAAATTAACATGATTTGGGGATGTAAGAGGGGAATTTGGCCAATAAAAGGGGTTCATTCATTAAAATAGAAGGCGTAATTAACTAATAATGTTTAATTAATCACTTAGCAGTGGATTATAACTAACGAAAGGTCGTTAATTGGTATCTAATAAAGAAAGGGTTATTTAATTAAATAAAGGTTTTTAATCAAAAAATAAGAAGGGGAATGTTAGCTAATTAGTGGAAAATCACTAATTATTACGGAAATGACGAGAAAGAGGGTAATCAGTACAATTTTAGTATTAAAACTGTATAAGAGGATTTTAGGTGTCTACATTTTCCCTCTTCAAGGTGGCGTAAGCAACGCCACTTAAAAGATAGTAGAAAATTATAGATAAGTAAATTTTGAAGGGATAGAAGAAAAATTAGTAGAATGAAAGATTCCCCCTCGAGTTTCGATGGGGTGGTGAAAGAGGTAGATTGACGATCAAAAAGAATGAAGGAAATGGATAAAAGAAATATGGAGGGGGGAGATAAAAATAATCCCTATTGCCCCAGGTGTTTTTTGGAATAAAATTTGTGATAGGATAAAATGATAAAGAAGAAAAATTAAGATGAAGAGAATGGAAATAAATTTCATCCAATTGATGTAAAAATAACTTGATTTCATCATTTTGATTTTTGATCTATGTCATTGGCTCTTTATTATATATCTACATGCAAGGACTGACTCAAAGCAACATACATAACACAATTTTTTATGATTAAGTAAACAAGTAAATAAGCAACCAAACAAGTACAAAAAAATATGCTCAAACAAACAACGTTCAAGACAGTTGTACCAATGTTTTTTTATTTAGCTTCAAATTCCACTTGTTCGAGTTATACAACAAGGGTTAAAGATGACACCCCAAGCAACAATAAATTGCAAGGTGAATAAACGGAGGAGGAAGTACCATTGAAAAGTATATGTTCCCTATGAAAAATTACCATCCAACTCATTTGTGCATGGAAGTACAGACATAGCAGATAAATCAACTTGTTTTAATGGAGGTAGATCAAAATGATCTGCATGTCATGCGTAAGAACATGTGAGAACCAAATAAAGATTGTTTTGTAGGCTTATTTTCAATTTTTGAGGACATTGTGTCTGAAATATTCAATTGAGAAAATGTTATGTTTACTAATTTTGTGATTTTTTTGACTATTTAGTGTTTTTGAATTTTTACCAATTTTTTGGAATTTTGAAATGTTACCATTTTTTTTTAAGTTTTGTGAATTTTTAGGGTTTTTTTAATTTTTTCTAAAGTTATGTGCAGGAAAACAAAGATACAAGGATGCCCCCAACGAGAGGTGAGAATTTACAAGGGAAAATTTTCATTTGTGTGTGCAAGAAAGTGAAGATGTGAAAATGCCCCCTGTGAGAGGTGAGGATTTACAAAGGCAAACTTGTTGGCTATACTTTTTGCACATCTATAAACCTAGGTAGTTATGAGATGAATATCCCTCATTTAACAGTGAGGCTCCCGTGTAGTATTTTTATCAATCTGGTGAGTATAAATCCTAATAACTATTTTTCAGGAGTTTTACTTTAATTACAAAGCTCATGAACCATAGCTTAGCAGTTCTGCAGCAAGTAAGTAGTTGTTTTGGAATATTTTACAGAAGGGGGAAATAATAGAAGTAAGGAAAGAAGAAAGGAGGATGTTCTAAATCAACCAATAGTTAATAGAGTTGGTTTCATCCACACAAATTAAATAAACAAATAGATCTCACAATAATCGCAAGTAAAGGAAATGAATAACTTCTAACCTAAATCTTAGATATCACAAATTTTATCTAAAAATTAAAATAGAAGAAATAAGAAAATAACCATAGACACAAAGTTCTCTGAAAATCCACCTTTTATCTGATTCCCCAGCTTTCACTGAAATAACAGCACAAAGTCTGAAAACTCCAAAATGCTTTAGTAAAATTGTGATTTTTTAACCCGTATGCTCTCCCTCCATTTATAGTGCATAGAGGGAAATTACAAATAGGAATATTTCAATGAATTTTTGCATGTGGAAGCTATAGAAAAGGATACAGTTGTCAATCCTTCTCCTAGAATCCTTCTTTACATGATATGCATGATTTACAACTGAAAATAGAACCTTCTATTTGCATGTCTTCCACCTATTTCCAAGTAATTGACTTCTTTCATAAACTTGAAGTAATAGCTTTTAAATCCAATTAACTAAGTTTTACAATTTTAATTGATTACTCAATTTATTTGTTGGAGAAAATAAGAGAAAGAATAAGAAAGAAAAGAAGAAAGTTGTAACACTCCCAATCTTGTTCTTCTTCCATAATCTGCATATTGATAGAACATGTATTGCACTTCCACATCATGAATGATTTGGATGATATTTCTACCTTGAACTTGAGATGTTATTTTCTCCTACATGTAGTTGACTCTTTTCCTTTGATTCCCACAAAACTAGATCTGGAAGCAGCTGACAGTGATTTTTCTTACGCGTGTTTCCTCTGACCTGTCCTCCCCTTTTATTCCTAAAGCTTTTGCAATTCTTTTCCAGTACATGCACTAGTAAAATTATTGTCATAAATAATTCACACAAAACTCATCACCTTTTATTTTTATTTCATATGTGAAATTTTGAATTCTGGAAAGCACTCCGGGTGAAGGAAAATATAGGTAAATTCAATGAAGGCTTCAACTGGAAGATTAGGAACACATGCAAAATATTCTAAAGGGATTTTACATACAATTAATTCCTCCCTAACTTTGGCACCAACCCTTACTAAAAATAATTAAAAGAAATCATCTTTTAGGAATGGAATTATGTCAGAATGGGTCGCATTTTTTGGCTGGGAATTGTGGGAAAAAAATGAGGGCAAGGAAGTGGGAATGTTCACCCTTCCAGGAAGCCCCAAAATTTCCAATTTTTACTTAGGTTAATTAACTTTCTTTTGTGGAAAAAACATGAGGGCAAGGAAGTGTGAAAATTCACCCTTCCAGGCAGCCCCAAAATTCCCACTTTTCACTTAAGTGACTTGTGTGAATGTCTCACCTTCCAAGCAGCCCCAAAAAGTGCAACTTGCATGGGTGAATAAAATATATTCTATGTGAAACTCATGAGGGTAAGGAAGTGTGAAAATTCACCCTTCTACACATCCCCAAAAATCCCACTTTTCACTTAAGTGATTTGACTTTCGTTGTGGGAAAAAACAACCTACCAGCAAGCCTCCAAATTTCCACCTTCTAGGAAACCCCAAAATTCCCACTTTTCACTTAAATTTTGGAATTAGAAATGAAAGGAAGGGGCATCCAAATAAATGTGACTTGTATCTTGACTTATTCTTTTAAAATTTCATGAAAACTCATCACTTACTGCAACATGGAAATTGGACGTGGAAGGCAGCTTGCACTTTTACGTTTTGGTCTAAGTAGCATTTTATTTCCATTTCTGGATTTTCAGTGAAGAATCCCAACCTGTGGAACGTATGAGCCCCAAATCAACTACATGGAAAATAAACATGCGGCCACGTAGGTATTCTCAACCCCCACAACCACTTTTATCTTACCCACATGGTACAAGTATAAAATAAATTCACTATACTTGCCCAAGTGGCAAAAGAATACTTTGGGATGTTTATTAAAAATGATTAAAATATTAAATTCTAAATTAGTAAAACACAGATGATCCAAAATTATCCATACGAAAGAGTTGGATCTAACAACAAGACTCATTAGTCAATCGACTATTAGAAATAGTAAATTGGAGTTTAACTCTTAAAAATAAAAAATAAAAAAATCCAATTTAGCACATGGGGTGAATAAACCAAAGATAGATTATTGAAATTCTATAAAAATGGAGGTCAAATCACATTAAAAGGACACAAATTTCACTCAATTCAGGGAACAAAGGAAATAAGTGGAGAAAATGATTGATAAAGAAAAATCATAGGTTTATGTGAAGTAGAAGAGAGCAGAGAACTCAAAGGAAAGGTAAAATAAATTAGGGTGTATTAAAGTATGGGGAACATAAATAAATACAGACACAGAGGAAGTGGAGGAGGAATAACCTTGAAATAACTAGGTTCTTCATTACATCATTTTTTATATTATAACGTTTCTTATTTCACTAGACTAGATGTGTATAATGATTGGTTTAAAACTTTTAGTTTACATGGCTAAGTAAGGGGTTTGAAAGCCCTTGCAAATAATTTTCTAATTGATAAACAAGTCATTATTAGCTTCAGCCAATGTGACCTATAATTATATTTTTAAAGGGGCAAAATAAAAATAAAAATAATAGTTTGGCCAAACAACCATGACCAAGAATTTAAAGGGGAAAGGTCATTTGTTCAAATTCATTCCCCTCTTTCATCTATATTTTAAAGTTACACTATGTATTTTAATCTACCCAAACATTCATACTTTTTATAAATATATAAAAGATTAAAAATTTAAAAAGGGGGTCAAACATGTATTAATAAATATAAATCATTATACCAATACACAAATCAGGGTAATGTATTATAATTTAAGGAAAAAATTGTATGATAACAAAGACTTCTAAATAGTGATTTTCACTATCCAAGGTTAATAAGGTAAATTCATTTGAATAGAGTAAAATGAATTAATAATTTGTGACTAGGAGATTACTTCTCAACAAATATAAGAGACCCTAGCAAAAGGAAAAAAATATAACTTATAATTTTTTAGTGAGAAAATTTGTAAATATGGAAAGTTAGGTGCTTCTACCAATGCTCACGGGGCTATGCCCCTCTTCATTGAAAGGTTCAACTCCCATTATTAAATGAAAAATAATCTATTCCTATATAAATGTTGTAGTTTTTCCAACTAGGTCGGGGATCACACATGAACACTTTTCTGAACTTGTGGCAAAGTGCTTGTACGAGGTACAAGAACTTACAACAATGAGAGGTGAAGGAGAAAATTAGGGAAGGAAGGTTATTTTTTGAGTATTCCAATTGGAAATTTCACACCCAATAACCGGAGTAGTTCATCATTCAATATAGAAGAATGGAACAATGAATTCAATATTGGGACCAATGAATTAAAGACACACATTTCTTTATATTCATCTATCAAGGATATAAGGTTCCTTTCCAACATTATTGCTTACAAATTGCATAAAAGAGAG
This sequence comes from Taxus chinensis, assembly GCA_019776745.2. Lineage (NCBI taxonomy): Eukaryota > Viridiplantae > Streptophyta > Pinopsida > Cupressales > Taxaceae > Taxus > Taxus chinensis. Next base: position 363,997,235 of record CM034149.1, read on the forward strand.
AAGTAAAAGAATACATAGGAAAAAGGAAATGGAAGAAATGTAAAAAAAATTGTGCATTGATGATACAAATCTCAACAACAACAATCCATAATTTCTACAACATAGATTTTATCAAAATCTAGCATTTTCATGATCCCTTGGAATGGAGAAGCTATCCCAATATATAGCGATGTGAATTGACTCTTCTCCTACGCCCACATGACTCTTCATGGTCTCATTCAACTTGTGATCTTTCACCTTCCTAGGAAGTGGGAAATAAGTTCCCTTTTTATAAAGTAAAGGGAATTTTACAATGTAAATTTATAAATTCACTTAAGTGAATGAGACAAAATAAAATGATTATGCCCACCAAAGGATTAGAAAGGGGAGAAAAGGAAGAGGTAGAAATAGATAAGAAAGGAGTGGTTGTCATATCTAATGAAGAAGCTTCCTGCAATGAAGAAATTTGATGATTCATGCATCCTGATGATGAGCCTCTAGAATGGGCTCTTGTTCCTTGAATTCCTTTCCAAATCAAGCTATCGCAGCTATCAACTTATCCTCCCCTGGGATACAAATATAACCCAACATGTTGTTCCATGTCATAGAAAAATCACTAATCTTATTTCATTGATGAGTTCATTCTTCATGATCCCTAGCAATTACAGTAATGTAATTTCTGATATTGACCGGGGACTCTAAGTTATCTTCATTGAAGGAGAGAGAGCCACCTGCCTCTTTCTTAACTAGTTCTTGGAACAAGACAATGAGTTCTTCTTATGATGATTCGTTATTGAGCAGAGGGAACTCGATTATCTTAACACAATTGTAGGAATCATTCAATATCTCAAAAGCATGTTTTCCACAAGAGTCCAACTCAGATATTACATTCTTTAGTATTCCATATTTCATATCCATGATGCGGATCCAAACTTAAGACAATTTCTCTATAGTGGATGCGAACATGTTCTTACTCACGAGGGTGTGAGATTCAAAGGAGATCATCTCGGATAATATTGGAAACATCTCATCCAAGTTAATCTCCTATTTTAAAAACTCGTTTATCACTTTATTTACTTCTAAAAAGGTTACAAGAACATACTTGATGAGATGAGTGATATTTGGAAACAGTTCCTTTCCTTGCTCAATGATTTTCTCAATCCACTTCTCACTAGCCTTCCCTTGTGTCATGTAACCTTATGCTTTCTTGATTTTCTCAAGATAAATACTGCTGATTGGAGGAATGTTTTTTATTGGAAGAGAAGATGTTGATTCAGGTGCTGAGAAGGGTTGAATATAAACATTGAGATATTTTACTTGTTCCTCCAATTGCACAATTGTTTTCTTATATTCTTCATTCCAAGCAAGGAGGGAAAAATAATATTCTTTGAACAAATGAGAATCACCCTCGTGTGAAACTTGACCTAATGAGATGTGGGTCAATTCATAGTCTGGCAGAGTCATGTCCCCAATGGGATTGTCAATCTTAGGCCTACCAACTTCAACATATTGATTACCTAAGGAGCCAATGAAGAAGCGGGATGTTATCTGGGCCTTCTTTCTTTGCTTAGACTTTAGGGTTCCCAAGATTGCTTTGAGACTAGATACAATAACAAGTTGCATTGTCCTTGTCTCATTAATGATCATTTATTGAATCCATAGGAATGGCTCATCACGTGTTGACATGATGTTTTTCACTGGAGAATTCTCAAGAGATTATTGTGGTATCAATTCTTGATCACCATGGGGAAGCTCTAACATCTTGGATACTTGGATGCTTTGCATTGAATCACTATTGCTTGAATTGTGAGGTTCTGTGAGATCTACAATGAGCTTTGTCTACTTGTGAGATATCCTAGAATATGGGATTAATTTATGTTCTTTGTTCATTACCCTCACTACATGTTTGTTAGCTTCTTCTTGTAATGATTTGCCTCAACCAAATTAATTTGAACAACTCACAGAGATTACTCAACCAACTCAACTCAAGCAACTTACCGAGCTCACTTAATCAGCTCACCTAAGGAGGTGTAGATGGCTTAAACCTGATTGATGAGTTATAATGACCTGATTTTCTTGAATCTCAACTGATATCTTGGCTTTTTCAATTCTTATTTGACTACATAATGTCCCTAGATCTTGCTTTTTGTGCTCAGTGATGTTCTACCTTGCTACCATGCCCAAAACTATGCCTTAAACCTTTCATGAAGGGTGAATTGAATTTTTTTAACTAGGAAACTATCTTAAAACCCTGTGGAGATGTAAGAAATAAGATGAATGAAAAATGAGTATTTTGCAACTTTCTTCACTTGAAACGAAGACTTTCTATTTTTAACGGGTGGAACCAAGACCTGCTATTTTGGGAAATTTCACTATTTTTCTCAAATATTGGACTTCTTGATCATCTGGAATACTTAGTTCAATTTTTCTAACGATTTTTTTCCATTTTCGGGAAATTTCTATTTTTAGCAGGTTGTTTTTTGCTTTTTACTCTTTATGTTTTTTTGTCTTTTGACCAAAATTGCCTAGTTTATCATTTCCATTGTTCATTAAGTACATAGTTCTAAGGGGACCTACTATTTTTAGTAAGTTACTATTTTTAGAAAGTGATAATTCCACATACTATTTTAAAAAACTAATTTTTTCCACCTCGGGTTGCAATGAAAATTGCATTATTGGATTAGGCTCATTGTCACAATCTCGTGCTTTGAATTTCATCTCAATTTTCACATCAAAATTCCATGAAACTGAAAAAGTAGATGCTAGAGCATAGAACTAGGGTTTTATGCCATTAATTATTTAGAGAATAATTGGGTATGTTGCTACAACATTCTTTATGGATCATGGTTTGAAGAACAACAGATAAAATTTCACCTGATTTCGTTCACAGGTTTGAAAGATATGGGATTTTTAAATTTTGGTGCATATGGCCATTCTGGATGAATTTGACATATTTAATGGACATTTTTAATGTTTAATGGAGTTTTTTACTTATAATTCATGGAGATATGAATAAATAATGAAGTGGGCATAAGTTTATTTCGCGTTTAAAACTTTTCAACAACATTTTTCATTCACATGCGAAGGCGGAAAGAGAAACAACATGAAAAAAGACTTAGTTAAATTTTGAGTTTTCAAACCATAGGGGGTGGGGCGAATTTTTGTTTCCCTATTATCCCCACTATATAGATACACTTGTGAGAGTACAATGCACCATGCTCTCAGATTCTAATGAGTGATGGGAAATGAGTGGGTGGGGATGGAGGAGGAGAGAGAAATTTTTCAGCACCCGATGAGCAAGATTGGAGGTCACATGATGAAATAGAGAGGGGGCTAAGGGTGGGGTGAATTTTACTGTCCAAGATAGTTGGGATGATAGGGGCAGAACAATGTGCCCAAGGCCTAGAAGCTCAAAAACTTAGCCAATTTTTTCAATTTGATCACTTAACACCTTGTCAGAGAGGTTCAGGGTCACATGGGCGTTCAAAGGATTCAAAAAGGGGGTAGGGAACATTTTTTTATCCATATTTTCCAAATTTTCCCAAATTTCCTATAAATTTCAGACATTCCAAACACCAAAATGCATCAGGCTTCCAACTACAAATTTTACTAACTCCTAGAATCTTGAAACAAACTTTCCTGGAGTTATAAGAGGTCATTTTAGGTGAAATTTTATATCATTTTTACTCCAAAGACCATTTTGAGAAAAATTATATGGTTTACAAGAATTTTTTATACCTCCTTGTCTTAAAAAAAATTATTTTTCATTTGGGACCGCAAGGTGAGTCTACACAACTTACTCTTCCCTGAGAAGCGCCTATGCCTTGAGAATAATATGATTTTTACATCATGTAGATAATTAAAATGTATTTCCAATGGTATATTTTTTTCCTCCTAATTCATCTCAAATCTCCCAAAATATTTCGTTGAATTTCATGTGCTTTTTTACACTACAAGATCCTCAAGCCTCAAAAACTCAATTTCACTGTTCTAATCCTAAAACCTCTAAAACTTTCCAAAAATTCCCTAAACCTATTCCATTGAACTTTAATATCTTCAATAACATCCTCAGATGACTTTAGGCCTTTTGATCAACTCCAGAGGATGCATACCTAATTCCCAAAGGCTAGGGGATAACCTTTCTAGGCTTAGTACCAATTTCCAATCTTGCCAACATTGCACTGAATGAACCGGGTGACATTTTGAACACATTGTGGACACTTGGAAAGGATGTAAAACAGATCATGAAGATCTTCAAGGATGGAAGGTTCATGACTTGGAAGGGAGGATGATTCAAAGGATGACTCAAGAGGGGTTTTGCGTAAAATTTTCAACACTAGGGTATAGTTGTCATGATTCAACATTGAATTTTCCCTTGAAAAATCTCATGAAAAAAGATCACTCTAGCTTAGGGACATGTTCTAGATCAAGCAATGTGAGGATAGAGCATGCAGGAACACCAAAATATCAAGATACTGCATGGACTAGTGCCTTATCCATTGGTTTTATGGATTCATTTCTTCTAAACACACACACACACTCAAACTAACTAACTAACGAAAATAGAAACACACCAAAAGTAGGAAACACAACTGAAAAGGAAAATATATACAGGTGGTTTACAGAGGTGGGGAAATAATATAAACATACCCTATAATGGGTTGGGGAAATAACATACCATCATGGCAACAATGGACTAAAATGTAATCTCTGAAGTTCAAAGATCACTATCTGATCATACCATGATCCTTCGATGGCTTTGCATGGCTTGAGAAGAAGGAGACAAACCAATATTCTATCTTTGTATTCACATTAAACTAAAAAATGTCTTGCATCCAATGATAACTTTGTTACCTTATTTAAGTTCTTACATATTGCAACTCCTGCTTAATGCTTTGTGAGAATGAGAAACAAATCCTCCATGTTCTTGAAAGTGGGAAAATTGTATTTTCATGGAAACATCCGCCATTCTTGAATTTCAACATGATATCATCTCTTGAAATAGAAATTCAGTTAGAGGAATTTAAAACAAGTTGATTCACTTCTTGATCAACAACTTCTTCATTTTTTTCTCTTTATCCTGAACAAAATATTTCATGAATAGAACTCACATCATTGGCATGGAGGTCCTTATCATCCTCGAGGGAATGTTGCAGTATGGAAACATGTTTAAGATCAGCAAATACTTTTAAAATGGTGAGTGTAATCTGATTCAAATACCATTCATAAGATCCTTGCAAGGTTACACTTTGTTCCCTAGGATCTATGAATCATGAATCATTATTTCTTTGCATATGTGATCTTCTTCAAGATTGAGAATATTCAAAGGAGATCTATGAATCATATTTTCTTTGCATATATGATCTTCTTCACAAGGCATGAAAGATAAAGACATATCTTCACATTCATTCTCACCAACAAAGGAATTAGGGAGGACATCAAGTTCATCCATCTGATCTGTATCAGCATCAAACAATAGTGTATCAAAATGAGAGAAAAAAATTGACTCATACCTAACTTGTACTTCCATAAACTGAATCAGGATCTCAAGACTAAGTTTAGGGTCCTCAATTGCTTCCACGGTCCTCAAGATGTTGTGCACATATTTTTTATTCAAACCTGCCATATACTCATTCTCATCCTTATTGGAATAATCTCTACATTGTGCCTCCAAGATATGGTTGAAACTTTGATCTATACATGGCCAAACTTCATCTGAAACCTCTTTTCTCTCCTAATCTATGTTTCTTGTCATCAAAGTATCACCTTCTTAAAAGAATGGGTATACTTGGTTTTCAACATTTTTTGAAAAAAAAGATGAGATCCATGCTATGTGGGAAGGGAACTCCTTTGAGTTCAAGATCCATTTCATCATCCCCATGATGGGAAGTAGAGAACCATGTTGGGGCAGTGACATGAGGAGGATTTCCAACTCTTTCTTGATCATTCATTATTAAATCTTCTTTCTCGTATGGAAAATGAAATATTTCATACTCACTATGGTAATCAACATCATGCTCCTTAGGTGATAATGGTGGAGTTAACTCTTCAGAAAGGTTATGATCAACTTACTCATTCTTCTTGGTTTCAAGAAATAAATTGAATTCTTCCATTTTTTCATCCATGATTGAATCGGGAAGAGAATATGATTCATCAAATATCTCCATTTCATCATTCAACATTTCTACATCACTTGTAGAATCACAATTGGAAATAATATTATCCATATTACCTTGGATCTGTCATCTTGATTCCGAGATGAAGGATTACTTTATTTTACTTATTCATTATCCATGGAATCTTTGGAAAGCATTGGATCATCTATCATGCAACAAGAATATTCATTTCTCAAATCCATTGTTTCTTCAGCACGTTGCACCCTGATCCAAAATGAGTTAATAAATGGAGGTTCCATTATTGTGTCTTTGTTATCATCCTCCAAGGTGATTATTTGGTTCTTATGAGAAGGTTCAAAGATATGACACCATCATAATTGCACAAGAATCTCTCAGTGATGAATACTTTATAGTGCGGACAATCATCGAGATCTTCTTAAGTCTATTCTTCCTCAACTTGAAAAAGTCATTCAAGATGTTCATATCTTCTTTAAAATGCCAATGCATATTTCCAAACTTCATGATAGGCCTCGGGATCATAATTTCCTTCTTTTGCATACAAGCACCTTTGCACACATTATCTTCTCAAAATATCAATTTCTTCGTCACCGTATGTAAGAAAATCATCTAGAGGAAGGGAGATAAAGGAAAATGATCTCAATTTTTTAGTGAGCTGTGTGAAGTTGAAAAATTTACCTTTGGTGGATTCTACACCATCATGTCTTTCATACAGAATTTCGTATCTCTTATGAATCTTCCTTATCCATCTCTTGGATTCTTGATCATCGGTAGCAGCAATTCCCATTTTTTTTCCTTTATAAACACTCTTATTGAATTGTAACCACCATAATGAGGTGGTTGAAAATAAAAGGAAATGGAAACAAATCAAAGTAGATGAGGATAATGTGTAGTCTGATGTTTCATCCATGCAGATTCATCTCTCCCTAATTCATATCAATCCTCAAAATTATAAGGATGAACTCATTTGGAAAGATTCTTTTGATGGAGAGTACTCGGTTAAATCTGGCTACAACTCTTTCTTTGCCTCTATTGAAAGTGATACTGAGTGGCATAAGTTGTGGATGCCCGAGCTAACCCCTAGAGTCAACTTTTTCTGGTGGCTTATGATTAAAGGTAAGATCCTAAATAATGACAATCTCATTAGGAAAGGATTCATCATGCCTAACAGATGTTGCATGTGTCAGGAAGAATCAGAAGACATCAAACACCTCTTTCTTCATTGTAAGTACACTTCCAAAATTTGGCATCTCATTTTTGAAAACTTCAATCAGGAATGGATCTTTCCCCATACTTGTCTTCAAGCCTGGGAACAATGGAACTCTCCTTACAAACATTGTGTGGTGAGGAGATTATGGCAACTGGTTCTCCCTCACACCATGTGGTGAGTTTGGAAAGCTCGTAATGATGTCATTTTTAGGAATACCCAAAATTTATGCAAAAAATTCTACAAAGAAATTATCATTACTATGAAAGACAACATTGAAAGATTTAAACCCCCCAAAAATAGACTTTACCCTAAGGAAGAAGAGCACATTCTAGCTGATTGAAATATTGGTACTATTTTGAACAAGAATAACAATATTATTGATAGATCCACTGTCTGATGGATTCAGCCTCCCAGTGCTTGGCATAAGTTGAATTTTGATGGGGCCTCAAAAGGAAATCCTAGAGATTCTGGAGGTGGGGGAGTCATTAGAGATCACAGAGGTTGTTTTGTTGCTAATTTTTTTGGTAAAATGGGTAGGCAAACTAATCACTACTCTGAAGCTCTTGCTGCTCTTTGGGGAAGAAGGCTAGCTAGAGATTGTAATATTTCCAATATTATAATTGAGGGTGATTCAGTAAACATTATCAATCTTTTAAACCAAAAAAAAAACCCCCAATTGGTCAATCAGGGACTTTATTGTTGAAGCTACTGATATCTGCAAGAGTTTTGAAAATTTTGAAATCAAACATACCTACCATGAAGGCAATAATGTGGTAGATGGTTTGGCAAATATTGGGGTAAATAATACTTTTCAAACTTGGTTAAGGGGTGACATTCTTCCTACTAAAGTAAATGATGACATCATCAAAGATTTGCATGACTTGGAACGTAATCACTAATAATTGTAGTGTTGATGCTAAGGAGCAGCTTTTTAAGTGCAAAGTGATGACATCATCAAAGATTTGCACGAATTGGAGTGTCATCATTAATAGATATAGGTTAGATGCTAAGGAGTGGTTAATTAATTGCAAAGTGAGGATTAATAATTACATCTCTCCGCACGATTGGGAGGGCTTCAAAAGTAGAGCTGAGGATGATTCGTATAGTTTTCAAATTTTTACCATTGCGGGAAGAGGTAATATCACAAGAAAAATGGGGGGACCACCTTGTAAGACTAATCCCACCCATAATCCAGCATGGAAAGATGATATAGTTCTCTGGAACAATTTACAAAAAGGGGGTCTCATGAACTTTATTGAAAAAGTACAAGGTTTTGATCAAGATCTCTCAATTAAATTTGCTCATGGATGGAGGAGTTGCGTGGTTGAGTACAGTAATATAAAGGTTGAGATTTCCAAGGAGATTATTGCCTAGGTCACTGGGCTCAGTCTAGATGGAACCAAATTCTTCAACAAGCGAGTGGATAGAGAGGTGGAGGCTAAGAAGTTTCTAGATGAGGGAGAGAATCTAGATTGTGTGACAGCTAGCATCAAAATTTCTTCTGTTCCAGAGCCTTTCACTGAGATCGCAAGGATGGTGGTAAGGTACATTACTCTGGAGGGGAGATTTGTCACTATTCCCCAAAAGCACTTAATCTTCCTTAATCACTTTCGTAGAAACCTCACCATAAACTTTCCTCGTTACTTGTTGAATTCTTTGGAGAAATCTGTAATGGAAGTGCAAAACCACACTAGGGCTATTCCCCTTCATCAAGGGTTAATACTTCTCATTCACCGCCACTGCTCAGCCTGCCCCCACTCAGATTCTGCTCCTCCCCCTGCCTCCATCCCTCCCCTTCCCGATAGGAAACTTGACATTGCTACCACTAGCAAGAAAAGGAAAGAGATGAAAAATAAGGTCCCTACTTCTTAGAGGGTTCTTAGAAGTCATAAAGACCTAGAGCTTGTAGCGAATTTACTGCACATTAGTAATCCAGTGGAGGAGCCTAAAGATGAGGACTTGTTGGTCAGAGTAGAAAATATGGAAAAGGAAATTTAAGACCTAAAGAGTGTTATTAGGGATATGGATAAAATAAAGGGTAAAAGGAAACTGCAAAACGATGAAGATGATGATATCACTGCTGAATTTTTCCAGAAGCTTCTATCTCTAGATGTCAGGCTTGGCAATGCAAAAGGGTGTAATGATTGTATCCTCTTAGCTCTTAAAAGCATCTACAATTTTATCGAGCAACATGTGCGTAGTATTTGTAGTATCAGCGGTATTACCGAGGATATTTGGGGTTCCAAGGAGAACAGAGATCTTGCAATTGCCCAAGTGGATTTGAAAGATCCATCCCAGGCCACCGCCATTGCGTTCTTTTTCTCACTCCAAATGATTAAATCCAAGATTGACCGAGCTATCAAGTGATGCGGAGCTCTGTTGTTGTTTACTGGTGGTGAAGTTGCTGTTGACTGGCATTTTTGGTGCTATTTTTTGGCTGGGAAGACCAGTGGTGGTTATCTCTTGTTTGTATTTTGTCTCTTCTGCTTTTATTCGGATCACTGTCTATCTTGATCTTGTTTTGTTTCTATATTGTATTATCTGGCTATTGAGCCCCCTGATGTTGGATGTTTTACATTTTTAGGGTTGGTTTTTCCTCTTTTGGTATCTGGCTTTTGAGCCTTTTTGTACATAGGGTATAGTCCCTTCAAAACTATTTACCCATAATAAACAAAATTGTAACCACCACGACTTGATGATAGGATCTTCACAAACAATAATATTTTCCATTCTAGAAATTCTTTTTCTAGATACTGCAGAGATGGTATGTACCTTCTTTCCTTCAACTTTCTTGGATTTATAAGAAATGTTCTAGAATGATGATATCATCTATGTTCTTGGATTTATAAATTAAAGGTACTTTTACAATGTAACTTTATAAAGTCACTTAAGTGAATGAGAAAAAATATAATGATTACATCTATCAAAGTATTATAAAGGGGAGAGAAGGAAGAGGGGGAAAGAGAGAAGAAGGGAGTGGTTGTCATATCTGATGAAGAAGGTCCCTGCAATGAAGAACTTTGTTGATTCATGCCTCCTGATGATGAGCCTCTAAAATAGGCTCTTACTCCTTGAATTCCTTGTTGAATTGAGCTATTACAGCTGTCAACTTATCCTCCTTTGGGATAAAAATTTATCCCAACACCTTGGTCCATGTCTTAGGGAAATCACTAATATTCTTACATTGATGAAGCCATTCTTCATAATCCATTACAATTACAGCAATGAAATTTCTAATATTGGCCAAGGATTTTAAGTTATCTTCATTGAAGGAGAGATTCACTTGCCTTTTTCTTAACCTGTTCTTGGAACGAGACAATGAGTTATTCTGATGATGATTCCTTAGTGGGTGAAGGGAACTCAATCCTCTAAACACAATTATAGGCATCATTCAATATCTCAAAATCATGTTTTCCAAAATATTCTAACTCAGATATTGCATTCTTGAGTATTCCATATTTCATATCCATGATGTGAATCCAAACTTAAGACAGGTTCTTTACAGTGGATGTGAAAATGTTCTTACTCACAAGAATTTGAGAGTCAAAGGAGATCATCTCGAATAATAGTGGAAACATCTCATCCAAGTGAATCACCTCTTTTGTAAACTCCTCTCTTGCTTGATTACTTATGACAAGGTTACAAGAATGTAATCGATGAGAGAAGTGAAAGTTGAAAACAGTGCCTTGCCTTGCTTAATGATTTTCTCAATCCACTTCTCGCTAGCCTTCCCTTACATCATATAACCTTGTCCTTTCTTGATTACCTTGAGATTAAAATTACTGATAGGAGGAATGTATTCAATCAGAAGAGAGGATGTTGATTTAACTTCCAAGAATGGTTGAATGTAGGCACTCAGAGCTTTTACTTCTTCCTCAAATTACACAATTATTTTCTTGTATTCTTCATTCTGAGCAAGGATGTGGGAAGATGATTCTTTAAACAGATGGAAATCCTGGTGTGAAGCTTAACCTAATGATATGTAGGTCGATTCATAGTCTGACGGATTCATGTCATCAATAGGATTTTCAATATTAGGCCTAGAAACTTCAACATATTGATTACATGAGGTTCCACTGAAGAAGCGGGATGTTGTCATGGCCTTCTTTCTTCACTTTAACTTCAAGGTTCCCGAGATTACTTCGAGACTAGGTATGACAACAAGATGCATTTTCCTTATCTTACTGTTGATAATTTGTTGAACCCATCAGAATGGATCATCAGGTGTTAACCTAATGTTTTTCATTGGAGCATTCTCAAGAGCTTGTTTTGGAATAAATTCTTGATCACCATGAGGAAGCTTTGACATCTTGGATACTTGGATGTTCTGCACTAAATCACTCTTGTTTGACTTGTGAGGTTATGTGAGATATCCAATGAGCTTTGTCTACTTACGAGATCTCCTAGAATATGGGATCAATTTGTGCTCTTTTTTCATTACCCTCACTACAGGATTTTATGCTTCTTCTTGTAATGATTTACCTCAACTAAATTACTTTGAACAACTCACACAGCTTACTCGACCAACACAACTCAAGAATTTTACCAAGCTCACTTAATCAGCTCACCTAAGGAGGTGTGGATGGCTTAAACCTGATTGATGAGTTTTTATAACCTGATTTTCTTGAATCTCAACTGATATCTTGGATTTTTCACTTCTTTTTTGAGTGCACAATGTCCCTGAATATTTTATGTTGTGCCTAGTGATATTTTTCCTTGCTACCATGGCCAAGATGCCTTAGACCTTATGTGAATGTTGAATTAACTTGTTTTAACTAGGAAAATATCCTGAAACTGTGTGGAGATGTTGAAAAGAAACAAGATGATTGAAAATTGATCTTGTTGTAACTTTCTTCACTTGAAATGAAGAGTTTCTATTTTGAACATGTGGAACCAACACCTGCTATTTTGGGAAATGTCAATGTTGTTCTCAAATATGAACTTCTTGATCATTTGGCATACTTAGTTCAACTATGTTGATGATGCTTTTCCATTTTTTGGCACTTTCTATTTTTAGTAGGTTACTTTTTCTTTTAATTTTTACTATTTTTGTCTTCTTAACCAAAATTGCCTAGTTTATCATTTCCATTATTCATTGAGTGCACTGTTCTGAGGGGACCTACTATTTTTAGTAAGCTACTATATTTATAAAGCAAGGATGAAAGATATTTACTATTTTTAGAAAGTACATTTTTCCACTTTGGGTTGCAATGAAAATTGCATTACTGGATTAGGCTCGTCGTCATGATCTCGTGCTCTGAATTTCAGCTCAATCTTCCCATCAAAATGCCTGGAAACTGAAAAAGAAGATACTAGAGAATAAAATAGGGTTTTCTACCTTTAATTATTTAGATCATCCTTGGGTTTTCTGCTACAATTTTTTTATCGATCTTGGGTTGAAGAACAACTAAGAAAATTTCACTCAATTTCGTTCACATGTTTGAAAGATATAAGCTTTTTTAAATTATATGCATATGGCCATTCTGGATGAATTTGATAGATTTTTTGGACATTTTTCAGGTTTAATGGAGGTTCTCACTCAAAATTTATGGAGATATGAATAAATAATTAAAAGGGCATAAGTTTATTTCACATTTAAAACTTTTTGGAAACATTTTTCAGTCATTGCTCAGATCCCAAAACCTCAAAAACTTTAAAAACTTTCCATAAACATGTTCCATTGTACTTTAGGCTATTTAATAACATCCTCAGATGAATCTAGGCCTCTTGATCAGCTTTGGAGGATGCATACCCGATTTGGAAAGGCTAGGGGATAGCCTTTATAGGCTTAGTACCAATTTCCAATCTTTCCAACATTGCACTTAATGAACCGGGTGACCTTATGAACACATTATGGACACTTGGGAAGGATGTACATAAGATCATTGAGATTTTCAAGAATGAATGGGTCATGAATTAGAAGGTAGTATGATCCAAAGGATGACTTAGGAAGGGTTTTGGGAAAAAAATTCAACGCTAGGGTATAGTTGTCATAAATCAACATTGAATTTTTCCCTTGCAAAATCTCATGACAACATAAGTATAAGAACTTAGAAAACTATGGGTATAAGAAAAACAATAACATATACAGAGAAAGTATGTTTATCATGATTAGACAATACTCTAAATCAATGATATATAATTTTTTAACTACATTATTATGAGGGTTTCAAATTTATGATGATTTATGATTTTAATCATAATAATATTGTATCTTAGTAATGAAACGTCTTAAGACATTATTGGAGGATTATGGAACAATATAATCCCTTAAACATTTATATTTTTTGAGACATGTATGATGGTTATTTAATGGATTGGTTCATTATAAACGGTATATGCATTATTATTGAAATTAGAATACATATAACTAAAACCAAGAATATGAGAAATTGTTACATGCATATTTATAGTCCTGTTGCATGTGGCAGACAAACTATGGTGTAGGGTTCTTGCAATAATTACCTCCTTAGGTGGTATAAGACACCTAAGAATGATACGATTGTTTGACACCCTACTCATGGTTTGTCCATGTATTGCTTTAGGGAATAACAAAGCTAAGGTTTAGGGATCCTTATAGTATTAGTATGAATGCATGGTATGGGACAATTGGGAATAGTGTTGTGTTGTAATGAGTTCATAGACCTAATTTTTCCAAGTTGTTCCTAAGTTTTTATTAGGAGATAGAGATATCTTGTTATAAATTTACCAATGTATGGTGAAAAGAGTGTGTTTGAGAGAAACATGTTTTATACGGATTGGGGATGACATGGTATAAGTGGTTAGACAACCTAAGTGAAATACGTCATACATGATATATACAAAGCGGTTAGATAAGCCTATGTCCATATAATGTCATTACATGTCATGTGCTTAAGGGATACAATAGGGATCCATGATATATCCAATGGCCTATCACTTTTGATTATTGAATGGAATTATATCATGTTCTAACACAGTGTCAGGATTTTATTAGGGAGTGCCTTATGATGATCCTAAGTGCCTTTTGGCCATGAATCATTTTCATCATTATTTATGATTTATAGGACGTTTTATATTCCCACCATATCCTAATTTTAGCATTTTAGGTTAACTATTTGTACACATGGTATTCTCTCTACTTAATGATTGCTTGCATATTTTCCTTCTTCGTGAAGGGTAGGGCCATTCTCATGTTTTGAGAGGTGCAAGGGGATCCATAAGGCTCTTGGTTGGAGATACATCACTTCAATGATATTCTTTCTCTCACAACACAGCTAGACAACAAGATGGATCTCTTACTATAGGCAGTGATAGTGTCACAACAGTGGATTGTGGTATTTTGTATTGTATAATGAGAAATAAATAAATAAACATTGTACTCAAAAGAAGTGAACTATAATGTACTATATGATGTAAAGATCTTATGTATTTCATGTGAATAAAAGATGAATTATGTATTCCAATATGAAAATTGGAAATAATAAGTATATTAGTAACTAGATGGTTAACATTCACTTTTATTATTAATGTAAATTAGTAATTATATAATACTAATTTAAGTTGAGTGAATTTTTTTATTATTATTGGCAAATAGTTTTTTGAAAGGGACTATACCCTTGTGTACAATAGAGGGCCTAGGAGCCAGAATAGGAATGAAAACCAGAAAAAAAAAAAAAAAAAAAAAGGATCAGAATCCAAGTGTGACAATGAAGCCCAAAGTAGCCAAAAAACAGCTACCCAAACAAGACAAAACAGCAAAAACTCTGCAAAAAAGTAGCAAAGAGACCGCAAAAAAACATTCAAGAGTAGCTAAAGCACCTACAACTACTTCTTGGTAGCTTTGTCGATGTTGGCTTTGATTTTCTTCCAGGATTTGAACATTCCCAAATTTTTCATGTGGGCAGCATCAGTCTTATCCAGCTGATCAATGGTCCTTTTGATTTCCTTATCATTGCCCCAAAGTGTTGCCGGAACTCTGCTAAGATTGGAGACACTTCTGACGTGCTGCTCAATGAACTCCTCAATCGTGCTAAAAATGGCCATATTGTAATCATGATGAGTTTTAGCCTTCCCTAAACGGGAGTCTAAGGAGTTCATCTTCTTGTAGATATCTTCAATCTGGCTGTTATCAATACCCACCTCCTCCTCCTTCTTCCTTTTTCCTTTCCGTTTTGCCAAGTTCTTAACCTCATCCTTCAGCAGCTTCATATCAACTTCTAAGGCTTCCAGCCTTTTTGTAGAGCTCTCCATATGCACATCCTGGGGACTAGCACTACTAATATTCAGGAGGTCTTGTGTAATTTCAATTTCATGAGGACCCTTCCCCACAGCAAGAGTATTGAGGTTAAGCCTTCTAGATGACCTAGTGACCAGTCTGGCCAAGGTGGAAGCGAAGTGGGGGGCGGGAGCAGCAGAAGGGGGAATGGGAGATGAAGCATGGATGGTCGGCAGGGGGGTGACAACAGCTGTGACGGGGGCAAAGAGTGGAGAAATGAGGCTAGCAGTAGCAGAACCCAGAAGAGGGGGGACTAAGCTTGGGGAGGAAGGGAGACCAAGATACCAAAGAAGACAAAATTTATGCAGCAGCAAAATAAGCCCCTGGTGTAAAGGAACTGCCCGGGTATGCTTTTGAAACTCCAAAATGGAGCGCTCAAGAGAGTTCAGCAAATAATGGGGGAAACAAACCATGTGATTCCTACGGAAGTGGTTGAGAAAGATAAGGTGCTTAGCAGGTACGGTGATAAACCTCCCTTCCAAAGAAATGAACCGTATCATCATGCCAGTAACCTCATCATAAGGCGGAGGGATCGAGCTAACAAGTAGGACCGCGGTAACATGGATCAGCTTCTCAAATCCCTCCACAAATCTCCTCTCTTCAGCATCTCTATCGACCCTTTTGTTAAAAAAATGGTAGCCCTCCATGCCAAGGCCGGTTGCTTCAGCAATAAGCTCCTCATTGACCAAGATCTTCTGCCCCCCATATTCCATAGTTCTCTCCTTCCAATCCTTCACAAAACGCACTGAGATGCTTTGATCATGTCCCTGAACCTTCTCCATGAAGTTGGTGATGCCACCCTTGCTGAGTATATTCCATAGCTCTACATTATCCTTCCAGTCCGGGTCTGCACTAGGCTCAATTTGGCAAGGGGGACCCCCCATCTTCACTGTGCTTAATTGTTTGCAACAAATTCTGAAATCCTTGAGAGTGCTGAAGCCAGTCTGCTTTTTACTATTGTAATCTACACAATGTTGAAAATGAGAGCCGCTACTTTTCCCACGAACATCCGCGCGCCTGCTGATCTGAACCTGCGGAAGTTAACATGTGGGAATAACTACCTTTTTGCTAGCCCACTCCCTATCATCAATTACAATATTACTATCTTCGGTATCTGTGGAGCCTTGTATCCAAATTTTAGCAAGCACAGTGTTGCTCGCATGCCCGCATGAGTGAATTAGATTAACCTAACTAAATGAAATTAGTACATGGATGTTATTCTAAGTGATTAAATTGAATAGTTACACATGATGTTAGAATTAACTACAATGCATTAGTTTAATTGAATAAACTACATCAGGTGAAATCATACATGTTTTACTAACTTAATGTTTACACACAGCTAATTCAAATATGATATAGATATAAGTAAATAATACAAGTTTTATTAAATTTAAGTAGTTGGATAATAATGAACTTGTGTATGGTGGTATGTTACAATTATTTTACTGCTTTCAGAATGTATTTTCATTGTAATTATGTAGGACTAGGTAATTGAGAGGTAATCGATTTTTGTATCATGGTTTGGAGGGTTATTGGAACTCCATTTTTGGTAAACAAATTACCGGTATGTGTTATTTCAGTCACCCGCTAGAGGTCACTACATTTTGGTATCAAAGTGAAAGTTCAACATTGTGGCCTTAATTATGTTTTCACTACAGTTTCTAAGTTGTAAACTATTTTTCACATGTCATGTCAGGATTATAAAATGGCTAAGGAAAAGGGAAAGATCTAGTACTTGGAAATTTGTGATAATGCCAATGATGACAAACAGTATTCCTAATGTTGATGAAGATGTGGCAAGACAATAACAATAAAAGTTGGATCAAATTCTTGTATTATTAACTGACACCCATGATTGCCTTATGACATTTAAGAAAAGGGTTCCCAATGAGGAACCAGATGAGGAAAATGATCAGGGGAATGAGGTTGACCAAGTTAATGAAAAAAATGGGCAAGATATTAAAAATGGTCATGATCAAACAACTGAATAGGTGCCCAAGAGGTCTAGGTTTGAAAAAAATTTGCTAAGAATCTTAAAATAATTATTCCACTAAATTAAATAGAAGCAGTATTAGGGGATGGAGCTAAGGAATGGATTATTTAAATGGAGAAGTATTTTGAGATTTGAAAATTCTCAGAGGAAACAAAGGAAATATGGTCCCCATATCAACTTTCAGGTGAAGCATCAACTTGGTGGAATAATAAATAAGGTTAAGCAAAAAATTGAGTGCTAAGAACAATATGTGGGATTTTGTTTGTGACTACTATTTAAGTCAAACAATGGTTTTTCCACGGTTATATTTCAATGCAAAAGTTATGGCTAAGTTTTATAATTTTAACCAAGGAGATCTTACAGTTACTCAATAATAGGAGAAGTCTCATCAACACTTCTCAAATATGTGCCACAGTACCAAAAGGATGAGCGGTTCCAAATCTGCACATCTTTATTATAGGGTTGAATACTCACATTGTAATGGGCATGAGGTGGATGTCCACTGGGCCGAATACTATGGATGAGGCAATCAAAAAAGAAATGAAGTAGGAACCAGAATTATGCATGTACTTTTAGCTGCTATGAAAGGATTTTATGGCCTTGTTAACTAGATCAAATCCAACAGACAGTGATGACCATTCAAGAATAAATTTATCGAGTTTAAAAATAATGGAAGAAACAACCCAAATAACACTTGGAATACCAAATAATACATAGTAACTCATCTAAGCTAGGAAATAATCATAGAAATTGACCAAATGGAAATGGTAGTAGCAACTCATTATAACAAGAATGCACATGAGAGAAGTTTCTACAGGAAATAAAGGGCCACCAACGGATGGATGTTTTAAATGTGAAGGGGAGACATTATGCTAATTTTTTGTCCCCAAAAAAAATGCTAGAGGACATCCTTCACAATCTCATAGGTTCATCATGCACATACATGCAATAGTTCGACAATCATCAAGAAAGACTTCCAATCCTATCTCATGTAGAAGTGACTAGATAAAAATTTTGGTATGTCTATGCTTGTTTTAATTGATATTAGAGCTACGAAAACTGAATGTTTTTTTGCACTTGAGTTATTGAGAAAAAAATTCTATAAAAGTTAGTTATATTGGATAAAACTTGGACAGTTCTGGTATGGAAATCAGATGGAAAGGAGAGTAGAGAAATGTCTACTTAGCAGCTTGAATTATAGCTGCCAAGTTTTACAACAAATTTGAATTTATATGTTGCACCCTTGGGGTCATATGATGTCATTTTATTGGTTGATTTGACCATGTCAACAGCATGCTAAGGTGGATTGTTACATAAAATTACCTGTAACATGTCAAGGTGATACTTGTTAATCATAAGAGTTTCCAAGGGATTTAGAAAGACACTAGATTGAGGATAAATATCAACTATACATCTAAAAGAAGGCTAAAAAAAGGGACATATAATGTATGCAGTACACATTGATGATGTAGGTTGAATAAATAGAACTTGCATTGGAGGATTGCCCTTTTCTAAAGGATTTTAGTGGTGTATTTCCAAAAGATTTTCTTGGACTTCATCCACCATCCTACCTATTGATTGGTTCCTATTGATTAGGACCTACCCATTGATATTTTACTCACTCCCCTCTATATCTATCTATCTATCTATCTATATTGTCTACATCGAAGAAATACTCTCTAAACCCCATAGCTATTGAGGGAGGCCATGTCCATATAAAGGGTACAGGATTCGTACAGATGGTAAGGATTAATTCATATTGCTAGCATAAATAATTTAAGTTCTCTATAGACATCGTTCCAGAATCTAAACCTAATTTAAAGTAACTTATCGAATGAATACAATTGATTTGTTTGAATTGAAGACACTATTGCAAGATCTGCTAACTAAGGGATTTATCCATCCTATTGTTTCACCTTGGGGAGCACTAGTTATTTATTGTATAAAAAAAGGATTGGACCCTTAGACTTTACATTGATTACATAATGTTGAAAAAGGAAACAATAAAGAACATGTATCCTTTACCACATAATGATGATCCTTTAGATAAAATGTGAGGAGCTACATTATTTTCAAATATTGATTAGAGATATAAGTACCATCAATTGAGAATCAAGCAGACTGATATACCTAAAATAATTTTTCACACTAGGTATGGCCACTATGATTTCATGGTTCTTTATTTTAGACTCACGTAACGCACCAAAAAAATTTATGAATTTAATTAATATGTATGTTCAGGAATTACTTAGACGGGTTTGTACTAGTATTTCTTGATGATATATTGATTTATTCATGGATAGAAGAAGATCAAATTCAACATTTATAGCTAGTTTTTCAAAGATTGATATAACATAAGTCCATATGTTAAGTTGTCTAAAATGTACTTTCTTCTCAAAGAAAAAAGCATTATTTGGAGCATGTTATATTAATAGAGGGAATTACGGTCAATCGATTCTGTCAAGATAAAGGCTATCATGGAATGGCCTACCCCAAGGAAGTGTGCACATGAGGTATGTATTTTTATGGGGCTTGTATTGTACTACAGGAAATTTGTGGAGGCATTTTCAAATATTGAGTAGTCTTATTACCTCACTGCAAAAGAAAGGAAAGAAGTTTTTATGGACTATAAAATTATGAAAAATTCCTTCCAAATCCTTAAAGTAAAAGTTGACTACAACACTCAATTTTGAAATTTACAGATCCTAATGGAGAATTCACCATAGTCATGGATGTATCGCGTGAAGGGTCTATATGAGTGTTAATGTAGGATAATCAGGTAGTGTTTTATGAGTCACAAAAAATTAGGCAAGGGGAGTTAAATTATTATCTGCACGTGATCTTGAGCATGCATCCATATTACATGCCTTACAGATGTGGAGACATTACCTTTTGGGAAATCCTTTTTTTCTTATGACAAATCATTTAGGATTGTTAGTATATCTTTGTTTGAACCAAACTTTAATACATGACAGTGGCTGTTGGTTGGAATTTTTTAGTGAATATTATTTTGACTCATTCGGTATATCAAGGGTAAGGAAAATTGGGTTGTTGATTCCCTTATTAGAAGATGGCATATAATTTACGTAGTGGCCATGTCCTTGACGCCAACCACTTTTAGAACAACAAATTTTTATTAAACTATCTTTAGATACTTTTTATGAGATAGGTTCAAATATGCATTAGAGACAAATATTTTGTATCATAGATCATCAGGGTTATCAATTTGATAGAGATGCAATTTCTTAGATTCCTTTGAAAAAAATTATGTACCTGACCTTAAGGGAGTTGAAGTACCCTAGTAATGGAGGAGGCACACAATGCTCATTATTCAGATCACCTTGGAGTGATGAAGATGATGGTTGATACCTCAAGTGGTTGTATTTTTGTCCGGGAATAAAAAAGGATGTCATAAATTTTTGTTTAAAAATGTTTGGAGTGTTAGCATAATTAAGGTTGAGAACATTCATCCAAATGGGTTTTTGTACCCACATGAGAATCCCAAATGGAAATGGTAGGTTTTCATAAGTATGGATTTTGTTCAAGGAATTCTAAATGTCCATAGAACAAACATGACACGTTATATTTGTAGTTATGGAACAAACTCAACAAGGTAGCCCATTTTATAATGGGAATTTAAAATATCATGCACCAATTTTAACGAAAATATTTGTTTAGATACTATTTCATTTGCATGGTATACTAAATAATATTATCTCTGATAGAGATTATTGTATGACATCAAGGTTTTGGAAACATTACATACTACTTTAGGAATGAAATTAACTTTTAGTACCTATTTTTCACCCAAAAATAGATGGTCAAACAAAAAAGGGTGAACCAAGTCGTACAAGACGTGTTCATGATGTACTGTATGGATCAACAATACAAATGGGAACATTACTTATCATTACTTGAGTTTCCTTATGATAACTCACATCATTCAACATTAGGTATGGCTCCTTTTGAGGTGTTATACGAGAGAAAATTTAGCACACCTATCAATTGGGACCGTAGTGAGGATACGGTGGTTATACATCTTGACATGCTTAAGGACATGGAAGAGAAGGTAAAACTAATTAGGTAGAGCTATTTGAGGTTATAGATAGGAAAAAGAGTTATGTAGATAGAAAATGAAATCCTAAAGAGTCCATAGTTGGTGTTAAGGTTTTTCTAAGATTTAAACCAAAAAAGAGTTCTATTAAGTTTGGGAAGTCTTCCAAATTAGCACCTTGTTATATTAAACCATTCAACGTTCTTGAATTGTTTAACCCAGTGGCATATAGACTTGTGTTACCTCCAGCTCTATCTCGATTGCACACGATTTAATATAAATTGAATTAAACCTTTATTTCAGAGTAACTACTGTAACAAATGATATTCAAATGATAAAATACAGTAAATATACAAGTAATAAGCATTCAAGAATGTAAAAACCTAAATGCAAAAAGGAGGAATGATGACTTAGTTGATTCTATGTAACCTAAGAGTGATTTGGACTATGTATTGATTGGAATATGCTGAGAATAATGTCACAAAGGCTCGATGAGGGTTCAAAACTCTAAGAATGTACATGATAGAAGTGCCCACTGGAGGACAGGATCACCCTAGGTGCTAGTGACCGATCTGGGTTCCTATTTCTGCTTCAATGTTTGGAGTCTAGTCTTTTCTGGGTGAGAAGGTCTTCACCCCAATATTAAATTCATCACTCTAACTTCATTGTTAGGGTTTTTATCGCACCTATAACCTACAAAACAAATGTCTACCTGTAAATTTCCAAAAACCACATCAAATCTAATAAAAAAAAGATGTAGAATGTGGAGTCATACTGACCTCAGTGGTCACCCAAAGAGTGAACTTATGATCAAGTGTTTCACTAATCTCATACTCCATGTAGTTATTCATGTGTGTGTGTTTTGTGTCCTAGTTTTCCCTTAAGCAAGTTGCACAATGATAGTCGGATAAATCTAGATTGTATTGAGTATGTAGAATGTGTGTTATGGAATAGAATAAATTCCCCTCCTATGTTGTGTATGCAGTCCAATACAACCCTTGTCCCTTATATGAGTGTGCTAGATGTATATGTTTTAGTTCTCTTGTGCCTTTTTGCAAGCTTATGTGATGATAGATAATTCTTATAGTGCTTGGAACTTTATTTGAGAGAAGTAACTACATGTATATATATATGATTCCCTTGTATGAATTTTGTAATTGAAAACTGAAAGGCCAACCTATAGTGCTAAAATTTGATCAAGAAGTGAAATGGAATTAAAAGAGTAAGAATAATTAAGAGAGGGACAGGGGCACCCAGAAGTGACATGAGCATTTGGGTACTTCTATCCTAACTCGGCGCTAGTGTCTGAAGCCATCAAAAGATACATCATCCAAGTGTTGGCAGAGATGTAAAATGTGTAAGGCCAATAAAGTGTAAGAGATAAAGCCACCAAAATTCCAAAAGGAGTTGTCAACCACTAGTTTTCTTGCTTAGGAATCATGTATATATTAGTATCCTTTAGGACCTAGAAATGTACCCAAGTGCATAGATTTTGAGTCTATATTTTCCCCCACTTTATGTTGTTGAGTGAATACTCGATAACATAAAGTAGATAGAAAATATGTACCTTGTAAACCAAAGATAAGTGTATCTCATAGTGTGCCGAGTGGGAAAGTAGCCATAAAAAGTGTGAAGTGATCGTAATGTGAAGCATGGAAACTAGGAAAGGGAGGTAGACCCTAAGGGTAAAGTGTATGCATAGTAGCATGTTGTTGGAGCTTGTGCTTGTAGATGTGATTTGTTTCTTTTTTCTTGTAAGGACTAACATGTAAAAGAACAAAAAGAGAGTAGTCAAAGTCTTGTATGTGAAAAATCAAAGTAACGTATGTATAAGTATGTAAAATTAATAGCTAAGGAAAGAGTGCACCTGATGTATGGGAGAGTATAGGATAGAAATTTGTCTTGTTTTATTTGGAGATGTTGTTGGATGGGGTTGGGGTGATCAATTATAGACCAAGAAAGCTTCAAGTCATGGATTTGAGTGTATTACTACCAAAGATGAGGTTTTTGGGTGATCTCACATCAAGAGCAAGTTTTTTGGGTGATCTCACACCAAGAGAAGAGTGTTGGGGAGAGAGGTCTATTTTTCTTTCCTTCCGTAACGCTTCTCAAATGATAAGTGCCACTACAGATTGTCATGTCCTAAATTGTAACTAATTTTTAATTGAATTGCAGCCAGTTGTAATTGAATTATAGTCGATTGAATGAATTATGTAACTAGAGGAAAGTGTTTGATATTGTGGATCTGTATTATAACCTGCTAGAAACTATGATGAGCTAAAAAATTATCTATTTTTTCCCATGAAAAAATCTCTTAGGTGGGACACAAATGCCCACCATTCTTTTCTGCTACTGGGCGCTAGTGTCTACTCTTTATTTGTGATCCAAGTCTTATTCTGGACCACCCTGTAATTGTGTGTTTTTTCCATTTACGTATTGTTTTGTTTCTTTTATGGAGCTCTGTGTTACTGGAAGGGTGATTTGTTCACC
Organism: Taxus chinensis; assembly: GCA_019776745.2. Lineage (NCBI taxonomy): Eukaryota > Viridiplantae > Streptophyta > Pinopsida > Cupressales > Taxaceae > Taxus > Taxus chinensis. The sequence goes on from CM034149.1 coordinate 364,021,355, forward strand.
CAATATTTGTCCCCCTCATTTGGGGTGCATGTGATGAATGTAGGAGGAGGCGGCCCAAATGAGAGGACCTGAATTCGATATTCATATCATATAGTGGATACCTACATGGGGTAAAGGATGTGCATGGTAGAAACTAAGGCACATGCAAACAATATAGACTAGAAATCAAGTGTTAGTGTAAAATAGCTAACATGCAATAGAATAGAATGTAGAAAGAAACTATGAAGACAAGATGTACTACAAAGAGTGGGTTGGATACATGGGACATCTCTCAGAATTTCATAAGAAAATAAAGACCGAAGTGGCCATAAGAAAACAATGATCAAGCAATATATAGGGCATAGCCCGCAAATATTGGAAAATTTTATCAAACAAGAAGTAACAGATAACCATGGTTATATAGAATCCTATAAGGAAAATAGTACACATGAAGTACCTGTTAGCATGCTAGAAAGATAAATATTATGTCAAATAATGTATAGATTAGTGAAGAGTAAGTGATAGTAACAAGAAGTAGGAAATATTGTAATAATATGACCTGTGAGTGTGGAGTATGAGAGTAGCAAAGGTAGGTGCCCCCAGGAACATCTATGGGATTGGTAAAGAGCAGTGTCGAGCATCATGCATCATGTAAGAATATGTATAAATATTGCATTCACCTCAAGATACCCAGTGAACGTGCATGCATGTATAGAAAATAATAATGACATAGTAAGTATCCAACTAGCATATGAAACAAAGTGCAACATGTAAACAATATAAGCTAACAAGAGTAAATACAGCGGTGTGAAAGTGATAATGTGCTGCTATATGTAAGATGTGTATATGGAATGGGCTGCATTTCCCCCAATAGATGCGTGCGATGTGAGTTTCATTTTAGAATTGTGCCCTCATCATTCAAGTATGAACCGTAGAACAAGATTGTGTCATCAGGTAACAAAGGTATTGTATTTGATTGAGACTAGATGCACAGAGCGTGAAGTGTAATAGATAAGATATGAGTAGATAATAGAAAAAAACAATAATGATGGAGGGGGGAGAAAGTGTGATGCCCCCAAGTGTACAAGTGAGGTTCATTTAATGCCCTCAAAATTCATGTATGAACCTTGAGAACATGAATGTGTCATCGGGTAGCAAATAGGTGAGGGCGTTTATGCATAATATCATTTAAGGTACATGACATTAAGTGGGTTCTTGAGTGGTTTTTCGAGAAGAGTAGAAATATGATAGAATCCATGCCCTAGCTTGGCAGTAATGGCACAAGGCCTGAGTGAATTAGGCTTAAATTTTCCTTTTACTTGAGCATCGACATTAGTATTTTTTATTTTTCTTTCAAAACAAGATCATCGATACGGAATTCATGTGGGTGCACCTTGTTATTATAAGCATGTGCAATGTGTGTGTGATATACACGAAGATGTTCCAAGGCTTCTACATGGTGAGATTCAAGCATTTATAGCTCATGTAATTGATTTTCATGATATATCTTATCCTTTAGAATTCCTTTGAGTGACACACATAATGAAGGTATTTCAAGTTTGAGGTGAATGATAGCCTCAGTTTCATAGACTAGTGAAAAATGTGTACCATTGGTGGGAGTACATATATTTGTATGGTAATCCCAAAGAGCATATAAAATTTGGTTATGTTGATCACTGCCACTAATATCAATAGTTTTACATAATATTTTGACAATTGTCTTATTAGTGGCTTCCACTTGACCATTGCTTTATGGATAATAAGGGGTAGAAAAATTTTGCTTGATTTTGAATTTTGCACAAAATCATTTGACATCCCTTTTTTTGAAAAAAAGAGCCATTGTCGGTGATAATGGCCGAGGGAATTCCGAAGTGTGTGATGATGTGGGTAGTAATAAAGTGGCATATTTCAGCACTCATAGTGGTTTGCAATAGCATGGCTTCAACCCATTTAGTGAAATATTCAATAGCAGTAATAATGAATTTATGATGATCATCTAATTCAATATTGACTTTACTGATGAGGTCAAAACCCCATAGGGAAAATGGTCATGATGGGGTGATAGGTTAGAGTTCATATGCGGGTACGTGATGGAGGTTACTATGATTTTGACATTTGTCACATAGTGTAGTGTATTCCAAACAATATTGTTCTATAGTAGGCCAATAATAACCTTGTCATAAGATTTTACGAGACATAGCTTTTCCAAAGAAGTACCCACCACATAGTTTATCATGGATATGAGATACAACCAAAGGGATGTCATTGATACCTAAACAATGTAACAGACGACCATCGAACACCTGTTTTAAGAACGAGGTACCAGTGATGACATAACATATGAATTTTCATCACAAATGATGGGCTTTGTTAGGTAGAAGGTCAGCAGGGATGGCTTGTCGATATAAGTAATTATAGATTGGTGTGAACCACTCAGGATGATCATTACTATGTGTAACAATGCATGCTTCCAAAGTCAGACTATCATTGGATGGTTTTCGTAATTGAAGGATTATAAAGTGGCCTACTCATCAGTAATATCTCAGGGGATGAGAGAGGTTGTGCTAGCCATGGCATCAACATGGTGATTATCTTTGTGAGGGATCATGGTAATAGAGTTGGATTCAAATATAGCTAGTATGTCTTTTATAAGGTTGTTATAGGGAATGAAACGTTCCTATTTGGTCTGATATGTGTCATTGACTTTATTGATGATGAGCTAAGAGTCAACATGAATATAGATCTTTCAAATAAGTAGCTTATAGGTGATAGTGAGGCAAATAATGAGAGCTTCATAGTTGGCAATATTGTTTTTACAAGAGAAAACTAAATGGTAGGCAAAGGGAAGAGCTTTGAAAATGGTATTTACTTTTTTTATACCATTTTAAAAATTTTGGATACTTTAATTTTCCAATTCCAAATTGATCAAGAGTGCTTAATTGAACCACATTTGGGTGTTTTGAATCCCAAATTTTCAAATTCCCTCTTGATGATCAATTTAAAATCCAAATTCCATGATTTAATTAAATCTATTACAAATCCATTAAAATTATTCATAAGTTGAATTAATAGATGCACTCAATCTGATTTTATCATCCAAAATTGATTATGCATTCACTTTATAGGTTGTGGAGATTGGATTGTCATTTTTCACTTAAATCCATTTTAATCTCTTAATTGTTTGCTTCATCAATTTAATCAATTTCTTAATATTGATTTTTATCTGATTAAAAGCTTAAAAAAAAACTAAAAATAAAGTCCACAAAAAAATTGATAACAGAGTTCACCCGTAGGCTACGTCTCCGGTTTCACAAATTGTGAATCGATTAATTTAATACAATGAAGTACAATTTATCACCTTCAATAATGACAAATATATCTTTATACCTATGTTTTTAGAGCTTATACAAAATTAATGACTCTGATTTGGTTATCAAATATTGTCCACAAATTCATTTGTGGCTCTACAGGTTCTCTGAAGTGCCTTTTCCCGTGCAACTATGATAAAAAATCACCTACATATAGAAATTTACAACACTTTATGGAAAAATAAGACCTCCACTATCTTCATCTTGGAATTCTGAGAAAGTTTTATTTTTACACCAAGTTCTAATTTGAACCAGAAGTGCCTCAAATTCATTGCTTTCCAAAACTACCTATTTGTTTCCTCCTACACAATCTCTACAACAGTCTTAAATAAATACCACCGAGCTCACTTTTACCAATTTCAAGCACTAGTGGCATACTGATGAGTCATTTATTTGGTGACCCAGAGGTTACAGGGTCGATCCCCCCCTCCTACCATTGTGCTGACGGTTTAGTGCCCTAGGGATAATTATCCCACATGGATCGCGAGGGAGGTGGTTTTATTTTTTATATTTGGGTTGACCTCCCAATGTGTTCATGAATTTGGTCATGCCTGGCATTTTTTTGTCATCCACATGATAGGTGGCCATAGACATTGTTTCAACTTCCCTGAGCTTTGCACTGAGTTATTGTGTTGTGTCATTAAGCCTGTCACATAGGAAGTGTTGGTTGGTTTGTTGAATGGCCAATGCTAGGCCGAGTTGGGTGTGGCCACATAGTGGTGATCTGTTTACTTTGATTGACCCACCATATATGTATGCACCAATATATGGTTAGGCTGAGATGTATTGATAAGGCTACCCACTTTGTTGGGTTGAGCCGTGTAACGAGCACTATGCCAATGCATTGTAATATACCGAGTTTATATGGCTAAGTATATAGTTTGCCAAGTTATAATGAAATAATGCCAAAGTAAGAGGAAGTTTGGTCTGATCAATATGGAGACCAATATGGCCCAAAGTGGCCAACGCGTCGAGTTAAGAAATAGCTCGATTGAGCTATACCCTACACAATAAAATCTTGCAATACAAAATGATTATCCGGCAATAACAAAATCCCACATTGAAAAATTAATAGAACTATAAGGAATTTATAAGCAATATCAATACAATTATAAAATGAGTCGAAGGCTAAGGCACCCCTCTGTTAAAAAAGTGTGTTGAACCTGGCTGAGGGACTCTAGCCAACAAATAGCAGGGCCCACTAATTTTTCAACTATGTGTCAAAGACCGGAGGCCAAAACACAACTTACTCTTTTACCCATTTTTTCACTTCTACCACGTGTTACATCCGGATTGGATAGTTGACCAAGTTTGACCATATTCTTTCCAAAATTTGACATGTGATATCTTTTGCATACAAGCTTTGTTTTCTACAAACTTTATATTGATGGAAATCTCTCTGAACACTCTGTAGCGGTGCTATAGTTTAGGGATATTTTGGTAAAATTTAAATCCAAAAAATCCTCCGGATCACTCCACCCCAATAATATCATTTTGTCCTCAAAAGGGAAATTCACCTAGCTGAATTGTTCACAAGTTCTCTGCATATTACAAACAACAGAACCCAGTTTATAACATGGTAATTTTCAAAAAAATTCAATAAATTAAAAATTCATTAAATGTAACATCACCCATGGCCATCACTGCAACCGATATGACTAGTGATACTGCAGCACTCATATGTACACTTTGATCTTGCACCACTGTCAACAATGCAAATGTAACTTGCATTCACAGCTTGTTAGTGCAAAAATTGTACATACTATTTGTAACTATGTTTGAAAATTATAAATATCAAAACCTAAATAAAAGACTTATAACATGTGAAAAATCATGCATATCCACAAATACTTTGTATAACTGTTACACACACAAACAGTTCCTACATGAAACGTTTATATACTCTGAATAATTTTAACAAATAGACATCCGATCTACTGGCCATGCCCATAAGAAACACTCTACATGTTAAAATGAATATTTCCAAACCATCAAAAGAGAAATTTACCCAAGCATGATAAAGTTGTCACCTGGATTTTCCCTTCAAGTTACTTCACCAACACCAAAACAAAATGAAATATGGGAATTATTTCATTTTTATAATTAACAGGAATCCCAAAAATTACCTTGTTTTTTTGCATGTTATTCATCAATTCAATTATGCAAACATGAAATAGAGGAATTGCTTACCCACCGTTTTAATCAGATTTTCATGTCTAGGTGGTTGATTCACTTCAGTGTTTACCTGATTCACTGCAAGGGTCATTTTCAAGTCTGTTGATTTTATATAACTTTCCTTCTTAAAAAAATTTAATATTTGTTTTGGATGAATTTTCCAACACGTTTCAAGTACATGACCTATTTATTTTACAGTGATCACAATATCTTGTCCATTTTTCTATGATCCACCTTTTTAGGAAACCTACCTAAACTACTTCTCTCTAAACCATGTTTTGGAGAGTGAAATTTCTCAATCTTTTCCAATAAATATTGTTGTTTCCTACATCTTGCTACATAATGGTTAGATAACCCAAAAAATTTACATGGATAGCTATACCATAATTTTCGCATATTATTGCCAAATTCCTGAAATTTAGGTAATGGATCAATTTGTTTACCTTTTCCTTTCTGCTTATTGTAAAAGGAGGTAGAGGAATCTTTATACCTCTTTATGGTGAATTCTTACTAGATCCTTCTTGTGAGGATGAATAAACTAATGCTAATGAGGAAGCCTCTTTGTTGTTAGAATATTTTCTTCTTACAGTGGTCTTAGATCCTTCTCCTATCTCCTTTTTCCTTGCATTAGCATACCCCAATCCTACAAAACAATTTTTTTCTTCAACCTGTATGGGGTTAGTTATGCCTTGATTATCCTTACCAAGGATAATTCCATTAAATCCCATTTTATTTAAAAGTTTACATCATATGCCCCTAGTGTTCTTTTCAAAGTCACCTATGACATTACCTGAATCCAACTTTTCTTGGGGAGAGAAATTAGGTACTGTAATACTTACAATTCTCTCTTTGGTCATTGATGCATCAGTAGTAATTGTTACCTCTTTCTTAGATCCGCCAATTTGCAATACCATTAAGAGCTTCTTGGCTAGATTTTCTGCATAGCTGAAAACCTAGGCAGTCATGAGATAAATCTCCCTCATTTACTGATGAGGCTCCCGTGTAAGATCTTTTCGATTATATTTCCTAATATCTATTTTTTGGTTTTACTTTAACTGCGTAGCTCATGGACCATAGCTAGGAAATTTTGCAATAAGTAAGAAGTTGTAAGAGAAAGGAAACATCTGCAGAAGAGGAAAATAATAGGAAACGGGAAGAAAGGAGAGAAGATGAAGAATTACAGAGATAGAGTGCTTTCTGCCACACTCGATTTTGTAGCCTTCTCTATTGACTTCATTCCAACAAATCAGAATTTTTAATCAGCATTTTTGTGTTCCAAACTTTGATTTGAAACCCTTGATAGCTTTCTTCAAGCAGAGGAATAGAGAAGAGGTAGATTTCTAGAGAAATTTTTGTCAACAGTGCATTCGTTTCTTATTTATTTTTGGATCTCTGCATAAACTTTGTGTTGTATTAGATCTAGATATAAAACTATCCTTTGCTTCAAATTTTTCATTTTAAGATATATTTGTTTCATCTATGTGCGTGTGATCAATTATGTCAACTATTGGTTAGGTTGCACATCTCCTTTCCTTTCTTCTCATATTTAATTATTTTCCTTTCTTGCATACATTTCTTACAGCTTCTTACTTGCTGCAAAATTTTCTAGCTATGGTTCATGAGCTACGTAGTTAAAGTAATACCAACAAATAGATGTTAAGAAATACAACTAAAAAAATCTTACACGGGAGCCTCACCGGTAAATGAGGGAGATTTATCTCATGACTTCCTAGGTTTTCAGCTGTGTAGAAAATCTAGCCAACATTTTTTGTAGACTCTACTGGGGAACAACACAAATTCGTAGACCAGAGCTTTCTCTTACTAGTTCCCTTTTATATTATAAGCTCAACCTGGTAGAACATCCATTCAAGATGTCTAGCAGAGCTCAAGGAAGGATCGATCATTTTTATAGATTGTAGGAGCAGTTTAATTTCAATCATCCTCCTCAAGTTAGAAGCCAAAGATCCAGTCTTTCACCAGGAAGAAGAGAACAAACTCCTCCAGCTCCAGATCGTGTGCAACACAATCCAGTAGCTAGGATTATTCACCCAGTCTATTCTCAAAGAAGGCATTCTCCTTTCATAATGCATAATAAACCACTTACCCCCGCAACACCTGTTCCATGGGGTGTAACATTTGGACCTCTGAATTTGACTCCTCCTATGCATGATCTACCAAAAGGGACAAGAAAGAATTTTTCAAAATTCTTTGGAGACAGAAAGTAGAATCCAAATGACCACTTGGTTGCATTCTTTATATCTTGTGGAGTGTTTGTAGTAGAACATGAAGATGTGTCTATCCATATTTTCATTGAGTCTCTTCATGACTTGGCTGGATAATGGTTTTACCAGCTAGCTCCTGGCACCATAACCAACTAGGAAACTATGAGAGATGAATTCCTGAAAAGATTCAAGCCAGCTAAAGATTCCAGTACCTCGATAACTCATCTCACTCAGATGAAGAAGGAGCCACATGAGCACATGTGGGATTTTATCGTAAAATTCCAAAGATTACTTTACAAAATTCCGGATTCTACTTCTTTGAATGATAAGAATCAAAAAATATTCTTCATCAATGTTTTACTTCCTAAAGTAAGCTATCAACTGCGAAGAGTACATCCTAATAACTTGTTAGCAGCTCAAAACATAGCAGTTGAAATTGAAGATGATCTCATCCTAACAACACTTCTAGAGCTAAAAGTTCATCCTCTGCTACTACATCTGGTTCACTATTGCAAAAGTTAGCAAATGAGATGTCACAGATGAAGAAACAAATGGCTAAAATGGCTCAAGCCAACAACACTTCCCCTTCTTGGAATTTCAACAACAACAACTGGAACCGCATTGCAAGTTCCTAAAGATTGTCAATTGAAGATGCTCCCAGAAACAACATGGAGATGAATGAAGAAGACCAGGAAACTGACACTTATCAACTCAAGAATGATGATTTTTTCGGTCTTTTTGGTGACTCCAACATTAATTACCTAAACTACAAATCTGAACATGATGATGAGAAGCTTCATGAAGATGATCATGGTCATACATATGCAGTATTTACAAAACCACAAACTCGCTAAGCTGAGGCATTAGTTGATGAACAAAGAAGGGGAAGCCCTTTACCTTCTTCTTTATCTCTCAGAGATAAGAATTTGAGTTCTTCATCTCAACCATAGAAAGCAGCTCAGGTATCTGAATCTATACCTTCCTTTGACATTGTTGATCATGTCAAGAAAACCAAGATTCAAATATCATAAGATGAATACCTGAGAGCCTTTCCTAAGCAGTTAAATAGGCTAGTCAAATATGTGCAATCACCAATACAATCCAATACATCAAAATCCCTTTTACCTAAGCCCAAAGATAATCCTCCCCAAAATAAATCTATGCATTTTAAACCCTCATTATATTCTAAAAGAGTAGAACCTTTCTATGTCTCCTTATTGCTTAATGGTTTCAATTTAAGAAACTGCATTCTAGATTTAGGTGTTTCTGACAATGTCATGCCAGCTAAAGTTGCATATGCTCTTGGGTTTACCTTGAAAAAGACCATAAAAAGGTGGTATTCCATGGAGAGAGAAGTCCCTTTAATCAGAAAAATCAAAGATGCACAAGTTGCTCTAGTAGCTTTTCCTGAAAAAAGATTAAAGATGACAATCTTAGTTGCAGATATTCATATCTCTTATGGGATGTTGCTAAGCAGAAACTTTTGCAAATAACTAGGAGGAGAAGTAAAGATGGATTGGTCATGTGCTCATATTCATATCAAAGGAATAAATCAGAATCTTGAGCCGGAAAAGAAGTCCAAGTACATAGTTACAAAATCTGAGGATCCTAGATCTCATATTCTTTTTCAGGAATCTGACCATGGGGTCTATTTCTTGGAAATGGATAAAAATGTACCAAAACCAGAACTTCAACCAGAGCTAGAACTAGGAGCTGGAAAAGTTTGGACTCTAGAGTTTGAAGGAACCTCTTGTTCTTTTGGATCAAGATTTGGCATACTATTAATATCTCCAAATCATGAGATATTCACATACTCCCATAAGTTAATGTTTGAGAACACAAACAATATGGTGGATTATGAAGCATTGTTGTTAAGAATGGAGCAATCTAGAAGGAAAGGATTAAAACTCCTCAAATCGCAAGGAGATGTTGAACTTCTAGAAAAACAGGTTCGAGGGAAAAATCAAGTCAAAGGAGATAATATGAAGCATTACAGAGATAGAGTGATTTCTGCCACACTCGATTTTGCATCCTTCTTTATTGACTTCATTCCAACAAATCAGAATTTGTAATCAGCATTCTTGTGTTCTAGACTTTCAGCTAAAACCCTTGATATCTTTCTACAAGTAGAGGAATAGAGAAGAGGCAGATTTCTAGAGAACTTTGTGTCAACGGTGCATTCGTTTCTTATTTATTTTTAGATCTCTGCACAAAATTTGTGTTGTCTTAGATCTAGATCTGAAACTTCCCTTTTTCTTCAAATTCTACATTTTAAGATCCATTTTTTTCGTCTATGTGCATGTGATCAAATATGTCAACGATTGGTTAGGTTGTACATCTCCTTTCCTTTCTTCTCGTATTTAATTATTTCCCTTTCCTACATACATTTATTATAGATGCTTACTTGCTGTAAAATTGCCTAGATTTGGTTCATGAGCTACGCAGTTAAAGTAATACCAACAAATAGATATTAGGAAATAAAACTAAAAAAATCTTACATGGGAGCCTCACCAGTAAATGAGGGAGATTTATCTCATGACTGCCTAGGTTTTCAGTTGTGCATAAAATATAGCCAACATAGCTCATCCTTGAATTCTATCTCATTTTTCAAACTACCAATTTTATCCTCAAGAGTGAACAATTGACACATTAGGAAGGCATTATCTTCCTATATTCGATGATTTTATGCTTCAAGCTCATCAAACTTTTCCTTTTTGACATTTTTCTCATGGTTTCCTACACACCTGTTCTTCCAAATTATGCACTCTACAACTAAAAGATCAAGACTAAAAAATGTAAAATCAATCTGAATCAATTTCAACTGAAACAAATAAAGAGCTAAACCACCTCTAACCCAAGACTTGATCCAAAAATGGTATTTAATTTTTTGTATCATTTAAAAAAAATTCATATACTTTAATTTTCCAATTCCAAATTGATCAAGAGTTCTTAATTGAACCACTTTTGGGTGTTTTGATCCCCAATTTTCAAATTCCCTCTTAGTGATTAATTTAAAATCCAACTTCCATGATTTAATTGAATCTATGACAAATCCATTAAAATTATTCACAAGTTGAATTAATAGATGCACTCAATCTGATTTTATCATCCAAAATTGATTATGCATTCACTTTGTAGGTTGTGGAGATTGGATTTTCATTTTTCACTTAAATCCATTTTAATCAACTAATTGTTTGATATCAATTTTTTAATATTGATTTTTATTTGATCAAAAGCTTCAAAAAAACTGAAAATAAATTCCACAAAAAAATTGATAACAGAGTTCACCCGTAGGCAATTTCTCTGGATTCACGAATTGTGAATTGATATATTTAATCCAATGAAGTACAATTTATCACCTTCAATAATTAAAAATAGATCTTTATACCTATGTTTTTAAATCTTATATAGAATTTCTAACTCTGATTTCCTATCAGATATCGTCCATAACTTCACTTATAGCTCTACAGGTTCTCCAAAGTGCCTTTTCCTTGCAAATGTGATTGAAAATCACCTACACCTAGAAATTTACAACACTTCATGGAAAAATAATACCACCACTATCTTTTTCCCGAAATTCTCAGCAAATTTTCTTTTTACACCAAGTCCTAATTTGGACCAAAAGTGCCTCAAATTCATTGTTTTCCAAAACTACCTGCTTGCTTCTTCTTGCACAGTCTTTGCAATAGTCTTGAATAAATACCACCGAGCTCATTTTTACCAATTTCGAGCCCTCATGGAATATCAGCGAGTCATTTTTTGGTAACTTGGAGGTTATGGGGTCAATTCCCCCTTCCTACCATTTTGTCGACGGTTTAGTGCACTGGGGATAATTATCCCATATGGATCGCGAGGGAGGTGGTTTTATTGTTTGTATTTGGGTCAACCCCCCAATGTGCTTATAAATTTAGTCATTTCTAGCTTTGTTTTGGTCCACCACATGATAGGTGGCCACGTAAATTGTTTCAACTACCTTGAGCTTTGGGCCGAGTTCTATTGTGGCATTAAGCCTGCCACGTAGGAAGCGTCAGTTGGTTTGTTGAACAGCCAATGCTGGACTGAGTTGGGTGTGGCCACGTAGTGGCGAGCTATTGGCTTTTATTGACCCACCATATATGCGTTGGTATATGGTTGGGCTGAGCCGTATTAATAAGCCTACCCACTTTGTTGAGTCAAGTCGTGTGGTGAGCATTATGCCAATGCCTTGTAATCCGTCAAGTTTATATGGCTAATTCTATAGCCTGCCAAGTTATAAGGAAATAACACCGAAGTATGAGTAAGTTTGGTCCGATCAATATGGCCCAAAGTGGCCAACTCACTGAGTCAATAAATAGCTCAATTGAGTTATACCCTACATAATACAATCCTGTAATACAAAATAATTGCCCGGTAATAACAAAATCCCACATTGGAAAAGTAATATAGCTATAAGGCATATATGAGCAATATCAATACAAATATAAAATGAGTTGGAGGCCAAGGCAACCCTCCGTTAAAAAGTGTTGAACCTAGTTTAGGGCCACCAGCTAGAAAATAGTGGGGCCCGCCAATTTTTAAACTGTGTGTCAAAGACCAAAGGCTAAAACACAACTTTACTCTTTTACCCATTTTTTCACTTTTTCCACATGTCACGTATGGATTGTACAGTTGACCAATTTTGACCATATTTTTTCCAAACTTTGACCTACGATATCTTTTGCATATGAGGTCCATTTTCTGCAAACTTTATATTGAGAGAAATCTCTCTAAATGCTCTTCAGTAATATTATGGTTTAGGGATATTTTGGTAAAATATGAATCCAAAAAATCCTCCAGATCATGTAGATACTCACCATGTGGGCTGATAAAGACAATCCCGGCCCCAGAACTAGAGGCACAACAAGATCCATCAAAATATATTTTCCAAGTGTCAGCATCGATTGTATAAGAAGTGAAGTCATCACTGAAATTGTCATAAATGGGGGAAAGGTCAGAGATGGGGGCATCGGCAAGCTGGTCGGTGATGACTTGGCCCTTGATGGTTTTCTATGGGATGAATTTGAAATCAAATTCTGTGAGTAGCATAACCCATCGAGAAAGGCGTTCGAAGAGGTGTGTGCAATATAAGAGGTATCATATGGGTTCTAATTTGGTAATAATATGAATCTCTCTATTGAGAAGATAATTTCATAATTTATCTGCATTAAATACAAGGTCAAGGCATAATTTTATGATATAGATATGGTTGCAATCATATGAAAGTAACATGTGATTGATGTAATAAACAACCCGCTCATGGTGAGCATCATCGTGTTGTGTGAGAAGAGCTCTTAAGAAATGGAATGTAGTAGAAATATACAACAAGAAGGTTTGATCAGTCATAGGAGGCACGAGAACATGAGGATTCAATAAATATGTTTTGATAGTCTTGAAAGCATGGTGGCAGTGATCCTCCCAAAATAATTTAGTATCTTTTTATATGAGACGTGTGAAGGGTTGGGTTTTATCAAATAACTACGTAATGAAGCAACGAATGGCTTGGATTTTTCCTTGTAATGATTGGATTTGATGTTAAATTTGTGGAGGAGGAACATCGACTATGGCATGGATTTTATTTGGATCAATTTCATTTCCATGTGTAGACACAAAATCACTCATTTTGGTTACATTTCTAGGTCCTAGGCACATACCATTATTTGTATGATTCCTAAGCAATAAAAGTATGAATTGACCATTTTATTTGGCCTCTTTGATTTATTTTTGGTTTCCTTATTGGTCTTACACACCATATTTCCTATTTTGACTTTCTTTACTTCAGCTTTTTTGAGTTTGGACACTAGCATCCGGAAAGGACGTCAACATCTAGGAGCCCCCATCCTCTCTGAGCGCCCCCAACCTCTTTGTATCTTACTCACATCTTTTGGATCCTTTCTATTTGTTGGGAATCTTATTTTCTTGGTGGTCTACCTTTTAGTGGTTAATTATGAAATTCAAAAAAGGGAATCATATAAAAACAAAGCTATGTCACCATAATAAAGGACCAATCTCTAAACCTCTACTATTATCACCTAAGGTTACATCCAAAGGCATTTCAAGAGCATCAAATCATCCATCTAACATTCATTCAAGGGAAAAGGGACTACATACACTTCATAGGAAGGTTAGTTCATTTTTCCATGTGCACATCTATTTACATCTTCAACAACTAATTATTGCTCGTTATTCAAGTTCGTCTGGCACAAGGGCCACCTAGGGCACATTCTACACACACGCCTATAGAACTACATGTAGTCTAAAATGTAGTGCAGTGCTTGGATTGTAGGTTCACTCCATTGGGTGACCACCGGGGCCAGTCTGACTCCCCATTTGCATCTTTTTCCTTTTAGGATTTTATGTGTTTTGGGGTTTTGCAGGTGCTTTTTGTCTTTGCAAGTTACAGGTGAATCTTGTGGACTTAGTGCGATATACAAGCAACTAACAGTGGCCTCTTGTGAATATATTGCAATCACATGAACCTATAGAAGGTCCCTGTCACCTAGGCACCCTTGACCTGGTCTAAACTCTCTAGTCTCGACATTCCTGAAAATTATGCATTTTTCTGGGCTCGGTTGTAATAGTCTTCCTTCTTGTTCCATCAATTTTCTAGCTCGTCATAACTTCAGGATTACTGAAAAATCAACTTAGTATCTTATCCCTTCTCTTTTACTTATGGTTTTAAATTTATTAGCTTACTTGTTATGTCAAATCTGTACTTTATTGCTATATCATTATGTTGTTACTTTGTAATAAGAATTTAACATTTATTTATTTCTATATTTGTTCAATTATTTGGAAAACCCGTCTCATTTGAACACTCTTAGATCATCATTTTTATTATCTCATGGATCATAAAGTCTCTGAAGTCTCCTTACTCTAATTGCTTCAAATGTACCCATCTTGCAAAAATGCTCTCCATAAAACCCTAGACACTATGTATCTTCCAATCAACATGCCACCTTCACAAGTAAGTACTATCTTCAATCATCGTTGCAATGACTCTATTAGTTCTAATGTCAATCAATCTATTTAAAAATCCATTCAAGATTTACATTCTTTATTTCAAGATAAATTTCAAGGTATGGAATCCATGATTACATCACTCAAATTTGAAATCCAACATCATAATGATGTTCCTCAGGCTCACACTAGTTCCTCTTCTCATCCTCATTCTATGTCTTCTACATGTACTCATATCAGTGAACCCCAAGTCTTACCACTCCCCATGCCTCTAAAGTTTGATCTCATTACTAAGCAATAATATATTCTTTTGCAGCTCATAACTCATCAATTAATTAGCTTGTCATTTACTAATTGTTATCCTCCTTATTGGCTTGTAAGATATCAAGGTCAGTCAGATTGCAATTATTATTGAATCAATGGACATAATGACAATAATTTTTATGTTTTACAATGAAGAATCAAACACCTTGAGCATTAGGTTTTTCTCTCATTAGATGGAAAACATTCTAACACATGCCCATATCCAATTGCTAAATGTAATTGAGTACCTAAATCTAATTCATCTATGTCTAATGAGCATCATGTCATCGTTACCCAGGTTCCTTCTATAATAATTCAAGTTCTTCCTAAGCAACCGCCTCTCAAAATCAATCTAACAACTCTCTCAAGTCTTCTACCACATTACCAAGTCAAACTAAGAAACCAATCACTAAGCAAGACTAGAAAACTCTAAATGGTCTCTCTCAACTTCCACCATTCAAGATTCTTCCCCATCCTACTCCACTTTCGTTCATGATTCATTTTGTCAAAGCAAATACTCCTAGTGATGGCCAAGACATATTTTAAACTCCACCACCATCGCATGGTCCTAATGTTGCTTCTACCTACCATTGTGTTAGCTCTCTCTCTTATCATGACACAGATAATGCTCTCCCACAATATCATGGTATCTCTCGGTCATTGCATACATCTCCATCATTGGCACACTTGGGGGTCATCATGCTTACTCCCCCCTTATCATTCTTATGTGTCTTGCATTCCTATTTTTACGCTTTATGCTTTGCATCTAGTCTTCCTCATGCATCATACACACATTGATACACACAACTTGTATAATCATCTCCTGAAGACACACTCTTGTGCTATAGTTCACACTTGACTTTTGAGGGCTCACTACATTCATGAACCTCACCTTGTACACACTACACAATTCACACTTATCACATTGATGACACATATTTCTAGCACATAATTCTCAGAGATCCCCTACCCCTCCCTATATCTATAGAGACTCAGGGAGGGTACCCCATATATATATAGGGATATAAGAGGGGTGAGAACGGCATTATAAAAGTATTTCTTGATGACGTACTCTTTTTCTATGGTTAATTTTTTACTGCTGAGGGTGCATTTATAAATGAACCTCATCTCATGCATACTCATTCACATTCACTTGAGGGCACATTGATCCTATCACACTCACACCGCATTCCATTCCATTTCACACTCACAGCATACTGCATATCTTGGTTGCACATTGTTCGTGTTTACTTGTGCTTACATGTACACTTTGTTTCACATGCTCAACGAATACATTATATGTCATTAACTTTTCTATTCACACATGTGTGTTCACTTGCCTTCTAGTTTTAAATGCAGCCTTTACACAGATCGTTACACACATCATGGATGTTTGGCATTGTACCTCTTACCAGTCCCATAACAACTCCAGAGGGCTTCTACTTTTATAGACATCACAGGTGTTATTGTTTCACTTTATGTTATTTCTTATTCATATTAGCACACTAGTATATCAGATCATATAAGCTTTGACATACTTTTTATCATTCTAACATGCAAACGGGTGCTTTATGTGTAACATTTTTCTTATAGGAACTATTTGCTACCATGATTGTTTGTTACTTTTCTTGTTATTGTCTGTCATTTTTTGCCATTCTTTGACATTGTTTGTGGGCCTTTCCCTTTGACTTGTGTGCACATTGTATGCTTTTTGTCACTTCGACCTTGATTGTCTTTCGACATTTACGTAGTTTCGGCCTCGATTGTCTTGCGACATTGTGAATGATGTCCCATGTTTGTAACCCACTTATCACGGTCTACATTGTATTCTTGCTTGTTAGCTTACATTTTTTCCTATATATGTTTATTTTTCTTGTTTATACTAACACATGTTTTCCAGCCACTTTTTTTGTGTGTGCCTTGGTTTCTACCAAGCACATTCCCTCACCCCATCCAGAGAATCATTTTCAACTCAATGTTTGGTCCTCCTTTGGGCCACATAATCCTAGTGATGTCGCATGCACCCCAAACAAGGGGGCATACATCAGGTGAATCATTCACCCCATTCAGTAGTTCACAGTCACAGTACAGCATAGTTCAGTACTGATACAACATAGTTTTTGGTTTCAGAAATGGCCCAGAATCTAACTTGGGTCTTGTTATCCAATTTTACACCCCTTGAAAATTGGCCAACATGACATCTCTAGACTAAGGTATTTTGATGGATACTAGGAGAAGAAGCTAGAGAAAAAAGGTAAAGTTCATGATTTGGGGCACTTGCATTCATTCAGGGGCATCTGCTCTCCTTCTCTATAGACCTTAGGAATCTAAAAACTTGTAAAAATGAAAAATTGGGTCTTTTTTAGTGTTATGTGGATAAATTAGATTCTGATGGAATAGATGGAACTATTCTAAGGGGCTTAGAATTCTTTGCATCATTGATTTGGCCAAAGAAGGAACTAGTGGAATGGTTTTGTTGGGCTTTAAGTTCCCCGCATTATCTTTCTGGTTGTAATGAAGTAATTTGGGTGAGTGAGACAGTGTGCTGTGGATGGAGACAAAGTTGTGGGAACCAAGGATGCAAAGGAAATGGTTTTGATGGATTCATGGTTCCCATAGAGGAATTTGGCCGATGAATAAAGGGTACGGGGAGACAAAGTGAGCCACGGAATAAGCAGTGGAGGAGGAGTTGTGAGAACTAGGGGGCGGGCAAAATGTTCCGCCGGAGCACAAGTTCCTCGCGTAAGTGTTTAGGCTGATGGGCTAAGCAGAAAAAATGTTGTGTGGGTGACGCAAGCGACGGGGGAAATAATTAAAGCACGGAGACAAAGTTTAGTGTAAGAACCATTGAAGTGAGTGGAACTATTCCACAACTCCACCCCAGATTAGATCCTCCACAAAACACAAACCACTTTTACATATGCGGGTAAAGTGGATCTCAGGAGCACAAATTAAACATTTCCTCACTTCCCTCATTTCGTCAATTATCTGATCCACCCGCACCATAAGAACAAAATAATTAATTATGGACTGTAGCATCATGCAAATAACCCTATGTTCCTCCCCAGCCCCATAAATCCACATGGCCATAACTTTCACCCATGTGCTCCAAATTGCATAAAATTAGTACCATAGGAAAGGTCTCAGCATGTACTTCACCATGGATATTGGAAATAGCAATTTATGTGAGGGTAGGTGTGTGAAAAAGAGGAAATAATCTCCATCATTAAATATGTAACTCCATGTAGATCAACAACTAGATTTGATGAAGTATGGTGCTTATTTCTTCTCTTGTAAGCAAAGTATCATTAGGGTATGGTATTGTAAGGGTGACC
This sequence comes from Taxus chinensis, assembly GCA_019776745.2. Lineage (NCBI taxonomy): Eukaryota > Viridiplantae > Streptophyta > Pinopsida > Cupressales > Taxaceae > Taxus > Taxus chinensis. The sequence goes on from CM034149.1 coordinate 364,039,712, forward strand.
ATACCTATTTCCAGATATTTAATGCATTTTTTTATGGGTGAAAGCAAGAATTTGAATTCCCTCTATTTTCCCTCCTCTCTCTCTCTCCCATTTTCTATAAATTGTAAAATGATGCTCATTTGTAATGTTGGATACTCTTATGTTAGATACTCTTATAATGCAACCGCATTATTTCAAAGTGGCGAACAAGTTTTCTTGTGTTGCAAGCCTCATATTTTGACTTTGTAAGGTGTTTATGTCTTCTTCCTCCTTTATAATGATTTGTGTATCTTCCTAAATCAATAAAATACTTGTTTTGTGGCTATTATTCTACTCTAACTAGTGTTTTTATTACATTTCCTTGCCTCTTCATCTACTTTCAGGTATGTTGTGTGTGTTTATTCACTTTGCAAATTTATTTTTGTTATACATTGTGTGAAAATGGAAGTTTGAATGTTGTTTTGGACTGTGGCTTTCAAATATGCCCTATCCTCCTTCATTCTATCCCATTTTCCCTCATTTGAGAGTGTTTTTACCTTGTTATTTGTGTTCTCACCTCCCCTTAGTTTAGGATTTTAGTTTTATGCATTTCCCTCTCTCACATGTCCCTTGGAATAATAGAGTAGAGTTAGATAGTTGCATTTCCATTCTTAGGATTAGTTCTAGCAGTACAAATAAGTAGAGGAAATGATCCTTCTCCAAAGGTCTGCCTCAATGCAAGTCCCATAACTTGGAGACAGTCCCATGTTTCCTCAAAGCCCTATATTATTCTAATTTAGGACGGGTGAAAATTCATGTTCCAACAGTTTTGGCATGCCTGGTGGGACCATTTAAAGAGATTCACATCTTCATTTCACCAAGTTTGATGTGTTCTTGGTGATATTTAAGCTTTTGGAGGAAATTTTTAAGCACATATGGTGACTCCATTGTTCCAACAAACCTGTTATCTCATTTGCGGACCTTTTCATTCATTCTTCTATCCTTTCCTCTTTCATTCCCTTTCTTTCTGTCATTTCATTTTCCTCTCTCATAAAGTTATGCAATCATGACTTCATTCTCTCATTAGAATCCTCATTTCCAAGAGCAGTATCATTACACTCCACCTCCATGTTTTCAAAATCCTTCCAAAAATTAGTTTTATGAGCCCTATCATGAAGAATATGCAAATGAACCAAACCCCGCTGATCCATATGGTTATCCCATTAACAAAAACATTTTTCAAGAACAAAGTTATGCATGTGATGATGGAAATCTCACGGATGATGCTAATTTCCATATAAAAGTTCAAGCAATGGAGGCAAGCATAGTACAGTTCAGAGCTATATGTCAAATGAAGGTAAAGAAAATTGGTTTTAGGTAGCCTTGTCCATGGGTTGGCCCTATGCTAATTTGATTTAGCCCTCAACAAAAGTTGGACTTCATGGTTGAGATGATGCCCAAAATTACATAGTGGGTTGAAGAAATAGATACTCGCCAATCTAGTGTTAGGAAACCTTGTCAATGGGGCAATCCTATACTACCATCTCACAACCCCTTTTTTACTCTTCCCAACTTGCACCATCTCAACCTCATTTGCATGATCCTATCTTTCTAACTATTCCCATTAAGGATTCCCCTTCTCCATCTATTTCCCTCTCATTTCACTTTCATTTCTATTCCATCATCCCTCCCAAACCCCCATCTCCTTCACAAGAAAATATTTCACCTCCTCCACCATTTAAACCTTTGCAAATTTAGTCAAGGGCTAAATCCTTCCCCAAATTTAGAAAATAAAATATACATGTGCCTGAAATTCATGAAGAATCAGTTATAAACCATGAAGTAATGGAGATTAGCCAACATACTAAGTTCCCAATTACTTGGTTTCCTGAGAATCCATTCCTCACTAAACAAGATCTTGAATCTTTCATGGTAACAAAGGTCATGCTTCATTCTTCTAGACAACATGATGCACATGCATGCCTAGAGGAGTAGATTGAAAAGGAGCCAAGTAGATTGGACCAAATTCATAGCTTCAAGGATTGGAGCCATGAACTTGGAGCCAAGGGGGTTCATCACTAAGAACCTAACATTCAGCCTTCTCTATTTTCATCAAAATCAGCTAAGGTGAGTCCCATTCTTGAAAATCATGAAATACTTATTGAAGAATGGACTGACTCTTAGAGCATAATGGATGAAGAAGTGGCCCATCCCATTAAATAAATTCCTTCTATTTTAATTGAAAAATATGAATTCAAGGAGGTTGAAATTAAATGGAAAAAAGAAAAGAAGGAGAAGCTTCCAAGTGAGAGAGATAATCTAGTTGAATGTAGTGACCCCCATTGTCCTACATGTTTAGAATTCACTACAATTTTGGAAGATTGTAATGATCCACCAAGTATATCTTCATATAATACAACCACTCATAAGGAGCTTCATACCATGGAGGAAGAAAAATAGGATTAAGAGGTTTTGAATTAAGAGAAGATCATAAAAATCTTCTTGCTTTCTTTTAGTGGTAAAATTTTAGATTTGTCTTCCCCTTCATCCTTACAAGAATCTAGTTTGTTGGATGAGTTTGATCTCTCAAAATTTGTGTTTGAGGATGAGGAGAGTCATGGTGAATAAAATTGTAAAAGCAGAAATCATCATGGAGGAGACAGAGTTATTTGTAGAAACAAAACACAGCTCAAATCAACTGGCAAACAACTCTATTTATGAGAAGGAAAGTAAAGAATATGGGCAAACCAAAAATATCAGGCCTTGCCAAATTAGATATCTAGCTAGTTTAGATCCATCCAAGGGGTTTCCACCGGTCATGCTTATTCTCTAGCATGAGGAAGAGTTACAATGTGCCAAATGTCAGCATCAATGTCTCAAATCCAAATATAGAGCAACTAAAAAGGTATTTATTCTATTTCTAGTTGATACTTTGAAGAAAGGAGAGGGAAAACAACTTCAACACAATTTTTTTCTCTCATTAAAGACCATGTCCAATGTCAAATCAATAACATGATCTAATTTTGTAATGAAGGGAAGTTATTTCTCCCTGCATGTTGCAGATTTTGTTTAAAACTCCCTTTACCTCTGGTTAGAGTAGAGAAGTGTAGGTTTTCTTTCAATAAAATAAGTGCATTGTGCACACTCTACTTGTTTCCACTTGGAACATGTATGATTTTCTATTTTGTATATAGTTTTTTTGGCCTTATTTTTTTTCCACATTTCATTCATGGAAGAAGAAGAATGTGTTTGGGATAGTTCCAAGTGCATGCATCAAATCAACATGTGATTCAGAATTATTCATGTTACATCTTTCCTAAGAAATCAATGTTTGGGCCCAGATTTAAACAACTTTCCACTCTTATTAGGGACAAAGTTTTCCAACTTATTTAAACTTGGAAAAATTAGATTTTGGGGTAGTTTTCAGAGTGCATTCATTCAACCCCAACATATCATCATTCAAGTCAAGTTCTCTATGTTCCTCACTTGGTAAAATATTTTTCATTCCTTGGGGCAGTTATAAAAGTTTCGTCTCTTCATACCCAAGAAATCAACTTATAAGAGTATTTCAAGGAGAACATAAACCGAATTCAAATAAAAATGGCATACATTCAAGATTGGGGTTATTGTTACTTAGTTCCATTATAGATTTTAGGAAAACATGGTGAAAAGATCATATTCAAGACAATTTTCCACTCTCATAATACTTAATTCATAAAATTCTTATGCTGAGAATAGTCAGTTTAAGCTCCAGATCAACTCTAGGTCCAGGCAGTACTTTAGATGGATTCAAAGGTGATAGTTTGAAGTTTCATAACATCTCTCAGATTACCAAGTTGACCCCATGCCCAATGGATTCTTCAAGGTCACTGATCTCTTCAATCTAGTTGGTAGATTACCCTGTGAGTCACCAAAATGTTATCCAATTTTGTACCCCTTGCAAATTGGCCAACATGACATCTCTAGACTAAGATAGTTTAATGGATCCTAGGAGAATAAACTAGAGAAAACGGGTAAATTTCATGATTTGGGGCACTTGCATTCATTCTCAGGTATCCCCTCTCCTTCTTTGTAGGCCTTAGGAATCCAAAAACTTAGAAAAAATCAAAAATTGGGTCTTCTCTAGTGTTATGCAGATAAATCGAGTTTTGGTATAATAGATGGAATTGTTCTTAGGGACTTCAAGTTCTTCACATCATTTATCTGGCCACAGAAGGAACTGGTTGAATGGTTCTGTCAAGCTTTAATTTCCTCGCATCAGCCTTCCGACCCCAGCAAAGGAATTTAGGTGAGTGAGACAGTGTGGTGCAGATGGAGATAGAGTTGTGGAAACCAAGGATGCAAAGGAAATGGTTCTGTTGGATCAAAGGCTCCCCATGGAGGAATTTTTTCCAATGAATGAAGGGTATGGGGAGGAAAAGTTAGCCAAGGAATAAGCAGTGGAGGAGGAGTTGTGGGAACTAGGGGATGGGTGGAACGTTCCGCTGGAGAACGAGTTCCCCGCGTCAGTATTTGGGCTGACAAGCTAAGTGGAAACAGTGTTGTGTGACCAACACAAGCAGTGGGGGAACTAAGTGAAGCATAGAGACAAAGTGTAGTGTGGGAACCATTGAAGTGGGTGGAACTATTCCACAGTTCCACCCTGAAGCCAATCTACTGCGAAACACAAACCACTTTTACCTATGCATGTAAAGCAAGTCCCGAGAGCACAAATTGAATAGTTCCTCACTTTCCTTAGTTTTTTTATTATGTGATCCACCCGTACCACAAGAAAAAATAATTAATTGCAAACTGTAGCATCACGCAAATAACCCTGTGATCCTCCCGAGCCCCAAAAATCCGCATGGCCATAACTTTCACCCAGGTGATACAAATTTCATAAAATTGGTACCATTGGAAAGTTCTCTACATGTAATTCACCATGGATATTAGAAATATCAATTTAGGTGAGGGTAGGTGGGTGAAAAATATGAAATACTCTCTATCATTAAAGATGCAGCTCCATGTAGCTCAACAACTAGATTTGATGAAGTGTGGTGCCTATTCCTTCTCGTACAAGCAAAAAATCATTGGGGAATGGTATTGTAAGGGTGCCCATACTTATTTTTAGATATTTTATACATGTTGTTGATGGGTGGAAGAAACAATTAGAGTTCCCTCTATTTTCCCTCCTCTCTCTCTCTCTCTCCCATTTTCTATAAATTGTAAAATGATGCGCATTTGTAATGTTGGATAATCTTAGAATGTAAGGGTATCATTTCAAAGTGTGGCATAAGTGTTCTTGATTTTTAGGCCTTAGATTTTGAATTTAAAATGTGTTTATGCCTTCTTCCTCAATTGTAATGATTTTTGCATCTTTCTAAAGAAATAAAATACTTGTTTTGTGGCTATTATTATACTCTAACTGGTGCTTTTATTGCATTTCCTTGCATCTTCTACTTTCAGGTATGTTGTGTGTGTTTATTCACTTTGCATGGTTATTTTTGTTGTGCATTGTGTGAAAATGGAATTTTTAATGTTTCTCTGCATTGTGGCTTTCAAATCTTCCCTCTCCTTCTTCATTCTATCCCATTTTCCCTCATTTGAGAGTGTCTTTCCCCTTCTTCTTGGTGTTATCACCTCCTCTTAGTTTAGGATTTCAGTTTTGTGCATTTCCCTCTCTTCCTAGTACCTTATAATGATATAATAGAGTTATATATTTTCATTTCCATTCTTATGAGTAGTTCTAGGAGTAGGAATAAATATAGGAAGGTGACCTTCTCTGGAGGTTTGTCTCAGTGCAAGTCCCAAAACTTAGAGACAGTCCAATGTTTCCTCAAAGCCATAGATTATTTTGATTTAGGACATATACAAATTTGATCTCCAACAATTCTTAAGCACATCATAGATGCTAGTTCCCAGACACCTACATGAGTGCCTAGGTGCTCTTGACCCTTGTTGGGCACCTATTACCAAGGGGCAGCTACACAATTTTTCTCAGATCAACACATTTGTTAGCAGTCTACACAAAAATCTTCACAGTACAGGCACATTCCTCCAACAATCAGTATGCATGATCTCACCTCTTTTCTATTTTCATGTTAGATTGAACTAGATCAAATTTGAGCATACCATCTATAGTGGTGTATAAATCATCGGGAAGTAGTCAAAGGATGGAGAATAACACTAGACTTTTCTCCCTACACTTCTTCTGTTGTGGAATGAGATCACCCCAAAAAATCATTCTTGGCGTGAGATTGCCCAAAAAAATTATTCTTCTATAGCATTTACAAGATCAATTCTATCCTTTCACTCATCACAAATCAAGTGCACATGTTCCTTTTCACATTTTTACATACTTTTTGGATCAAACTTTTCATATACACATATTTGACCACTCGTTTTCTCTTCTTTATTGCAGGTCCATCCTTATGGGAAGCAACAGTCACAACATCAATAATAAATGACATTGACAATAGGTGTAATGTGGCATATACACATACGCTTTTCACCCCTAGGGTCACTTCTTCTTCTCTAGCTCCCATGCTTCATTTTTATCACTCCACACTTCTTGTCTCCTCCACATGCTTTTTGCCATCAATCTACATGTTTATTAGGTACACATATCTTATCTACTTTATGTTATCGATCATTCACTCAACAATATAAAGTGGGAGGAAATGTAGACACAAAATCACACACTTTGGGTACATTTCTAGGTCCTAAACACATACCACTATTCATATGATTCTTAAGCGAGAAAAGTACTAATTGACCACTTTCTTTGGCCTCTTTACTTTATTTTTGGTTTCCTTCTTTGTCTTACACAACCTATTTCCCAATCTGACTTTCAATACTTCAGCTTTTCTGAGTCTAGACACCAGCGCCCAGCCAGGATGCCAACACTTAGGCGACCCCGTCCCCTTTAGGTGCCACCGACCTCTTTGTATCTTGCTCACATATTTTGGGTCCTTTCTAGTTGTTGGGCATCTTATTTTCTTAGTGGTAAGCCTTTTAGTAGTTAATTAAGAAATTCAAATAAGGGAATCATATAAATAAAAAGTTATGTGACCATTATAAAGGACCAAGCTCTACGCATCTGTTATTATCACCTAAGGTTGCATCCAAAGGCATTTCAAGAACATTAAAGCATCCATCTAGAATCCATTCAAGGGACAAGCAACAACATTATTTTGCATACACTTCATAGGAGGGGAAGTTCATTTTTCCATGTATACATCTTCTACATCTAGTTATTGCTCATTATTCAAGTGTGTTTGGCACAAAAGCCACCTAGGGCATGATTTTGCACACACACATGCAGAACTACATGGAGTCTGAAATGTAGTTCAGTGCCTAGATCATAAGTTCACTCGATTGAGTGACCATTGGGTTTAGTTTGACTCCCCATTTGCATCTTTTTCTTTTTAGGATTTGATCTGTTTTGGGGTTTTACAGGTACTCTTTCTCTTTTTAGGTTATAAGTGAATCTTGCAAACTTAGTGTGACATACATGTGACTAACAACAACCTCTAACGAACATCTTGTGACCCTATAAAAATTATTTTTTGAGGTTCTGAGAAGACACAGGTGCCTATAGAAGGTCCCTAGCACCTAGGCTCCCCTAACCCAGTCCAGGCGCCCTAGTCCCAGCATTCCCAAAAATTCTACATTTTTTGGGCTCAGTTGCGATAGTCTAACTTCTTGTTCCATCAGTTTTCCAAATCGGTATAGCTTTTGGATTATTATGAAATCAACTAAGTATCTTATCCCTTTCTCTTGCACTTAGGGTTTCAAAATTATTAGCTTACTTATTTGTGTCAAATATGTACTTTCTTTCTATATCATTGTGTTACTACTCTGTAATTAGAATTTAACATTTATTTATTTCAATATTTTTTAAATCACTGTGCTACGAAATAATATAACTGAGTAGTTTACTTGTCATAACTCCAAAGACACACTTTTTCATATTTAGGTGTACATTTTATTGTCGAAACCATTAAAAAGGTGTGTGGAAATCTTAAGCATGGGTGGTGAGATGTCGAGACTTGGAAAGTATGTCATGAATTTAATCCTTAATTATTGTGTGTATATAGTCATGGAAAATATGTGTCATAACACGTTGATAAGTGACCCCGGTGTTCTTAAGGCCAAACAACATGACAATGTAGCAAAAGGTACCCCATGATGTGGTAAACGATGTCTTTTCTTGATTAGCAGGGTTGATTTTGATTTGATTATAGCTAGAAAATTTTTCCATGAATGAAAGGATATCATAAGTGCAAGTAAAGTTGACTATGGCACTGATATGTGGTAATGGGAAGCTATCTTTGGGGAAAGCCTTATTAAGATTGTAGAAATCAGTGTAGCAGTGGACTTTGCCATCTAGTTTCATAATAGGAACTATATTGGACACCCATTAAGGGTATTCAACAACAAGGATGAAGTCGACATCCAAAATTCATCATATTTCTTCTTTGACTAATAATACAACCTTAGGATGTATTTTTCATATTCTTTTTTACACTTGTTTAGCACCAGGGTTGAGGACTATATTGTGCATGGCAACAGGAGGATCTATATCAGGAATATCACTATAACCCCATGCAAATATATCAAAAAAATTGTGAATCATTTGTTTTATAATTGCTTGCTCAAAAGGCATAAAGGAGGTGGATAATGTTAGAGTAGGTATTTACCTTAGCTCATGTTCACCTAGGTACTTTATTTACCTTTATTGTATTTATCATCACCCACTTATGTGTGTGTGTATTTATTTTTATTTATTAAGATATTAGGGGGATATTATATAGTTGTTAGGTATAGTTCTTTCCTTGATCTATGGTATTGACTAGATCCTTGATGTCTAGTTATCTCATAAATCTATGGTCTTGACTAGTTCTTTGATGACTAGTTCTTTCCTTAATTTATGGCTTGATCTACAACCTTGACTAGTTCTTAGATTGTTATTCCTTTCCTATATAAGCAAGGTCCATTCTCATTGTATTTCATTGAGTTCCATAATAATAAATGATATTGTTGCTCATGTGTTTGCAAAGGTTTATGTAAAGTTATTATGGTGAATTACTTTCATCTTATTGATCATGGTGTTTGATCAGCATCTGTGTTCTTGGCTTGGTACAATATGGTTATCATTTCTTTTAGCTAAGATAACAATACATGGCTTTGCATTGATTTCAAAGTTGTGTTAGTGCAAATCAGCAGCACCCCCTGAATGCACATCAGGCTTCTAGGTTGATGTTTCAGGCATCCAGTGCGATTGCACAACATTGAAACCTCTCTCCAAGTGTGGGACTTGCAAAATGAGAGAGGAATCTCTAGATTAGAGGTTGGTTCCTCAAACTCCTCTGATCAGATCTATTATTTGCACTATTGCAGAGGTTTGAAACCTAATCCTACTCTAAAATCCAAGGAGACAGAGATAGAAAGTGCAAAAATGAAACTAAACTAACAGGTGATACACCAAAGGAGGAGTGGTGAACACTTCTTGTTTTGCAGGTAGACACAGATCATAAAATGCAACATAAAACATCATGCACAGGCTGATAAGATGTAATCAGAGGTCTGAAATGAAACAAGCAACACAAACAGAGGACTGAAAACTGGTCACAGAGCCTGCATTGTCATTTCCATTGTCAAAATCCCTTCCTTACAACATCAAAGAGGTAGAAAACCTTTTATAATTTTAGAAGAGGTCTGATACTTACAAAAATCACCTGTGAAGGTGAAAGAAGAAGCTTGCTATCCAAAGAAATGTCCCCCCTAGAGAATGAGCCAAATCTGGCTATTTACAATGCATGGGTCGAGCCCAGGAGAGAGAAAATGTGAAAAAATGTGGGAGCCATTCCTCATTGAATGCAGATGCATTAAAACAGCATGGGCATCCTTACAGACCCATGCCTTGACATTTTTAACCGTGCTGAAGAAGAATGCGACCCATTCTGCATTAAAACTGGTTGTTGAAACGTCAGTTCTGGCCATTACCACGTGCCAGAGACGTTTCTTGATTTTCTCTCTCCAAACTGAACCAAAATGCAATATTGACCCTAGAATCATGTAGAGAATTTCACTAGCTTTCCATTGATATAAAGAACGTGAAAATCTGAGCTCTGGATCGAAAGTTATGGCGATCTGAAGATTTAGGGCAAAAACAGGCCAAAACGGATCGGTGGGAAAATATTTGAATTTTTCCCGCGCTCCGCCACTTGGATGACATGTGTCAGGCTCTGATTCATCCATGGGTTCATCCTCTGAAAATTCCTTTCGGGCCCTTAAACTTGGACACGTGGCACTATTTTATTGGTTCGGGCCTGAGGGGCACATTTTTACCTTGCGCCAAACACTTAGCAACTTTTCAACCTTCTGACACGTGGCACGTTCTGATTCATCCGCGGGCCTCCTTATCTCTTTTCAACCATTTCACCTTTTCATGCCCCACGTGTCCCACGCGTACTCTTTGTCTCGGTTGTCCCGGATGAAAAACCTCCGAACCGCCCGAAATGGACCTTCTTGCGGCAAACCGGCCGATTCGCGCCCCACGCGTACCTCGCGTACCTTTGTCCCAACTGTCCCGGACTGCCCGGGACAAATATCTCTGAACCACCTGAAATGGACCGACTTGCGCCAAACTGGCCGATCCGCGTCCCACGCGTACCTTTGTTCCAACTGTCCCAAACCACGCGTGAAACAAAAGACTTAGGCAATTTTTTCCTCTTTCGGCCGATTCAGCTTTTCGCGTCCCACGCGTCCCGACGTCCCAACTGTCCCGCAGACCACCTGGACTAGGACTTAGCTGATTTTCTTCATTTTTTTGGCCCCAAGCTTGGTACAACGAACCTCAGTACGACCCGAACCCTTCAGACCCGAAATGCCTTAACACAGTCCTGCAACCTTATTTTTTGCATTTCTTCCATTTTCTCAACCTGTTGGGATTTCTTCTTGGGTGGGGGAGTTAGAAAAAGGCCGAGGGGACCCTGAAAAACATGATTTTTGGCCTTGAATCAATCTTACTTGCTCGGGACTGAATAATTTGATGCATGTTATCAAAATTACTCTGGAGGGTGAATTTTGGATAACAATTTGGTGACTCAGCGGGGTCATCTACCTGCTAGATGAAGTTACCAGTTGCCTGAAGCATCCATTGGGCATGGAGTCACTTGATTCTCTGTTTAATACCCCAACTGACTAGAACGTTGCAAGGAGGAAGATGGAAAATCACCTGATGGAAGCAAGGGCTGCAAAACATCTCCAGGGATAGCAAGCCTATGCCAAAGCACTTAGGGAAAGCAAAACAACCTACAACAAAACAATGTGCACAAGCACTTGGAGGGATGAAAACCTAAACTAATATTTACAAGGTGGAGAATTTCCCTTTAGTAGCAATGCTTTAGATAGATTCCATTGACTGGAATCTGCAGTTCTTCGCCATCCAATGAAGACAATTGGAAGGCATTGCTGTCCTTACACTTTGTGACCATGTATGGGCCACTCCAAATGGCATCAAATTTTGAATGCCTTCCCAGTTTTTCTCTATCTGCATCCCATTTTAATACTAGATCTCCAACTTGGAAAGATCTACTCTTGGCCTTCCTATCAAAGGTCTTCTTGATCAAAGCTTGATCCTTTTCCATTGCTTGGGATGCCTGATCTCTGATCTCTTGGAGCTCCATCAACTCTGCATATCTCACCTCCATGGGCCCAAACTCTAGCAACTCTAATTGCTTCATGAGTTCCAATGTTGGCAACTCAAGTGACATGGGCAAGATTGCCTCTCTTCCATAAACAAGCCTGAATGGAGAATTACCTGTGGATCTCTTGGGAGTTATCCTATCAGCCCATAAGGCTGATTTCAGTTTGGTATGCCAAGACCTCTGATTCTCATCAAGAGTCCTCCTAATGATCCTCAACAAGTTCTTGTTTGTAGATTCAGCCTGGCCATTACCCTGAGGGTAGTAGTTTGATGAAGTACTTAGGTAGATCCCGTTCTTGACAGCCCACTCAGTCACCTTGGATCCAATGAATGCTAATGCATTATCTGAGATTATTGTAGCAGGTATGCCAAATCTGGTTACTATCCCCTCATAGAAGTCTAAGATGCTAGACTCATTTGCTTCCTTGAGTGCTACTGCTTCAGTCCATTTGGTGAAGTAGTCTGTGGCTGTCAAAATCCACTTATGCCCTTGGCTTGAATTGGGATTAATGACTCCAATGAAGTCTAAACCCCATTGCATGAATGGCTGGTCAACTGAAATTGGATGCAATGGGAGGGCAGCAAGTCTCTCTTTACCTGTGAAGAATGCACAACTCTTGCACCTTTTGATCCACGCGAAGCAATCACTGAAAATCTTGGGCCAATAATAACCAGCCTTCATGATTTTTAGGGCTGTCACTCTTGGTGTAAAATGACCACCAGCTGGTCCACCATGGAACTCTTCCAACACCCTATGAATCTGATTTGTGTTAATGCATCTCAGCAGCACTCCATTCACATCTTTCTTGAACAAAACACCGTCTACTATGGCATATGGGACAGCCTGCAATCTGAAGTGTCTTCTTTGGGTTTTGTTCATCTCTGGAGGGCATAGGCCCGTGCTTAGGAAGTGCATTATACCTTGGGTCCAGCAAGGAGTGGGGACAGCATTATCCTCTTCTTGAGTGCTACCTTGCACATGGCTGTCTTGAACTGTCAAAACAGCCTCTTCTTCATTGCATACTCCCTTTTGCTTGCCCAGAATCAGCTGCTCACACAATCCTTTTCCTCTTACCAGCTTGGTGACCTTGATCTCAATGTCATACTCCATGACACGAGTGATCCAACCTGCTCTTTTCTCATTCAAATCCTTGTTGAGGAGGAAGTCTTTAACTCCCGCATGAGAAACCAACAACTGGACCTTGTTGTTTGAGACTAAATGCTTGAATTTCTTCAAGCTTCTGATTACTGCAAGAACATGCTTCTCAATAAAAGAATACCTCACCTCATAGTCCTCCAGGCTTTGGCTGAAGAAAGCAATTGGCTGCTCATCATTGTCTTTATTCTACTGTACCAAAATTGCAGAGATAGTATCATCACCCCCAAATGCATAGAGGATGAAATCCTTGGAGAAATCCGGGTTGATGAGAGTTGGTGCTTGGGAGATGGCCTCTTTGATTGCTTCAAAACTCTCCTTGCCTTCTGCTGTCCACTTGAAAGCCATGCTTTTCTTTAATATTTTGGTGATAGGTTTGACAAGGGCTGCAAAATCTGGGACAAACCTCCGAACAAAGTTTATTCTCCCCAAGAAACTCTGAAGGGCCTTCTTGTGGCTTGGCAATGGTAGTGCTCTTATGGCTTCAACCCTCTCTGGATCAATTGCTAATCCTTCTTTGGAGACAATATGGCCAAGGAGCTTTCCTTCATGTGCTAGGAAGATACACTTCTTAGGATTCAAAGACACTCCAAATTTCCTGCACCTTTGGAAGACTTGTCTCAAATGAGAGAGGTGGTCTGCTGCATTCTTTGAAAAAACAGTGATATCATCAAGGTATATCAGCACCACGTTGTTAATCAAACCTTTGAACGCCATGTCCATTGCTCTTTGGAAGGTAGCTCCAGCGTTGGACAGCCCAAATGGCATTTTCCTGTATGCATAAGTTCCCCATTTGGTTGTGAAGGCTGTCTTGAACTGATCTTCTTCCTTCACCATAATCTGATTGTAGCCCGAGTAGCCATCAAGTAGTGAAAACCTCTCGGAGCCAGCCACCACTTGCAAAATTTTCTCCATAGAAGGGAGTGGGTAATGGTCTTTGAGAGATGCTCTATTCAAGTCTCTGAAGTCAACACACAATCTGATCTCTCCACTCTTCTTTCTGACTGGAACTAAGTTGGCAACCCAACTAGAATGCTTGATTGGGAATATGATTCTTGACTCTATCAACTTATTCAATTCCTTCCTCATGAGAGGTTCCATGTGTGGATTGACTGGCCTTTGTTTCTGCCTAATGGGCTTAGTATTTGGATCCAACTCAATGGTGTGCTGAGCTAACTTGGGATTGAAACCTTTCAAGTCTTCGTAGCTCCAAGCAAACACATCAGGGAACTCTTGACATAGCTGTATGAACTCATACTTTTCTTGTTCAGTTGTCATCTTTCCAATTTGCAATGGTTTGTTCTCTTCCACCAAAATGGATACTGAATCTTCTCTCTTGACCTGAATGTTTGCTTTCTCTTTCCTAAACTGATCATTGGGATTGAAAATGGACTCCAAAGTGATAAGTCCCTTGGGCAGCTTTTTAGTTCTCAGCTGTACCACTTGGTCACCATACTGTTGTTCCAATTTTTCCTGATTTTTAGCTGAGAACTCAGCTTCTTCTTGCAAGAAATGGATGATTTGCTGGTCATTCTCAAACACTTGCCAACTTACATTGTTATCCGGCACTGAAGGCCTCACAATCACATGGATGTTTGGTTGTACCTTGTCCTTATGAATGCTTTCCACAATATCAAAGGCTCCCCCAACTGCTGCAAGCCTGTCAGCAGCTTGGTTCTCTTTCCTAGGAACCGATTTGATGCCAAAGCCCTCAAAATCTTCAATGAGGTCCCACACCCTGTTCTTGTATCACTTGAGTAGATCATTCTTGGTAGCATGCCACCCTTTGACCTGATTTACAATCAATTCACTGTCACCAAAGACTTGCAAGTTCTTTATCCCTTTCTTTATTGCCCAATGCATCCCTTGCACCAAGGCTTCATATTCAGCAGTGTTATTGGAGCATGCAAACTGAAATCTAAAAGATGAATAGTACTTTACTCCTTGAGGTGAAACCAGCATGGCTCCCCCTCCGGCACCTTGTCTACTCCTTGATCCATCAAAAAATAGCTGCCATACCTCATTGTCATCCTTGTGGTCTGGCTTGGTGATGCTAGGAATGGGCTGATCTTCTTCATGTATGCAATAGACTCCTAGCTCAGATTCTTCTACTTCTTGATAAGGATCAAAAGCATGCACCTTGTTTGCCCATTCATCAAGAGTTAGATCTAGGATGCTTCCGACCTTGGTGTCAGCTTCACCAGTGCTTGGGTGATCTTCTTGATCAAATGCCGAACAGTTGGCATTGATCTGGACTTGGGGTGTAGGGCTCAATGTGGAAGTTTGCAATAGGTTCAGACCTGATTGTAGCTTTGGTTCCATACCTTGTTCTGAACAGCATGTGTGACCAATCAGCAGACAAATATCCTCCAATCTTGGCTGTGAAATCTCTTGACAAACATAGGGCAAAGAGTGGTGGAAGGTCTATAACTGATACATCTTGTAAAACAACAACATTTGGACATGCATGCAAGGTAAGACTCAAGTTTCTAATCACCCCAACTGTCGTTACTGTTGTCCCATCCAACTGCACTACCCCTTTGGATATGGTTTCATATTGAAGTCCTAGCTGATCAGCTATTTGCTTGGGCATCACTGAGCTACTTGCCCTGGAATCAATCATGCAATTGTGCACCAATTGGTTTCCAATGATTAATGAGACATAAAAAGGAGGGGGCTTCAACATTTTACCTTGCTGTCCTCCATGATTCCCTTCAGGCTGGGTAGCATTTGTGAGCACCTTCTCTTGCATTTGGACTTGCTGATTCGAAGCTGGCCAGTCTTTCATGGCAGCTTGTAGCAAATCTCTCTGGCCTGGGATAGATAGGGATTCCCACATTGATATATTTACATTTGTCTTCTTCATCTGATCAATGATACTAAATGGTGATGAAGGATCTCTTTGCTGTCCCTTGGTTTGCATATTCATCCCTTGCACATGGGCAGCAACAGCTGGCATGTGAGTTGGTTTAGGAGCTGGTTTGGGTGCTCCTTGCATGTTTGGAACTACATTTTGTTTGCCAAAAGCTTGTGGAGTGGTAGAAGGTTGTGGATTACTTGGAGCCAATGGCTGTCCTTCACCCAAATTTCTCCTTTTTGACCTTGTGTTGGCTGCAACACTTTGAGAGGGTATTTGATTCATACCACAGAAATCTTCAGCCTGCCAATTGACAAGAGTAGTTTCGTTCGGAGATGTTCCTTGCTGAGGTGCTTCTTACTGCTGATCCTCTTCGTGGCTGGACTCTTGCGACCCACCAATGGTTTGCACCATAAGAGCCTGATTTAATGCACCGTTAAAGCACATTGATTGGTTATGTGGCTGACCGCATGGGAAACACCAATCATATTCTTGGGCCATGTTATTTTGCACCGGTACCAAAGCTCTGGATGTGGATGCAACATTGGGGTTATCAGGCTGAAATGGTCTATTGGCAGGAGGCCTTGCTTGATTCTGATTTGCAGCTAGATTGGGTGGTCTTTGAGGCTGATATGGTTGTCTGTTAGGCTGAGCTCGAGGTTGATAAGAAGGTCTAAAACTTTGGGCTTGCTGCCTCTTGAGTGTAACTAGCTCATTGCCTAGATTTTGCAATTGCTTCATGACTTCTTGAAGTTCGTTTGAGGCACTAGAAGATGAAGTAGAAGCTTCATTTGAACTCTGATTTCTAGGAGTGGGAATAGGAGCTAAGACAGGCACTTGACTAGTACTTGGGCTCTCTAAACTTGGAAACAATGGCATGGGAGGTCTAGGGGCTAGTTTGCCAGCTTGGATCAAACAATTTTCAGCCCTAATGGCAATGCTATAAGCCATAGGGATAGTTATGCCTCCCATGGACTGAATCAACATAGAAATATCAGAATTTAGAGCTTTGAGATAATAAAGAAAAGCACCTTCTGCTGTTGGCCTGACTGCCACTGGAATTCTTTCCCAAGTCATTTGAAATCTGAAGTTAAAATCAGTCAGCTGCTCATTGGGAGCTCTTTTGATAGTTGTCAGCTGCTCCAAAAGGGACAAGTTGTCTCCTTTCTCCCCAAACTACTCATGGAGAGCAATGCATAGCTGGTTCTAGTTTTGAATAGAACCTGAGGCAAGGCTTCTAAACCATTGCAAAGCTTTCCCTTTGAATGAGGATGCCAGCAATTTGACAGCAACTTGCATCTCATTGATTTCATGAATTGCACAAAGGTTGGCAATGTCTTTAACATGATCACCAGGAGTAGTCTGGTTCTCTCCAGTGAAGTATGGAATGTTCTTCAATGCTGCAACTGGGATTGGATGTTGTGCATTGAGAGAAAGTGGGCTGCTGCCAGTGAAATTGACGTACGGATTCGGTGGTTACGCCATTCTGATTGGCCTGAGAACCCTTGTTGATTGGATGAAAGGCCTACCAGGTGGAGGTGTTGACAAGGTTCTATTTGGTGGAGATGGAGACCTTTGAATCCTTCTTCCTCTTTGCCTTCTTCTTGGAGATAACTGCAGATATTCAAACAGCACCTCTTCTTTTCTAGCTCTTGACCTTGTAGTGATTCTTCTCATGAGTTTTCAGGCCTGCACTGCTAAAACCAGCTGATTCTTCCCTTTGGAGTCGCCAGATGTGTAATTTATAGCTCTTTTAAGCAAGAAAATTGCAGCAGATGCACATCAACTTTGCTGCAATGAAAATGAGACCTCTAAGGTCCCACCGGGCGTGCCAAAACTGTTAGTGCAAATCAAGCAGCACCCCCTGGATGTTGATCAGATTTCTAGTTTGATGTTTCTAAGGCATCCAGTGTGATTGCACAACATTGAAACCTCTCTCCAAGTGTGGGACTTGCAAAATGAGAGAGGAATCTCCAGATTAGAAGGTTGGTTCCTCAAAATCCTCTGATCAGATCTATTATTTACACTATTGCAAAGGTTTGAAACCTAATCCTACTCTAAAATCTAAGGAGACAGAGATAGAAAGTACAAAAATGAAACTAAACTAACAGGTGATACACCAAAGGAGGAGTGGTGAACACTTCTTGTTCCAATAGACACAAATCATAAAATGCAACATAAAACATCATGCATAGGATGATAAGATGTAATCAGAGGTCTGAAATGAAACAAACAACACAAACAGAGGATTGAAAACTGGTCACAGAGCCTGCATTGTCATTTCCATTGTCAAAATCCCTTCATTACAACATCAAAGAGGTAGAAAACCTGTTACAATTTTAGAAGAGGTCTGATACTTGCAAAAATCACCTGTGAAGGTGAAAGAAGAAGCTTGCTATCCAAAGAAATGTTCCCCCTAGAGAAATGAGCCAAATCTGGCTATTTACAATGCATGGGTCGAGCCCAGGAGAGAGAAAAGTGAAAAAATGTGGGAGCCATTCCTCATTGAATGCAGATGCATTTAGCATGGGCATCCTTACAGACCCATGCCTTGACATTTTTAACCATGCTGAAGAAGAATGCGACCCATTCTGCATTAAAACTGGTTGTTGAAACGTCAGTTCTGGCCATTACCACGTGCCAGAGACGTTTCTTGATTTTCTCTCTCCAAACTGAACCAAAATGCAATATTGACCCTAGAATCATGTAGAGAATTTCACCAGCTTTCCATTGATATAAAGAACGTGAAAATCTGAGCTCTGGATCGAAAGTTATGGCGATCTGAAGATTTAGGGCAAAAACAGGCCAAAACGGATCGGCGGGAAAATATTTGAATTTTTCACCCGTGCTCCACCACTTGGATGACACGTGTCAGGCTCTGATTCATCCACGGGTTCATCCTCTGAAAATTCCTTTCGGGCCCTTAAACTTGGACACGTGGCACTATTTTATTGGTTCGGGCCTGAGGGGCGCATTTTTACCTTGCGCCAAACACTTAGCAACTTTTCAACCTTCTGACACGTGGCACGTTCTGATTCATCCACGGGCCTCCTTGTCTCTTTTCGGCCATTTCACCTTTTCACGTCCCACGTGTCCCGCGCGTACTCTTTGTCCCGGCTGTCCCGGATGAAAACCTCCGAACCGCCCGAAATGGACCTTCTTGCGGCAAACCGGCCGATTCGTGCCCCACGCGTACCTCACGTACCTTTGTCCCAACTGTCCCAAACTGCCTGGGACAAATATCTCTGAACGATTTGCCCGAAATGGACTGACTTGCGCCAAACCGATTACGCCGATCCGTACCTTTGTCCCAACTGTCCCGGACGTACCTTTGACTTCCAAATCGGCCAGATCCGCATCCCCAAACTGTCCCAAAGCGCGAAACAAAAGACTTAGGCAATTTTTTCCTCTTTCGGCCGATTCGGCTTTTCGCGTCCCACGCGTCCCGACATCCCAACTATCCCGCAGACCGCCTAGACTAGGACTTAGCCGATTTTCTTCATTTTTTTGGCCCCAAGCTTGGTACAACGAACCTCAGTACGACCCAAACCCTTCAGACCCGAAATGCCTTAACACAGTCCTGCAACCTTATTTTTTGCATTTCTTCCATTTTCTCAACCTGTTGGGATTTCTTCTTGGGTGGGGGAGTTAGAAAAAGGCCGAGGGGACCCCGAAAAACATGATTTTGGGCCTCGAATCAATCTTACTCGCTCGGGACTGAATAATCTGATGATTGGTCTTCTATGTATGGATCAGTAGAAATAGTGTCAATAGTATTGGTGTTGATGTTAGGAGGATCAGATTTGACAAAGTAAGTTGTAGCATTGAGAAAAAATGAACACTTTTTTTGATGGTAAGGGGGGAAATTGTCGTAAGTTCCCATGTATTATAATAGAGCATCATTGGTAAGGAATGTATCTAATTCAGGGAAAGTGGGAGAAGTGGGATTGCTAATAAGCTCATGCTAGAGTAGAGGAAGATTATGGGTATATGAATTAGTGTAAACTTTAGGAGAATATTTTGTTGGAATATAAGGAGTAGATGGAGGGAGATAGCCAACACAAAATTCTATGGATTTGTGTGGGAATGGAAAGAGGCTCTGTAACACCTTATCCAATTTACCTAAGTTGGTGCCAATGAAACTGTAACGGATCACATACAGATATCCAATACAATACTTTATGAAATTAGGAGGAGACACAACAGAAATAGGGGCTTCAAGTGAATGATCGATGGTGTTGCAAAAGGAAAAAGGAGAGGGGTCTGCAAAGGCTTCATAAACCACACCTTGGTATAGAAATTTAAAACATGCATGGAGGGTTGAAGGGGCCGCATGCATGGCATGGATCCAAGGTCAATCAAGAAGAATAATATAATTAATAGTATTAGGCATGACATGACATAGGATGGGTAAAGTACATGGCCCAACAATAATGAGAAGTGTGATTGTACCTAAGACCCTTTTAATAATATTGTCAAATTCACAAATATAAATAGATGAGGGAGTTAAGGAGGCTTTAGAAAGGCTAATTTGTTGAAGGAATGATAGATTACAAATGTTAAGCCCATATCCATTATCAACTAAAGCTCGTTTAACCCCTATATTATAGATGTGAACTTGAATATAAAGGGGTGGATCATTATCTAAAATAGATTGAGAAGAAATTTTAGTAGATGTAAAGGTAATATGTTCTTTTTTGAAAGATAATTTCATAGTGATTCTATGATAAACATATTCGGGAGAATTTTTGGCATGAACGCAAGTGCTAGACAAAAAATATTATATTTTACACTCGCATTCAGGATTGGCTTGCAATAAAGCGGGGAGGGAGATACTCGTATTTAGTGAAAATGTAGGGATCCGAGTGATTTAATAAAAATAGAATTAAATATGATTTTAGAGTAACTAATATGATAAAATACAATAAAATACAGATGCTAAGAACTCAAGCAATGCAATACTATAAGTAAATGGGGGAGATAAATGACTTAGTTGATTCTTGTACAATCTATAGGTATTCGGGACTATGTATATACTATATCTGACAGAAAATGATGTAACAAGAGCTCACTGGAGATTCTAGAACTCTGCAGTGAGGTTGGATAGGGGTACCCATAGCAAGACTTGGGTGCCTGGGCATTGGTGACTAGTTATGGGTGTTGGTGACTGTGTAAATAGTCAGGATCTACTTTCATCTTTGTCACTGGGGTTTCACTGCTAATTCTTGTTAGTCACATGATATTCACTCTTTGATCATCAAAGGTTCATATAACCTACAAAATAAACCCTAGCTACCTACTCAAGCTCACAAACACATCAAATCTAAATAAAATATGTCATATGTGAAGTCTGACTGACCTTGGTGATCACCTGAAGAGTGAACTTGGTGAGAATGTAGGGATCCAAGGGATTTAATAAAAATAGAATTAAATATGATTTTAGAGAAACTAATATGATAAAATACAGATGTTAAGCACTCAAGAAATGTAATATTATAAGTAAATGGGGGAGATAAATTACTTAGTAGATTCTTGTGCAATATGTAGGTAGCTGGGACTATGTATATATTGGATCTAGCATAAAATGATGTAACATGAGCTCACTGGAAATTTTAGAACTTTGAAATGAGGCTAGATAGGGGTGCCTGCAGTAGGACTAGGGCGCCTAGGCGCTGGTGACTGGTTCTGGGTGCTGGTGATTGTGTAAACAGTCAAGATCTACTTTTCTCTCTGTCGTTGGGGTTTCACTGCTAATTCATGTTAGTCACCTGATATTCACTCTTTGATCGTCGAAGGTACCTATTGTAGACAACTAAATTTGGTTACATTCCCCTTAACCCCTGATCAGATAACTAACTTAAACATGGGAACCTAACCATGGCCCCTTTCACCCCACATTAATATTGATTTAATTATTTTAATTAAATTAATCCTCATCCTCATAACTTTTATTATTTTAGTACCTTAATTGACCTAATTTCCACCTCATCCAGCCACATCACCCTAGACCTATTCTTGGCATATTTCCATAACTAACAATAACTAAGTCTTACTTTCCTTAATGAGCTAAGATTTGGTATAACCGTTAAATCAATGCCTAAGATTTATCTAACCACATTCCCGCTCATTAAAATGGAAACTTCCATTCTGATCCGCAACAACAAACCAATTTGTCCCAAGAAATTAGAAAGATCTACCCATTTTAGTAAACCTAGGGAATCTCACCTTAACCGATGTTGGTCGGACCTAAACCAACGTTGGTCAAGACATAACCATTTTCAGCTACCATTTATTCACCTTAGCAACCTTGTTTGAGAGGTTGGCTCATTCAAGACCAGAGGAGAACGATATTATATTTGCATGCAAGAAGAACTAGCATCTTTTCGTGCATCCAGGTATCTAGAACCATCATCCAAATAGATCTAGGAGCATTGCACCCATGGTAGTATTCTGGGAAGCACTGTCATGGCACCAAACACCATTCCTCTGATCAACCATCACCTCCATCCAGCCATTGAATCTACATCACAGTAAGTATATTTTTAACAATATTCTTATATTTTCGTTCTAGTAGGCTCTATTACCTCTGTTATTAGTTTCTACTTGAACTCTCACTTCCCCATCATTTATCTCCATATAATTTTGATCATTCCTTCACCCACACCATAAAATCACCCATACTTAACCGTCAGACATCTCTGAGTATTTCCAACACCTCCCCAGACTTACACCCACTCCTCACCATCCCCAAGTTAGTCTCAGACAAATCCCTAAGCCATGAAATACTGAGTTATTGAAAATCCGCAGTAATTGTCATCAATTATTACTAAACCATCGTCGTTCATACAAGACCGACGCTGGTCTCTATGTTTTATACCTTTCCCAAAAACAGAGCCAAACAACCTCTTACCAATTGACCTAAACAACCCAGAATCAGACCCTAACCAGACCTAGTACCTTGATAGTTTCCTCCTCCTTTAGATCCAACTATAACCTAGCCTTTTGTGATTGGATTTGTTTAGTGTACTTGAATGAGATACCTAAATCATATCAACTACAATATGACTTTATTTATTTCTCACATTAATTTGTTTTAAATAGTGGATTAACAACCATCTAGGAAGTATCACACTTCCCAAAACTAGCATACACTAGGCAGTCCACTATCATATATCATTTAACTTCTCTTTTTTGGTCTTTTTTTCTATTACAGGTAGCTCCTCCTAGCCAAAAGGAATCTCTCACAATCGGCATTGGATCGAGAAGCTATAACGTGCGCAACAACCATCAACCAACCCATTTAATAGGTATTCCTCCTAGCCCATAACCCTATCTGTTTCATCATTCAAAAATGTAAAGAAAATGGTGAAACATTTTGGCACACCCGGTGGGACCCATCATGGGTTCTATTGCATTTTCTTCATTTCTAGGCAAAAGTTGTGTGCTTGTTTCCCATTTAAAAATCTTACATAGTAATTTTCTTCCCTAATAATCCTCTCTTTTTTCTAATTGCTCTAAAAGAAACATTTCTCTTGGTGCATTTAAAAGGAATCATTCTTCTTTCTTGCTTTCTGTATTTAGTGAAAGAGCAAACCCTCTTCTATTCATCATTTGCTTCATTGAATGTAATCTTTTTTATTTAGGCTTAAAATTGGTTGCATTACATTCTAGTTTGCTGCATTTAGCTCACATTAAAACGAGGGAAACCTATATTCTGGAAGTCATGCCCAGCTAATGGTTGACACAAAGAATCGTAGAAAGCACATTCTCTCTCTCCCTTTGTGTCTTACCAAACTTGCACAAAATTGAAATATACACATCTTTCTTAAACAATATCTTACATGGGAAAACCTATCAGTGATCACATGGTCTAATTGGTAGGTACTCCCCAGCTCATTACCTCTGTCGATTCATTATCTCAGAGGACAGCCCACCCCTGCCATAACATAGCTGAAACCTCTCCTTTTAGATATCCTTCTTCGTAGGAAGCCTTCCTCACCAAAAGATCTATTCTAGAATTCATGAGTCAGTATTCTAAATAGCATAAGCTTACAAAATTAAAACTCACTTTCTAGGTACATTTTTTTAGTGTTTTATTGACATGCATTTTGAGGTGTGAGGATACACTTCTCCATTTTTCCATTTTTTTGCCTTACACACTCCACAATCACAGTTGGAGTATTCTGACTTCTTCTTAGTGTGTTAGGACTTCATTACATCATCTCCAGACCTCTGGGTTGATTATTTATCTCACTGAAATTCATAATAATCCCTTTTTCTACATCTTTCCAATTTTCATAGTAACCGGCATCAGTTACCCCTTACTGGCATCGATGTTTCTTAATCGACCTCGATTTTCTGTTCTTTTGGGTCAAATTGCCTAAAAGAACCCTTATTTAATTTTCCTTGTTTTCAGAGTTCCTATGAATCTTTGTACTCTCTTTGCTTTGATAAACAGTCATCATTCAACTTTTTCATCTGACTATCACAAGTCTTTTCCTCATTTGATAAAATTGTTCCTGTCTCAAAGTAACTGACCTTGATTACTCCTTAACCAGCATCGGTCAACCTTAACTGGAGTTGGTTACCCTGTATTAAACATCAACTGATATATTACCCAAATCTACATATAAACACATGTTTTCTCCATTCCTACTACTTCATGTGTCATCTGTAGGATACAAAATCACTTGATATATACTCATTCACATGATGTTGACTCGCAATCAAGCTAATGCTCTTACATTACACACAAGTTTTCAACCACTCATGCCAAGCCCTTCACCACCCTCTATTATGTCACCCATGGATCCAACCTTACCTACCACCATTTCCGTAGGTGACGAGGAATTTACATGACAACTTGATCAAAATCCTGCGGCCTTACAGTTCTACCTTTCCCACTCTTCCACTCTGGGAATCCTCATGATAGTTGATATATGGCATGCCTATATCTATGTATCCTGCCCTTATTCCCACTTCTACATTAACCCCTAATAATGTGGCATTACCTTAACCTGCTTCACCCCCAGTGGTTTCACAGCTAGGACCCATACCCATCATGATTGTTGTGTCTACAATATCACTCGCACCTACAGTATCTATTGTCCTCTCATCAACCACCCTGACCATAACCCTATCCTTTACACCCATTGTCTCAAAAATACCCATTGCAACAAAATTGCCTGTCCATGGTTTCGGTAACCCCTACTCCATTCCAGAATCTTGTGCTCTCCATCCCATAAACACTGCCCCCTAATTTCTACAAGAGTCAGTACAAATCCATCCCACCTACATACACATACTATTAATAACCCCCTTTCTTGTCTGTCACCCATTTTGGATACATACCCTCTATATCAGTCCCCTATTCTCAACCTCCCTATTTGGTATCACCATAAAATTTAATGTTGCACCCATGTCACAGGTTCAATGTCAGCCCACTATATGCCACAGGATGAACCCCTCCACCACAACCTACCAATGACCTATCCAAATAAATGATGGAAAGGATGTAGACACTGGAAGCATTGGTTTCGGGCTCACGTAATTCTCTCACCTACAATGAAATCTGTAATGAGCCCATTCATTTGTCCATCCCTATTCGCCCATACCATGTACATTGGGAAATGCCAAAATTCAACCATTTCCATAGTAAAGAAGATCTACGTAATCAACATTTGTGGTATTTCAAACATGGGTGTTACCTGATCTCCCATGATGATGATTTACTCCTACAAACCTTCCCAATGTCCTCTGATAGGACATACCTTAGACTGGTACATTAGGCTACTAAGACACTCCATCTAATAAGTTTAATCAAGTAGCCCAAACCTTCTTAGATCACTTCTCTATTAACATTGTTAAGAAGGTTATCATGACCTGATGTTTATTCCACACGATAATTATTGACAATGAATCTATCACTAAATTTGTCGCTCGTTGACATAGCCTAATTAACTAGCTCATATTTCAATTACCTCAAATTGAACTCATATATTTGTTTACTTGGGCTTATGCATAAGATACATCTCACTAAATCTATAGGTGCAAAACTTTTGCACTTTTGACAAGGCATTCACCATGGCATGGAAATTAGAAATTTGTGTTATCGAAGAGAAGAAAATTAAACTTCATAACAAGAACATCACATTCAAATCTATTGATGCTTTTTCATCTTCGAAACCCCCAAAACAAATATTCAAAACATAAAGGATTTACCAATGTCATAGTTCTCAATGATGGCTCCCCTCATCAATCAAAACCAGAAAAACCTCCTTCTAATATCTCTCCCATGTCAAAGGTTTCTAAATCAGACAATAACAATGCAAGTACACTTCAATAGGATAATATTACTCTTCTGTTTTGTAAAAGCTTGTTAAGGCTGGTGCCATTACCCTTCCACCTATAAAACCACATACTGGTCTTGACCCTAAGCAACCCTTGCCTACATGGTATAAGGAATATAAATTTTGCAACTATCATCATTTCAAAGGTCATATCAACAATAACTAGATCACCTTCAAGAATATCGTCCAAGAAATGTTAGACAATGGAGATCTAGTCTTGGATAGCCCGAATGCACCCACTAACCAAAACCTACATATCTTCAAGAAGTCATTTCCTAATCATGCCCCATCTTCCAACCAAGTTGGTGACACTTCAAAAAATGATAGCAATGTCCGCGAGGTCCACACTATTTTCAATGACATACCAGCTACTTCCCAATTTCCTCACGTTCCTTCCATAGATGAAATATTATCCTGAGCTCCACTACATACACAAATACCTATTTCATCTACTCCTCCACCCACAAATGAACCCCATTCATTTTCTCCTTCACCCGTCGAAGAGCCTATACTTCGAACATCAAACTTTATCCCCTCAAATTACTAAGTAGTTATTAGTGGCACCTCTCTTACTCATATGAGATACATGTTCACAACCTACACCATCAAAAGGAGAGTCAAACTCATCTAGCCCATCCTCTCCTCTACCTATAGAGGATCTTATAGGAACACCATTTCCTTTAGATGAACATTCACTATCAAACCTTCAAGAGCCCACATATTTAGCTTTCGGCTCTCTTACCCACAGAGTCCGAGGCTAGGAATTTCCACTGCGTCTGCAAACACATTTTACGGGAATCAAAACTTGATCCATGTCAGCCCCATTTACAACAGCACCATCTTCACACTTGGGTCAATTTCCTAGACTATGTCGATAGAGCCTTACTTTGGGGACGCCTTCTACTTCATGTTTCCACACAAATGTAGTTGTCCCTCGCTAAAACCTCCACTATCTATCCAAAAAAATTTCAAGGGACTGAACCAAACAAAACTATGACTATTGCGATGCCTTCCACATTCACCACCCATGGCCCAAATCACACCCCTACCTATAACCCAACATACATCTACACCCAAACACCTGCCCTCACCTATATCATCTCCCTTACCTAAACATATCCCTACCTTGGGGTTCATACTAACAGCTATCCTTACTCACCCACCCATTAAATTAGATTTAACCACATCTTCCAAAACTAACATTAAACTTACCCCAGCCCCTAAAAATAAGATCCAATTTCATAGACCTCATACACCAAACCTCACCTACCACGTCATTATCATCTTCACCCCTTCTGTCCATCCTAGGACCTCACCCCTTGACCCTGGCCAAGTAACCCTCGTCCACCAATAAACCAACAACCCAACAACCCATCTCCTCGTCGCAAACCTCTAATATACCCAAGCAACCCACGTAAATTTTGCCCTCACCTATAACCTTTTTTCCACCCATACCTCCACTACTATCCATAAATTATTCACTACCCCTGAGACTTTCTTCTCTTTAACTCACACATTCTACCCAACCTACATTACCTTTCTCCACAACACCTCAGTTTACCCCCATGGATAACCCATCTTCTTCCATCATCAAGCTTTTCCCTCCACATATTATACACCCGTTTCATTGTTTCCCAAAAAGATGTAACCTAAAGCTAAAAATACTCTACCCTCTAATAAGGTGGTTACACCAACCAAACCTTTCTACCGCTATCTCTTTTACCATGCTCATACCCAAGTAGATACAACCAAGTCCTAATACCAATTTGCATACCAAACTAGTAAACCAACCCGCCCCCCATCCTTGTAAATCCTCTTCCTCCACAATCAGTTGTACCTACACCCAAACCCACATTCACCTCCCATTGTGATCCACTAGCAGGATCCTACACCAAAATCTTAACCAATCTCGTCAGAAACTTCTATCATCACATTACCACCCCTTAGGCCTTACAACCCACTCAAACCGAAACCAAAAGGGTTTGACAAAACCAAAATTTTCACCTACCATCATGTGTCAGGACATGATGTAGAGAACTGTAAGGCTTTAAAAACCACTCTTGTCCAATTGTGTCCTCCTGAAGAAAATTTTGACAAAGACGATCTTCTTGATGAAGACCCCATTTCGCCTTCACCAATTTCCATAGATCTTCTCCCATTACCTACTCAGTGACAAAAATCTCCACCCCCACAACTTCTTTGATCCACCCTGAGATTCAAGATTAACATGGTTCGTATCAGAGAGTTAGCCAAACCACCACCAAGATGTCAATGCGCCCTACTCATTTCACAAGGATCGTATCCCCCCACTAGGGTTTTGTCCCTCATGCCGTTATACCTTCCATGACACACCCTCTTCATCCACCTCCCCTCAGATTAACATGATCAACATTACCACCCGTGCTCAGAAAGACAAGGGCAAGGAAAAAGCAACTGGCCCATCAACCAACCCTGTACCCAACATACCTTCGCACCCATAC
This sequence comes from Taxus chinensis, assembly GCA_019776745.2. Taxonomy (NCBI): domain Eukaryota; kingdom Viridiplantae; phylum Streptophyta; class Pinopsida; order Cupressales; family Taxaceae; genus Taxus; species Taxus chinensis. Next base: position 364,068,204 of record CM034149.1, read on the forward strand.
CCAAAGTCACCATTCAAGGTCCTGCATATCCTATTTCTGATGGGGTCACACATCACACAATGCTAAAACAACTACACCAATCCCCCCTCAAAATGTGCCTTTATATGACCTCGTCCTAAACCTCAGAATCACATCGTCAAGCCCTCATGGAGGTCCTTCAATCTATTGAAGTCTTACCAAATGACCCCACACCCATAGCCTCCATCATTACCCCTCACCACGTAGCCTCTCTCACTAGATCATCACCTTCCTCTACACCTCCACCTACTCACCAAGTGGTTGCCCTCAGCTTTTCAGATGAAGAGATCGCTCCCTTCCAGTCTGATGACCCTGACCCTACTCTTTTCATCTCCTTCTTTATCGATAATATATGCATACAACGCATTATGATTAATGGTGGTGCTAGTATTAACATCATCTCCTCCCATGCATATGACCAAATGTGGATACCTGCCAATTACATGCATGGTAACCCCGGTTATGTTGCGCTCCTTCAATGACTCCATGACCTCTACCCTGGGTACCATTGTTCTCCATGTCCGCGTGGGTCCCTGCACTATCCCGAAACTTTTCTATGTCCTAGAAGGGTAGTTCCAATATAACTTGTCTACTCGTCTGACCCTGGATCCATGTCATGGGTTGTGTCCCTTCGACTTTACATCGACTGCCTCAAATTTGAACACGAGGGACATAATTACACCATCCCTGCTGACCCATCACCTTTCAAGACCTTTAACATGTTATATCGGCCCAATGATGTGCTTCTACTGGTCAAGGCATCTGCCACTATCACTACTTCACCTTCACCCACAAGCCCATCCACCAAAACTGCCACTACCTCTGTTGCATCTAACCTTGTTATCCCTAATGTAGTTGTACCCTCTACCATTAACGCACTTGTTTCCCCATCATCTATCGAGTCATCTATCCCCACTACCCACATACTGACTACTGACCCCTTAGAAGGTGTTTTTAAAACGCCTCACTCTGGGGGAATATCGCTTATACAATATCGACACCTTCCTCACCCCACAAGAGTATGGGAATCTGCGTCAACACCCCAGCTACGACATCTGCATCGGTCATGGATTTCCTTATGGTCCTTCCCACCTTCGCACGAATCTAACATATGGGGGAATTGATATTACCACCTATAAACCTGAACCTCCATCCCAAGCTCAACCATTTTCATCTGACCTACACTACCTCACTAACTGCCACTTCACTCACACTTTCCTCCATCGGTGCACATGTAAAGGATTTGTCTGCAGCTTTTATGAGCAAGGACACTATACTATCATTTCATGTACCTCTCATAAACACAATGACCGTAGTGGCATTGGTTTTGACACTCCACCCTCCAAGAAGGTTTACTTCAACCTTATCCATGATGAAAAATCTTCCACATCTCATTCACCCACATTGTCATCTTCACCCACAGGGTCCATAGATCTCGAATCTATTCCTCCTAACTTTTTTTTTGTAAACACCATTTTCCTAGGACCACTGACCTATCAACGCAATGGCGAGGCTCCCTCTTCTCTCCCATTCCTATATCATGACATGATCTATAACAATACGCCTTCTATTAACATCATTCAATGTCAGGGACGATGAGTCCATATTCACCTACATTGGTGTAGAAGACTCTTATATTCATCAATCATTACCCTCTGAGACGCAAACCATGTTGAACGAATTGACCATTGAAATCAACATTAACACTCAGGACGACCCGCACATTCTAAAGATCGACCAATCCTTAGATGCTACTAAATAAGAAGCCTTCACCTCTTTCCTTCGGGACCATAGCAATGCTTTTACCTGGTCCTATGCCGATATGCCCAGTATTGACCCAAAAATCATGGTCCACAATATTGTAACCATTCCTGATGCCAAACCCATCAAACAAAAGCTGTGGAAAATGCATCCTTGCATTGCTCTTCTGGTCAAAGAAGAACTTCAATGCCTTCTCTCGGTTTCCTTCATTCTACCCATTGATTATCCCCAATGGATTTCTAACATCGTTCCTGTCACAAAGGTGACAAGGGGACTCTACATCTACACAGAATTCCATGACCTCAACCTATCTTGTCCTAAAGATGACTTTCCCCTACCAGGCATTGACCAACTAGTTGATCTCACCGTTGGCCATGAAATGCTATCACTCATGGACAGTTTCTCATGTTACAATCAAATATTACTAGCTCCAGAGGATCAACACAAGACTACCTTCATCACCCCTTAGGGGACCTTCTGCTATCGAGTCATGCCTTTTGGCCTTAAAAACGCCGGCGCTACATACCAACACGCCATGAATTACATCTTCCATGACATCATGCATCACATATTGGAAGATTATGTAGATGATCTACTTGCCAAATCCAAAAATCAAACTGAACACTTGCCTATCCTTAAAGTCATCTTTGACTGTCTCATCAAGTATTGTTTTTGTCTTCAACCAAAGAAGTGCGTCTTTGCGGTACTTTCTGGAAAACTCCTGGGTTTCATCATTTCTTTACGTGGCATAGAAGTCGATCCTGCTAAATTCAAGGCCATTCTGGAAATGCCTCCACCTACTAATCTCCATCAACTTCAAAGCCTACAAGGTAAGCTGTAATCCATTCATCATTTTATCTTGTAGCTTTCCGACTATTGTCAACTAGTTTGTCATCTTCTCAAGAAAGATGTTTCATTCAAATGGGATAATGAATGCCATAAAGCATTTGAGGCCTTAAAACAATACCTTCTTCAACTACCAGTACTCATTCCTCCTAAACATGACCACCCCTTTTACCTATATATTTATGCCACTGACCATTCTTTAGGTGTCATGCTTGCTCATCGCGACAACCAACACCAAGAGCAAGCAGTTTATTACATAATTCGTACCCTTCTAGACTATGAAACTAGATATACCCACACCGAAAAACTCTACCTAGCCTTAGTTTTCATCACCACCAAACTTTTCCATTACCTACTCAACCATTAAACCTTCGTCATTACTAATACTGACCCATTACACTATATGTATGCCAAACCCTATCAACATCAACGTGTTGCATGTTGGCTTATGCTTCTCGCTGACCTTGACCTTGAATTCATTCATCAAAATTCCATTAAGGGCCAAGGTATTGCTGACCAACTGGCCGACGCACCTATTTTTTAGGATCAACCATCTAACTTCAACTTCCCAGATGATTCTATAGCTACCCTTTCCCTGGACGAACCCACTTACCAAATGACACTCTTCTTCAATGGCTCCAAGTGTCAGCATGGGGGTGGGGCTGGTGTTATCCTCATTCCTCTTGAAGGTGAACCTATGCCTTTGTCTTTCAAACTCAATTTTGATTGTACAAACAATATTACGGAATACGAAGCACTCATATTAGGTATTCATGCCGCTTATGCCTTAGATGTTAAGACAATCAATATATTTGGTGATTCTTAGTTGGTCATAATCCAAGTAAATGGTATATACCAGTGTTGTAATGATATCCTTCAAAAGTATAAGCATCACATAGATATGATTTTGACCACATTTGACCGTTACACCCTTTAAACCACTCCACATTCTACCAATAAATTTGTAGATACCATGGCTTGTTTGGCTTCTCAGATACCTACTTTACCCGCTGACTCTAAAATATTTGTCACCATACAAAGGCTACAATCACCCTCTTATTTACCTCGTAAGGTCTACTCCATTTGAATGATTTCCCCTGACCCACATGACCTTTGGTATAAGCAATATGCAGACTATCTTTCCCTTTCCATTTTACCCACTAATCTCACTCGTAATGGACAACGAGCCTTCCTTAAAAGTGTCTCCCATTATGTCATCATGGGTGGTCTTCTTTACAAGCGCAGCTTCGACGGCATTCTCTTACGATGCCTTACGAGTTCTAAAATTCCCTACACCATTAAGGAATTATACGATGGAATTTGTGGAGGTCACTTTAGTGGTTTAGCCATCGTAAAATGCATCATTCGCCTAGGCTATTATTGGCCAAACCTAAACCGTAATTGTTGTGATTACATCAAACGTTGCGTGAAATGCCAACAATATGTTAATCTCCATCACACACCTAGTCATGCCTTACAAGTCGCACGAGACCTTTGGCCTTTCTCTCAATGGGGTTTGGATCTTATCGGTGAGATCAACCCCCATTCTTCACAACACCACCAATGGATCATAACCGCTACTGAATATTACACTAAATGGGTAGAAGCCATTCCCCTCATTTCTACAAAATTCGAGAAGATATGTGAATTCATCAACCATCACATCATTTGTCATTTTGGTGTTCCTCATTGCCTTATCACTGATAACGGAAAACAATTCAAAAACAAAACCTTACATAAACTATGTGACACTTTTGGCATCCAAATCACTTTCTCATCACCTAATTACCTGCAAACCAATGGTCAAGCTGAATCAACCAATAAAACATTGAAAAAAATTCTTATGAAGGTAGTCAATGATATTGGGAAAGATTGGCATATGCACATCCATTTTGCCTTGTGGGATTATTGTACTAGTATTCACACTTTGACGGCTGCCACCCTTTTTTCTCTGGTCTACGGTACCGAGGTTGTCTTACCTCTCAAAGTCCAGATTCCATCTCTCCACATCTCACTACAAGACATGCTTAACGACGATGAATTTTTCCAAGATTGTTTATCACAAATTGAGTTATTAGATGAATGTCGTCTCAATGCTCTTGACCATCTCCAAATTTACCAAAAGCGTATCAAACATGTATATGAAAAATGCGTTCATGAATGAACCTTCTAGGTTGGCAACCTCATCCTGAAAGAAAATCAACATGTAACTAAAGAAGAGAAAAGTAAACAGGGAAAATTTGCTCCTAATTGGCTTGGACCCTATATCGTTACACATGCCTATGGATCAAGTGCTTATCATTTGTCTTCAATTGAAGGTACACCCAAACCTAAGCCCCTTAACGCCTTACATCTTTGACCATTTTATTATTGACGTCGAGTCCTATATAACTTTCTGTCAGTTGATTTCTCATCCCTTGAGCACTGTTCTCCTTCTATATGTCCTATTTTTGAGGATCCGTAACTCAAAAATAATCATGTAATTCCCGTCGCCTTTCAGCCCTATCTTCAATATGAGTACAACAAAACTACTCATAGCATGATTCTCATGGATAATTTTTGTATTCTTCAAGATGGAATCCCATTGTCGTTCATCACTCGAAACCACCTCTTTCATAGTTAATTTTTTTATTTTATGATCTTGTTGTCTAAACAAGAACCTAATCTTCCTCTATAGTCTTGTCCATGACTTAGACGTCCAAAAACAAAAAGGGATATAACTCCTTGAGTCAAACTTCCAAAAAAAGATGACTCCCTCAAAAGGGACATCTCTTCACTCTAATTCCACTACTATAAATAGACTTCTCCCTTGAAGGACAACTATATCAAGTTATTTCACAAAAAATATAATAATTATGCAGAAGCTTCCCACATCGATCAGCGTCATGAAGACCTCAAGGAGATAATATACTCATCCCATATAGACTTCCTACATTGATCAGTCTATTTAAAAAAACAAAAAAACAAACAAACAAATGAAGCAAAGGATGAAATTTTCGTCATGGACTTGTCTATTCTTGATCTTGGGTCTCTTGTTCCGATAGACACATTTTCATACACTAAGTTATGCTCAATCACCCATTCTCACCTCCTTGTGTCTTTGCCTAATTTCATCTTTACTCAAGGGACTTGCTGCAAACGCAACATTTCATGATTATGCAACTTTCTTCACCCTTAGAATGGTCCATTATGCAACGCTTTTAGGGTCTTATGTTCATAAGCCCCTCTTAGGTTTGGTTGACCCATTAGGTTCTTATCAATTAAGTGGCTCTTTTACCACCTCTTACAATTTTCCTTCTTCATTACTTATTAATTATCCTATACAGGACCAGCTCATCGACACCTATATTTAACAACCACTTAACCATGCCTATGACCTACATTCAACAATGCCTAACCCTTGCCAACTCATTCTTCTATTTCATCATAATCTTCCCTAGCTTATGGGAGAACTACATCAGCTTGATGTCTCTTTTTACTGGGAATATGTAGGAAACACTCCGAGGGCATGGGGCCCTTGGAGGTTAGCTTGGCCACTCTCTACGCTTTTCCATTCCCCCTTTTCCATTCCTATTCACATTCTACCCTAGTTATTTTCCTTTATATATCAATAACTAGAAATTAAACAAAATAAATACCAATTAACAAACATCATTATCAACCATTTTTCCACATATCATCATAACGTTCACCAATTTCCACAATTCACAGATATTCAGAAATTTCAAACACAACATGCATATCCATCATCATTTGTTTCCTTTGTTACCAATAACGTGGAACTTAAATCTAAACCAAAACTTGACTCCACCCTACCCAGGACCTGACCTGATCCATGGCTAAACCAACCTAACTCCATCATGCCTAAATTAACCTGACTCAATCCATACCTATGGCCTGACTCCAACCATGCCTATGACCTAACTCGATCCATACCTATGACCTGACTCCAACCATGCCTATGACCTGACTCGATCCATACCTAGGACCTAACTCTATCCATGCCTAGGACTTGGCTCAATCCATGCCTAAACCAACCTAACTCAATCCATGCCTATTGTAGACACCTATAATTATGCCCAAGCAATTTAAATACTTAAATTGTGCTAATTATCCCCTTTCTCGCAAATCAATGACATATCGTCAAAAGCACTCATTTTCCCTCATATCATCATTAATTAATTACACTAAGCTAATTAATTAAGTTACTTATCCAACAAATACCCTAATTAACGACCTTCCGTTAATAAATCACCCCTTCTACCTAGACTAATTAATTATTATTAATTAATTATTCTTTCCCTTCCATTTAACCAATAAATCAATATTTAATTGATTTAATCCCCTTATAATAGCCTAAATCGTACTAATATTCCTCTAATTAGCTTCTATAAGCTTACATCTACCTATTAATTAATCACCTTTGATTAATTAAAATACCCCCCAACTCCCATGACTTGTTAAACATGTATTAAACCCTTCTAAAGTAAGGTTACCTTTAATAAAGTAACCTTATCCATTCCTAATCATGTTTTACCTTTATCCCACATTCATGAGAATGTGTTGAATCCTTTATCCTTTGGGCTATATAAAGAGCCCTCCACCTACCCTTTTACTTACACCTAAACTTTCTAAGAGAGCAAATGCAAAGCATATAGCAAAGAGACTAAGAGCTTGCACCTTGCCCTTTTGAAAGTTCATCATCTTGAAGATTTAAACCTCTTTCTTAAAGTGCTTGGGTCATATGGGAGGTGTCAAAAGGGTCTTGTAGTCCAACTTTGATTAGCCCCCATTCCTAGGTTCTTGGAGCATTAAGGACAACTATTTTGATAGCCATGGAGCTTACTTAGGTCCATTCATTTATTGGTTGTTGGAGAATGGAGGAGTTTAGATATTTAGCATTGTTAGTTTCAAAGTTTGTATTGATGAATGCTAGCATCTAACCCTTGTTTAATTCTTATCATGATGGTGTTTATGCTTTGTTTTAGCTAAATTGTAGAACTATTTTAGGTGGTAGTTATTGCTTCATTTGATTTAGCATTAAGAAAAGTATACATGCACACATTTGGCACACCCGGTGGGACTTACTCCATTGTCCTTTGCACTTAATTTCAAGTTTTTGTAGTTAATTTTTATTTTTGGTTACTAACCCTCTTTTACACATGTTGATCTAACTTGTTTTTTTTAACATGTTTTGTTGAGTTTGCATGTGTTGGGTCTTCCTTATAGGTATGAAGGAGGTGAAGTGCTGTCAAAATTGGAATTGAGGGGAAAATTTCAAGATTTCTCCATGTTTTCATTTTTAGAGCTTACTTTTTCAACATTCTACATGTTAGTTTTGTCAATTTCTTGAAGATTTTAAATTCTTGAGCATGTAGGTTAGTGTTTGATAGTGCTGAGTCTTCTATTTACATATTAATGTGGTGGGTTGCTGTCAAAATTTAATCTTGGTGAGAAAATTTCAAGATTTCATCATGTTTTCATTTTTTGAGCTTACTTTTTCAACACTTTACATGCTAGTTTTGTCAATTTCTTGAAAATTTTCAATTCTTGAGCATGTAGGTTAGTGTTTGATAGTGCTGAGTCTTATATTTACATATTAATGTGGTGGGTTGCTGTCAAAATTTAATGTTGGTGAGAAAATTTCAAGATTTCATCATGTTTTCATTTTTAGAGCTTACTTTTTCATCATTCTGCATGCTAGTTTTGTCAATTTCTTGAAAATCTTAAATTCTTGAGCATGTATGTTAATGTTTGATAGCGTTGATTCTTCTATTCATATATTAATGTGATGGGTTGTTGTCAAAATTGAATCTTGGTTGGAAAAATTTGCCCATTTTGCATATTAAGGGACGTTTTTTTTTTGACATTTTTTAAGTGCATGTCAAGTGCATACCCATGAGCATAAGAGCATATGCGTAACCCATCTTCCGAAGGCCATAACTTTTGCTCCCGACCTCGAAATGACTCCATTTTTTTTGTGTTGGAAAGGTATTGAAGTTAAATATGCAATGAAAACATAAATTTGGGATTTACACTTATAGAAGTTACAGGTTTTTCTATTATTTTAAAACTGGTCATTTTCTAACATGTCTAATGTTTTGATGAATGTTGTATTTCCATGCTTACTCGATTTAGATCAAAGCGTGTGTATAATCTTCTCTTGAACCTTTTTGTGATCTTGAGAATCAAAAACAACTTTGATCTATATCTTTTTAACATTGGGATTAAACTTGTAAATTTAATTATTCATTTTGCTTAAGGGAATGAACATTTTACAAAGCATTTTTCAATGGTCATTTGATTTGAAGTTTTCCATTTCTATATAGTTGGGATAAAGTTTGTGTATGATCTTCTCTTGCACCTTAGGGTGATCTTGAGAATCAAAAGCAACTTTAGTCTTCATTTTATAACATTTGGTAAATTGGAAACTTCATCTTTCACTTTTGGTTTAAAGGGAATGAACATTTATCAAGAATTTTGTATGGTTCATTGATCGAAAAGATTTTCTTTACTTTTTAGTTGGATTATTTGTTGTGTATGCTCTTCTCTTGCATCCTTGGATGATCTTGAGAATCAAAAGCAACTCTTAATCCTCTATTAAATAATGTGATTTTTTTGGAGAACTACTAACACTTGAGTGTAGGACCTAAAAACGCTTGTCAAAGAAAGGAGGAATCAAAACGAAATCAAAAACTACTAATACAGTTGTTATACAGGTTGCCAAAAGGTGTTCAAGAAAACCACACCTAATTAAACAAGATAAAAAGAACAACATATTCAAAACACAGTATTGCAGGTTTCAGAAAAGGGTACGTCCCTCTCCGCTCAACTGGAACATAACCCCTTTGGCATAACGCCTTAAGCTACAACAATGGGGGTGGTTCCAGCAACCCCAAAGTAGTCCACGCAAGAGGGAACCTTGTGGACGAAATGGAAAGTGCTTTGCACTACCTACTTGACTAGTGATTCCTTTGTGAGATAGAGTTACAGGTTGTCCGTTGTGGCGACCCCAGTGATAGTACACGTAGACGCACTAGTTGCCTAATATTCTTAAAGGGGGTAAAGTAAAGCCGAGATACTCCCAAAATAGTCAGTGCAACTTTTTAGGTAAATCGCGCTCGCTCGTGGAAACTTTGTAACACCTAGGGTGAGAGAACCACCTAGGAGAATATACTTTGGCTAGGAGCCCACTTTGACCACTTTAAAACAATGTTGAGTTGTGAACCTTCTTTTTGAGAAACGTGTGACGTATTACTTTTGCCTAGTTTTTACTTGCCTTAGGGTGAGGTGAAACTCTGCCGCAGTAAGACTAGCATTTTTTGTCATTTTTTCTTGATTTATTTCCTTCATATTCTTTTGACACTTTGTTGATCAAAAGAGGTGTGATTACCTTTGTGTTGCCATTCGACTGTTTCTCTCACTTTTATGTCCGTTTACGCCCATCCATGTTTGCGGCTGGGTTAGTTAAACGTCTAAAGTGAGTGGAGGCGTTTTCACGTCATTTGGTAGCCATTGTGATCTTGATACCCACGTCAAGATTGTCACTGTAGTTAGGCGTGGTTCATCACTGCGGACTTCCATAAGAGGAGATAGTTTGTTTGTCTTGTATCATTACAATTTTGATATTTACGTCTTGTTTCTTGTAAACTTGACATAAATACCTATATTGTACGGTTACGCTGCACACATTCTTAACTATTCCTAGCTATACTTTGAGCTTTTTTTTGTTTAGTTTTATTATTACCTCGATTTCAAAAGGTGTTAGGAACTACCATTTGTGTGTGTTATATCAATAACACCTCAATATCAATACTCCACTTTCTTGCAAAGTGGGTTAACATATCTTGGTGATATTGTTGTGTCATTCGCAAATCGTAATTAGCACGTTTTGAGATATAGGTCTTAATCAGACTTGAGCTTACTCATCATATATCTTGATTGGGAGATTGCATTTAACTTCATGTATTTACTTACGTCTTGTTCATTCCTTTGAACTTGGCATAAGTGGAGACATCTTGTTAATCATCTGGTATCACAAATTACTTTGAAATGTAGTCTAGGAAGTATTTCATTTGATTAGGTTTTGGTACCAAACGATTGTTTCATTGGTGACTTTATCACTCTATCACATTGGTATTCTCACACTGTTAATTTACTCTTAACACGTACATCTTGTGTTTCACTTAGGGGTAGACATTGAATTTTGAACAAATCTATAACTTACCTTAGTGAAATTTATCACGAAAACATGGCTCCCAAGACGCGTCTAGGTTTAAAGAAACAAATATATGAGGAACAACAGGCGCAAGCTTGGGAAACCTCTAACAAACAAGGGTCAAACCCATTTATCAGACACGATCTAGGACCACTATTTTCTGCAGAAAAGGAAATAGAAGAAATGGTCGACCATAGTGGAAATGAATTAGAATCACCACACGCAGACTTTGATTTTGACCCCACTCTACTAGATGAGTTTCTCCTTAGAAATAAAGATAGAGTTTTGGCACGGGTCATGGAATTAGGGGCTAAATTTCCCACCGAAAATGAACCAATATTACCTACAAATGACACTACTAAGGAAGAATCCCCCCTTATCAATATGGAAGATATTTTAACAGGTGGGCATGCTTCCACTTCTTACGCAAAAAATGATAAAGTGGTAGGGCATAGAATACCCCTCATCAAAGTGCCACGAAGAAAAAAGATAGAACATGAGACAGGGGAAGAACCTCCACACTACGAAGAGGAAGAACCTTTAGAAGAAGAAGACACAAACCAAGTCACAATCCAACAGCAACTCAGTAACCTAAGCCGACAACTAGCTTTGCTTACTTTCCAGGTACAGAAAGACACAAACAAGAACGTTCAAAAGTCAAAGCCTAAGTTTAGGATCCATGAACTCCATCGAGAAAACCAAGGAGAAGAAGACACAGGGTATCATCATGTACACATCCCCGCTTCTCCCAATAAAGAACAATTGCTCGCACAAGAAGTACAATCTATGAAAGCAACGCGTGCGAGCATACAAGAAAGCAATATAGGGAGTATTAGGAAATACCAATACGAAGAACTATGCCCCTATCCTTTTGACAAGACAATGACCCTTCAACCCTTTCCAAAGAAATTTGATATGTCAAAGTTTGAAAAATACAAAGGAAAGGGAGACCCAAGGGATCATGTTAAAGATTTCTACATGGCATGTCAAGAGGTGTCTTATAGTGATAATTACCTCATCAGACTTTTTCCTAAGAGTCTCGGAGGTCAAGCATTAGAATGGTTTACGCGCTTGCCACGAGGATCAATTTTCACCTAGCCAGAATTGGCAGAAAGATTCGTGCGTCATTTCTCATATAACATAGAGAGTGACGTCACCATGTCAGACTTGTGCGGCACAAAACAACACCCAAATTAGACCTTTGCCAGCTTCCTCCAATGATGGAGAGGGATAGCTAGTCGCTTCCCTTGCGCTTTCCCTGAGAAGCAGCTAGTCAGTATTTTCGTCCCTAATCTCAACCCAGATATAGCTTTCCGCCTCCAAATGCATTGTGTCGGCACCTTTGAGGAGGTTATCGAGAAAGGGATTCAAATAGAAAAGGCTCTCATTGCCAAAGGCACCCTCAAAACCCAATCTAAAGACAACCAAAGTGTCAAACCCGCTGAAAATCCAAAGATCTTTAACAAAAACAAAAACGTGGTGGGAGACGGAATCACTGATTCCAAACGTGTTCAAACGGTCCAAACTAGTCAACCTTTTAAACTGACCAAGGGCCCAATTCAACCACCACCAAAGCAACGAACATTCACCTCCCTCAATGAGCCATTGTCTATCATACTAAAATAGTTGGATGCGGCCCACATGATGACCTATCCTACAACGCAACCGTTTGATGACAACACTCCTAAACCTTCATGGTATAAGGAGCATGAATACTGTGAAATGCATCACGTTAAAGGTCATAAAACAGACAAATGTTTGTGACTTCGCCACTATATTCAAGACCTCATTGACAACGGGGAGATAGAGGTGGATAACCCTAGCCACATGCAAACACCTAATGAGAAATTGGGGATTTATAAGGAACCGTTCCCCAAGCATGATAAGTCAGAAAAGGCAAAACCGGATCGGGGAGAGTCATCCCAAACCTATAAAGCCACGAATTACTTGTATACCAAGAGAGATAACAATCATTACGATTCACTTATCGGATGTATTCACTCCCCTACTGACCGTGTCAATACCATCTGGATCAAGGGAAAGGACTGCGCTGCGGTAACAAGGCGTACCCGCCTCGTGATTCCAGAACCCTCTCTGTTGACCCCGCAAACTGGTAAATATAACCTTTTAGAACAACTTGAGAAGACACCTGCTAAGATCTCGATCTTAGATCTTCTCAAGATATCCAATGTGCATAAGGACGTTTTGTATCAAACTCTTCAGGGGTCGGGAGTGCCTTTAGAAGTCGATCCTGCATACCTTCAAGCCGCGGTGGCAAATATTGCACCCAGTGAGCATCTCACTTTCAACCATAGGGAGGTCCCTACCGAGAATCCTACACATAATCTTCCTTATACATTGAGGTAGTTGTTACCCACAGGAAAATCAAACGGGTGCTTGTGGATAACGGATCTGGATTGAACATCTGCACGCTTAAATTAGTCAAACAATTGGGACATACGGAAGAAGATCTTGAGTCCCATATCATCACTATCACCGCATACGACAACGCGGAAAGAGAGTCAGCAGGCACCATTACGCTACCAATGGAGGTGGGCCCCACTTGCCATCAGACAAAGTTTCACGTCTTAGACTTGGAACTTCCATATAATATGCTTCTAGGCCGACCATGGATCCATGTCATGCAAGCAGTGCCATCAACATTTCATCAATGCATCAAGCTGAAGCATAAGGGACATATAGTAACAATACCAGGAGACTCAGAGCCCTTTGCTCATTGTAGAGCTCTTAATAGCTTTGCACGAAAGGGTACATACGCATGTCCCTCCACAGATATAGCTGTCCCTCTTCATTCTGAGGCCATGGAATCTCGAGTAGATTCAAATTCTCTTAGTTCTTGCACTCATGGGGAATCTACTTCAACATCTCCATTTAATTCATGGGAGATGAAAATTCTGGAATATGGCTGTGGGGAGTATAATGTACAACAAGCGCTCTTGGTTTCTAACCTCTCCTTGTCGCCCAAGACTAGAGGTCGACCCAACTACTGCTTCAGGAGACCTAGAGAGGAACATACTATTGGGTCGTTCCTACCTAGAGGCTTGTTAGCTGAGGAAAAATTACTTGATCCACCTACTACTTGGGTCCCTGAGGACACTCAGCCATCTTGTTATCAAACCCCAGAATATGAAAAATCTAGCAGAATGATGTACTCCATGGGCTACAAAGGCCTAGGATGTGGGAGGAATGAACAAGGACAAAGAGAACCAGTCCCTCTTCCACATTTCAAAAAAGAAAGATATGGCATTGGGATTCGCCCTTATGGAGCACACCCCAACAATCAAGATGTGACTTGTTCTGAGCATGAGGATAGCTCCGATTATCTAGACAGCGATACGGATTCCTGTTATAGCCAATATGAGGATCTGGCCTCCACGAACCTTTTCATGAATAATGTTGTCCTAACCATCACCCCCAATGAACCAACCCTTGACCTTGTATACCCCTCCCTTGTTGAATGGGACCAACAACATCACGTGCCACTAGATTTATTCAAGAATGACGAGGCTATTGCCTAGTTCATGGGCATAAGGGATATAATTCCCATTGGAGATCACAAGAAGGGTTTATTTATCGACTTAGACACTTGCGCCTACTTCGGCGAGGAGGTTGAACTTCGTGGTCAGCAAAATTTAAAGAAAAGCGAGGGCAAGAGTTCTAAAGAAAAGCCTCGGCAAAAATCAAAGTCCAAGTCACACAGTGAAAACCTCTTTGAGGCATTGGCTGACAAACAAATAAGAAAATCAAAGGAAAAACAAAGTGACCACGCCAAGGATGAAAATCTCGTAGAGACATCCTTGGATGAAGATCTCAACCTACCTCCCGATCCCACGCGTATGGAGGATTTATCAAAATTGTTAGTTGAAGAAACCATTGATGTCAATATTGGTACTGAAGAAGATCCCAAGATAGTAAAATTGGGAGCATCACTCTCAGCCAGAGAACAAAAGACGTTCACTATGCTACTGTGAGAGTTTATTGATGTGTTCGCATGGTCTTACAAAGACATGCCCGGCTTAGATCCAACTTTGGTCATGCATAACTTGGTTGTGCACGCAGACGCTAAGCCTATCAAATAGAAGCTTCAAAAGATGCACCCAAGGGTGGCCTTGTTATTTAAAGAAGAGTTGGAAAGGTTGCTTGCAGAAGGATTCATCAGGCCAATTGATTATTCTGAATGGATATCGAACATTGTTCCTGTCCAGAAGAAACCTATTGGTATCCGAATTTGCACAGATTTTAGGGACATCAATAAAGCTTGCCCTAAAGATGACTTTCCGTTGCCCAACATTGACATGATTGTTGACTCAACCACAGGGTATGAAATGCTATCACTTATGGATGGATTTTCGAGTTATAATCAAATTAAGATCGCTGAGGAAGACCAACACAAAACAGCTTTCACAACTCCTTGGGGAACCTTCTGTTATCAGGTGATGCCATTCGGCCTTAAGAATGCGGGAGCAACTTATCAGCGGGCCATGACAGTAATATTTCACGATATGATTCATGACATCATGGAAGACTATGTAGACGACATCCTGGGAAAGTCCAAAACAAGAGAGGAACATCCTATCATTTTGCAGCGTATCTTTGAACGCCTACGTGAATACAAAGTCAGGCTAAATCCAAAGAAGTGTGTCTTTGGTGTGCTTTCTGGGAAACTATTAGGCTTCATCGTGTCAAGACGAGGTATTGAGGTAGACCCTGCTAAAGTATCTGCCATCACAGAAATGCCTCCACCTGAGAATATCAAGCAACTGCGTAGCTTGCAAGGGAAAATTCAAGCCATTCGCCGCTTTATCTCCCAGCTTGCAGATAAATGTCACTCATTCACTCATTTGCTTAAGAAGGACATCACTTTCATTTGGGGACCTGAGCAACAACAAGCCTTTGCTTTGCTTAAACAGTACCTGGCTAATCCACCTGTCCTCGTGCCTCCCACTCCGGGAGAACCACTTTTGCTCTATATTTCCACTACGCAATATGCTATTGGTGCACTGCTCGCCCAATATGACCTTAGCCATAAAGAGAAAGTAGTGTACTATCTGAGTCGCACCCTCATAGCCTATGAACGTAATTATCCTCAGATTGAGAAGGCTTGCTTGGCTGTTGTTTTTACCTTTCAGAAACTTCGCCATTACCTGCTAAATACTAAGACCAAGCTCATATCCAAGGTCGACCCACTCAAGTATTTTTTGTCCAAACCCGCCCTCACAGGTAGAATGGCTAATTAGATCATTCTACTCAGTGAGTTTGATATAGAATTTGTCCATCAAAAATTAATTAAAGGACAAGTACTTGCTAACCAGCTAGCGGAAGCACCTTTCCAAAGCACAAAACCTTTGAGTCTAGATCTGCCAGATGCATCTTCGCTCTACATTGACGAATATGTCGTATGGCAGATACATTTTGATGGATCTTTTACGTTTCATGGTTCAGGTGCAGGAGTGGTCCTTAGTACTCCTTCAGGTGATCCTATACCACAGGCTTTCCGCCTGGCCTTCCCTTGCACGAACAACATTGTGGAATATGAAGCACTCATTGCAGGGATGAAGCTAGCCATCAAGTGGAATATTCAACATGTGAAGGTTGTAGGTAATTCATAGCTAATCATCAAACAGGTTAATGATGAGTATAAAGTCAAGGATGACAAGCTCATACCTTACAAAAAGTTAGTGGAAACTCTAAAGGAGTATTTTGTGTGCATCACTTTTGAGCAGATCCCAAGAGCGCAGAACAGATCGGCAGATGCAATGGCAACGGTGGGATCTATGCTTCGTATTCCACCAAGGAACAATGATATGCCATTCTTTGTAGAAAAGCTACGCCAGCCTGCGTATGACATGCCAGAATCTTGCTTGGCTTGTGAGGTTGTTGGTCCCCATTCACCATGGTATGAACCCATTTTCACCTATCTTAAGGACAGTACATTCCCTCCCGAAATATCCCGCTCTAAAAAGCATAGCCTAATTCACCAGATAGCCCATTACACCCTGTTAGGAGGTACACTTTATCGTCGTGGCTACGATGGGAATATGTTACGTTGTCTGGATGTGCCGGAGTCAATCCAGGTAATTAAAGAAGTACACGAAGGAGTATGCAGAGCACATACAAACGGAATGGTCTTGGCTAAGAAACTGTTAAGAGTAGGTTACTATTGGCCCACCATGGAAACTGATTGTTGTAATTATGTTAGAAAATGTGTGCTATGCCAAAAGTATGGAAATTTCATCCATGCTCCATCGCAACCATTGCAACCAATCACTACCCCCGTGGCCATTCTCCAAGTGGGGACTTGATCTAATAGGGAAGCTTACTCCTACCTCATCTGATGGTCATACACATATCATCACAGCTACATAATACTTTACAAAATGGGTGGAGGCTATCCCTTTAACCTATGTCACAGGAGCACAGATTTCTAAATTCATCATGAATCACATTATTTGCCGATATGGTATCCCTGCAGCCATTGTCACAGATAATGGGAAGTCATTTAAGAACAAAACTGTGAAAGGTCTTTGCCAACGGTTCCAAATTAGATTGAAATGGTCCACGCCATATTACCCTCAGGGTAATGGACAAGCTGAGGCAATAAACAAGACTTTGGTAAGGATAATGGAGAAGATGGTTAGCAAAACTGGTCGAAACTGGCACCTACAAATCCACCCAGCCCTCTGGGCCTACCGAACATCAATTCGCACTCCTACGAGTGTGACGCCATATTCCCTCGTGTTCGGGACAGAATCTATCATCCCTTTAGAGATTGAACTCCCATCCCTGTGAATTTCTCTTTGGGACTATTTGGATAAGGATGAAGATTACCGAGTGGCAAGATTGGCTGAGTTAGAGCTCCTAGATGAGAGGCGCATTCGCACTCTTAATCACCTGAAAGTATATCAACACAGAATCTCCCACAACTACAACAAGAGAATCATCCCTCTCCAGTTTGAGGTGGGTGATTTAGTTATGAAGGAGAACTAGTTCAACACCAGAGCAGAGCAAGAAAAGAAAGGGAAGTTCGAACCACACTGGTTATGACCCTATGTCATAGTTGCCAAGTATGGCACAGGGGCATACAAGTTAGCTCACCCCAATGGTGATGAGCTCTAGGAGCGCATGAATGCCATGCATCTTAAGAGGTTTTATGCCTAAACATGGCACAAGAAAGTCATAAAAATCACAAATATATATATATATATATATAAACATCAAAAAAAATCACAAAACATCAAAAAAAAAATCAAAAAATCAAAAACATAAAAAAAAAAGAGAAAACAAGTCGTCCACTAGTGAAAACCACGCAATTGTGGCACTTTGGACAAGTCCTTGGGTGAAAACCAGTTTTCGGCGCCTCGAGAGGATTCATTGTTCACAAGCATTCTGTATTAGAAGGGTAGTTGTCTTTGTCCTAGACCTAGTTCTACCTTCGAGTTTCCTTGTGCACACCATCTAGTCCAGCCTTGATCCGGCTTTGCCTTCTTCTATTCATCTGTAAGGGACGTGGTCTTTCGTTATTTCCCATCTTATGCTGGGGGCAACTCAATGACTTCACCTTCTTGTTCATAAGCACGTGGCTTCTGCCCTTGTATATTCCCCACCTAACGCTAAGGGCATCCATGCTTTCTTGGTTACCTGCACATAGCTTTGGAAAACTGTTAAAAACACAAAAACAATAGAAAATTGTTTCACAAAACACAAAAACAATAGAAAATTGTTTCACCAAACACAAAAACAATAGAAAATTGTTTCAGACAACACAAAAACAATAGAACATTGTTTTGAGAAAACATAAAAACAATAGAAAATTGTTTCGCCAAACACAAAAACAATAGAAAATTGTTTCAGACAACACAAAAACAATAGAACATTGTTTTGAGAAAACAACAAAACACTATATATATATATATATATCAAAAAAATCTAAAAACAAGGCAAAATTTTTCAAAAAAAATCCTAAAAAGTAAAACACCCTACAAAATGGTAACTTGCTTCTTATGGCTGAAACTTGTGTCTTGCGCATGGTATTTTCTCCATATCCTGTTGGTTTGTCTCACATCTTCCCCGATTAATATGACTCGTGGATCACTGGATTCACAACCATTCACAAAAGCTAGCTGCTTGCTTCGTCTATACTCTGGGGCACTTTTGGTTGCCTGGTGCTGTTTCGTTGTGCACAAATACTTTTCATGGACCCCGTGTCCATTTTCATTTCCCCTTGCATGTATCCTTGCTTGGGGCATCATTTTTAACCCTTTTCATCAATCACGAACTTGTGGATCTCTTCAGCACTGATAACAAAACATTTGTACAACTGTCTTGACCGTTGTTGGGTTAGATATGTGTGTTTGTACTTGTTTTCCCTGTTATATGAGCTTGTTTCCTTCTCGTATTGCATTGCATTATTGTATGTTGCGTGGAGTTGGTACTTTCAGCAATGGACAATTGTTCATAGTATGGCTTTTCATGTCATTCTACCTTTGTTCTATGCTTATATTTTTCATAAGGACCGATGATGTAGCTCCTATGGCAATATGATGACATCAAATTTGTTCAAAACAAATAAGCAGCTAGAGGTTAAGCTCTTCTCTCCCCTCATCCATATTTCTTTTGCACCACTTCCCTTTCACCCCTAATTCTCCCTCTCCTCGAGGCATCCTGCCTCGTCCCCATTCTTCTGCCTACTTCTCACCTTTTTCGATCGTCAATCGAGTTCTTCTATCACCCCATCGACACTCATGGGGGCATCTCTCCCTCCTACTAATTTTTCTTCCATCTCTTCAAAATATATTTTGTCTACTATCTTTGAAGTGGCATCACTTATGCCACCCCAAAGAGGGGCAAATGTAGACACCTATAATTATGCCCAAGCAATTTAAATACTTAAATTGTGCTAATTATCCCCTTTCTCGCAAATCAACGACATATCATCAAAGGCACTCATTTTCCCTCATATCATCATTAATTAATTACACTAAGCTAATTAATTAAGTTACTTATCCAACAAATACCCTAATTAACGACCTTCCGTTAATAAATCACCCCTTCTACCTAGACTAATTAATTATTATTAATTAATTAACTTTCCCTTCCATTTAACCAATAAATCAATATTTAATTGATTTAATCCCCTTATAATAGCCTAAATCGTACTAATATTCCTCTAATTAGCTTCTATAAGCTTACATCTACCTATTAATTAATCACCTTTGATTAATTAAAATACCCCCCAACTCCCATGACTTGTTAAACATGTATTAAACCCTTCTAAAGTAAGGTTACCTTTAATAAAGCAACCTTATCCATTCCTAATCATGTTTTACCTTTATCCCACATGCATGAGAATGTGTTGAATCCTTTATCCTTTGGGCTATATAAAGAGCCCTCCACCTACCTTTTTACTTACACCTAAACTTTCTAAGAGAGCAAATGCAAAGCATATAGCAAAGAGACTAAGAGCTTGCACCTTGCCCTTTTGAAAGTTCATCATCTTGAAGATTTAAGCCTCTTTCTTAAAGTGCTTGGGTCATATGGGAGGTGTTAAAAGGGTCTTGTAGCCCAACTTTGATTAGCCCCCATTCCTAGGTTCTTGGAGCATTAAGGACAACTATTTTGATAGCCATGGAGCTTACTTAGGTCCATTCATTTATTAGTTGTTAGAGAATAGAGGAGTTTAGATATTTAGCATTGTTAGTTTCAAAGTTTGTATTGATGAATGCTAGCATCTAACCCTTGTTTAATTCTTATCATGATGGTGTTTATGCTTTGTTTTAGCTAAATTGTAGAACTATTTTAGGTGGTAGTTCTTGCTTCATTTGATTTAGCATTAAGCAAAGTATACATGCACACACCTATGACCTAACTCCAATCATGCCTATGACCTCACTCGATCCATGCCCATGACCTGACTCCATCCATGCCTATGACTTGATTCTATCATGCATAACTTACCTAGTTCCCATCACATGTACAACATCATCATCGAAAGTACATATACACATCATGCCATAAACATCATCATCGCTACATATATATATATATATATATATATATCATCAACATCTCTACATGTCTACTCAAATATCTCCAATATACAATATCTCCAATATAAATGTCTCAACATCATCAGCACACAGGTTGGTATCTTATACAAAAAATCATCAGCACACAATCCGATCTATATCACAGATAATCCCTATACTATCCAAAGTGGCGATATCCCTCGTCTGCCCCTCGAATCTCTGATGCGGTCTCTCTTGACTCCTTTGTCGCTCCTATGTGGTGCCTGTACCCACCTCGTCACCTCGATCTAGAATTCGATGGCCCCTCACCTGGATCTGGCCTCCGTACACTGGTGTTCTCACCCTGCTCCTACCTTTAGGCTCGTCTTCCCCCTGTGCTCTCCACACTGTGAGTGCGGGATCAGGTCCTCTCACTCGAGGCCTGTTATGCTTGGTACTCCACATATGAAGGGACATTTATCCCTGCTACTACCAAATGATCTTGATAATACCTCGCCTCACCCAAGGCATCCCTGAATCTAGCCATGTACACTATCTGAGGAGGTGTCATAGGTCTCACCCCAACCTGTGTAATATGCCCTATCAATAAGGTTCTCTGACCCTATACCTATACCTGTACCATAGGACCTTGTCCCTGAGCCTGTCTTATTTCCTGTACCGATGACGGTGCCTGTGTAGCAATATAGTTTTGTAAGGCCACAATTTGTGCCTATGTAGTGGCCAACTGACCCTGCAACCTTGTCACATGTGCCTACAAGGTGGCCACCTGTTGTTGGTTGTGGAGCCTGATAGTGATAGCGGTTGCAAGGGGGGTTTCACCCCCTTTTTGGGGTCTAGGGGCCACGTGCCCTAGTGAGGGTTTGGGGGCAGTGCCCCCAATTTTATATGTATTTATGCATTGTGAAATCTGGACTGTTCTTTATTAGGTCACATAGCTAGTGGGTCGTTTTCTATGTTTTCTTAAAATGATAAAAAACCCTAATATCTGAAAAGGGTCATTATGTATGAGGCTCATTGTATCAATGTAGGCACTTTGAGAGAGTTTTAGCTTGACAAAATAAAATGATTGATTGTTTCTAGTAGATGTAGCCCTTGTTGGGTGAACCATGTTAAATCTGTGTCTTTGTTTATTGCATTTATTTCTATTTTATGTTTTCCACATTATTCATTGCATGCTTGTTTATCTGTACAACTGGTATAATCCTAACAACTGGTATCAAAGCACATTTGAGATTTATTTGTTTGTAGTATACTCACAGAGGGATTTCTTTTTGAGTGGGAGAAGCAGCAATGACAGAGGAGAATAAGTTTAGAGTTGAGAAGTTTGACGGCTGAAATTACCAGCTATGGAAAATGCAGGTGGAAGATTACCTGTATCAAAAGGATCTATACCTACCGTTGGGAGGTGAAGAAGCGAAGCCCCCATTCATGTCTGATGAGGAGTGGAAGGTTCTGGATAGGAAGGCTCTCAGTGCGATTCGATTGAGTCTGACATCGTTCGTAGCTTCAAATATCTCACAGGTGAAGAGTATGGTAGAGTTGATGAAAACCCTAGCTAATTTATATGAAACACCTAGTGCATCCAATAAAGTTTATTTGATGAAAAGATTGTTTAATCTACAAATGCAAGAAGGTGGATCTATATCTAACCATCTTAATGATTTCCACACTATTGTAAATCAGTTAGATTCAGTTAATATCCCATTTGATGAGGAGGTTAGAGCATTATTATTCCTATGTTCTTTTCCAGAAAGTTGGGACAACTTAGTAATGGCAGTTAGTAATACATCATCTACTTCTCTTAAATTTGAAGATGTAGTAAGTGTCATTTTTAAATGAGGAAATGTGCAGGAAAAGTACAAGGGAAAATTATTCTTCTGGAAATGCATTGAATATGGAAAGTAGAGGGAGGAGCAAGGATAAATCAAAGAGTAAGGCTCATGGGAGATCTAAATCGAATATGGTTAGATCCAAATCTAGGAGTAGGAGGCATTAATTGTTGGAACTATGGAAAGAGAGGACATGCTAAAAAGGATTGTTGGTTCAAAGGAAACAAAGAAAACCAACCTGAAGGTATTAAAGAGGAAAATCCGATAGGTAATATTGTTCAGGATGCTCTTATACTTTCTCTTGATACTAGAGTAGAATCTTGGGTAATAGATTCAGGTGCCTCTTTCCATGCAACCCCTAATAAGGGATATTTTAAAGAGTATGTCCAGGGAAATTTTGGATAGGTTTATTTGGGCGATGATGAGCCATGCGACATTGTCAGGAAGGGCAATGTACACCTGAAATTACAGAATGGAACTACATGGATATTAAGAGATGTGAGGCATGTACCTAGTCTCAGGAGAAATATCATCTCTGCGGGACAGTTGGGTGGTGAAGGTTTCATAGTCACATTCACTTCAGATGCTTGGAAGGTTTCCAAGGGTTCCCTGGTAGTGGCACGGGGTAAGAAAGTAGGCACTCTTTATTTGTCTACTTGTATATCTAATTCTTCTACCATATTGTCTACTTCAGATGAGGATGTCAGCATGTGGCACAGTAGATTGGGACATATGAGTGAGAAGGGCATGAAAATTCTACAGGAAAAAGGTAAGCTTTCAAGTTTGAAGCAATTGGACTTAGATTTTTGTGAGCATTGCATTTTTGGGAAACAAAAAAGAGTCAGATTTCTCAAGGCAGGGAATACCAAGAAAGAGAAAAAGTTGGAGCTAGTTCATACAGATGTGTGGGGTCCAGCCCATGTTGCATCTCATGGTGGTTCTCTATACTATGTCACATTCATAGATGATGCCACAAGGAAGGTATGGGTATATTGCATTAAGCATAAGTCTGATGTCTTTGATACATTTAAGAAATGGAAAGCACTTGCTGAGAATGAATGTGGTTTTAAATTGAAATGTTTGAGATCTGATAATGGCAGTGAGTATTGCAGTAAGAAATTTGATGATTATTGTTCCTTGAATGGGATTCGTAGAGAGAAAATAGTTCCCAGGACTCTGCAACAAAATGGTGTTAGTGAGAGGATGAATAGAACAATAATGGAGCATGCACAGTCAATGAGATTGCATGTGGGGCTGCCTCTTCAGTTTTGGGCAGAGGCCGTAGATACTGTTGTGTACTTAATCAACCATGGGCCTTCGAGTGCATTAGATGGAGGAATTCTTGAAGAATCCTAGACCGGGAAAGAGGTAGACCTTTCATTTTTAAGAGTATTTGGTTCAGAGGCATTTGTGCATGTTAATAAAGAAAACAGAAAAAAATTGGATTCAAAATCCAAACGTTGTACATTCATAGGCTATGGCTCCAATGGTGATTATGGATTTCAGTTTTGGGATCTAGATGAATCTAAGATAATTAGGAGTTGTGATGTTGTTTGGCATGAAAATAGAATGTACAGGGATTAGGTACAGGATGAAAAAAATCCCAAGGAAGAATTGGTTGAGGATATAGCTCCTAAAAATGAACTCTCGGGTGGAAAATATCCACCTACAGGTACTGAGGTTGAAATTCTTGTAGGCCTGAGCATGACAACCAGTGTCAGCATCAGCACCTCTGTCAGAAATTCAAGAAAATGAGTAGCAAGAAAATAATGATCCCGTGACATCCCCATCTTTGGTAAGAAGGTCACAACGTATTGGTAGACCTCCAGAAAGATTTTCCCCTGCTTTGTATTACTTGTTACTAACAGATAGTGGTGAGCCAGAGAGCTTTGATGAGGCAATGTAGGTGGAGTCCACTAAGGAGTGGGAACATGGCATAAATGAGGAGATGGACTCCCTAGAGAAGAACCAAACATGGGATTTAGTCAAATTACCGGCTGGGAAGAGAGTACTACAAAACAAATGGGTCTACCGTGTGAAAGAAGAAGAAGGTGGACAGAAAAGGTACAAAGCAAGGCTTGTAGTGAAGGGGTATGAACAAAAGAAAGGTATCGATTTTGATGAAATTTTCTCCCCTGTTGTAAAGATGTCTTCCATTCATACTGTATTAAGTTTAGTTGTTGTTGAAGATTTACACTTAGAGAAACTTGATGTCAAGATGACATTTCTCCATGGTGACTTAGAGGAGGAGATTTATATGTAACAACCACTTGGATATGAGGTGAAGGGTAAGGAGAAATTGGTTTGCAGGTTGAAGAAGAGCCTATACGGGCTCAAGCAAGCTCCCCGAAAATGGTATCTAAAGTTTGATAGTTTTATGCATGAGCATGGTTTTACTAGATGTCAATCAGATCATTGTGTATACTTTAAATGGTTGGATAGTGGGAGCTACATTATTCTTCTATTATATGTAGATGATATGCTTGTAGTAGGGTCTAATATGTAGGAAATTGCAAAGCTTAAGGAAAATCTTGCACAAACATTTACAATGAAGGATTTGGGTGCAATAAAGAAAATCCTCAGTATGTAAATCAAGAGGGACAAGAAAAAATAAGAAATTGGTGTTGTCTCAGGAGGACTATGTAGAAAAGGTGTTAGAAAGGTTTCAGATGCAGAATGCAAAACCAGTTAGTACACCATTGGCTAGGCATTTTAGATTAAGTAAAGAGAAATGCCCAACAACACAAGAGGAAAAATATTATATGGCATGGGTTCCTTATTCTTCAGCAGTTGGGAGCCTTATGTATGTCATGGTTTGTACCAGGCTAGACATTTCCCAAGCAGTGGGAGTTGTTAGCAGGTATATGGAAAATATGGGTAAAGCACACTAGAAGGCAGTCCAGTGGATTCTCAGGTATTTGAGAGGGACCACTAGTAGGCACTTGTGCTTCGGAGGGTTAGATTATACTTTACAGGGATTTGTGGATTCAGATATGGTAGGAGATATGGATAGCAGGAGGAGCACTACTAGATACGTGTTTACAGTTGGTGGTGCGGCAGTGAGTTGGATCTCAAAGTTGCAGAAGGTAGTTGCCCTATCTACTACAGAGGCAGAATATGTTGCAGTGACTGAGGCAAGTAAGGAAATGTTATGGATGAGCAGGTTCATGGAGGAGTTGGGTAAGGAGAAAGGGGATTGTAAGTTACACAGTGATATTCAAAGTGTAATTCACCTGGCAAAGAACTCAGCCTTCCATTCAAGAACCAAACACATTCAACTAAGATATCACTTCATACGACAAGTGTTGGAGGATGGGAAACTTGAGTTAGTGAAGATTCATATAGATGATAATCCTACTAATATGTTTACTAAGCCAATGAAAAAGGAGAAGTTGGATTTGCATTCAACTTCTGTGGGTCTTCAAGATTGATCTTGAAGTGGAAGAAACAAGCCAAGAAGAAAAGTCCAAGCAGGAGCTGTAGTGGTGGAGTTACAGCAATCAGTCTCCAAGTGGGAGATTGTTGGTTGTGGAGCCTAATAGTGACGGGGGTTGTAAGGGGGGATTTTCCCCCCTTTACGAGGTCCTGGGGGCCATGTGCCCTCGGCGGGGGTTCAAGGGTAGTGCCCCTCGTAAGCCACATTTTATATGTATTTATGCATTGTGAAATCTGGACCGTTCCTTATTAGGTCACAGATCTAACGGGTGGTTTTCTATGTTTCCCCGAAATGATAAAAAAACCCTAATATATTTAAAGGGTTGTTATGTATGAGGCTCATTGTATCATTGTAGGAACTATGAGAGAGTTTTAGCTAGATGGAATAAAAGGATTGGTTGTTTATGGTGGACAGTAGCCCATTTTTGGGTGAACCATGTCAAATCTATGTCTCTATGTTTATTGCATTTATTTATATTTTACATTTTCCGTAATATTCATTGCATGCATGTTTATCTGTACAACTGGTATAATCCTAACATATCTGTCAGTGCAACTGGCATCATCAATGTGTCAGTTCATTGGTGCCTCCTCCTTCCCTATTGGCATGGTAGGTCATGGAGGGGACATTGGCCTCTCCACGTCATCCCTCCTGTAATGTGGGAAGGGAGGTGGTACATCCTACACAAGCCCAAACTATCATCTAACCCTGTCTATAGGTATCAGCTCATGATCTCCCATGCAACACCCCTCTATCCATCGAACTAGCTGCAACTCATCTAATTCTGCGGCCATCCACCCATATAATGGAAAACCCACATAGGGCCTCTAAATAATGTCCACACCATAAAACCCCTATAGTAAATGCCTGTAATAGGCTACATCATGTGTATCCCTGGCAGCTCTACATGCTCCAGTAACTAACACCTAGTGCCTGTAACCCACTCAAACCAAGCCAGTGTCAAATGCATCTTGTTGGGGCATACCTAGTGGCCTCACACATACAATGTGCTCATATGCCCAGCAATGGAGAAGAAAGGTGCAGCATAGGCTGAACCGCCACAATCTCTTATATGTGCACAACTCTCTGTACAACTACACCAAGTATGTTGGCACCCAAGCAAATCAGGGCCTCTCCTCCATCATGTCATGGAGGACCCCCATCAATTCCCATGGGAATCTCCCACCCTCTGCATCCGGTAGTGCAAAGCAACATACTGCCTCCATAATCAAAACTACTAGCCTCATCTCCTCTGGATGGGTTGAATACATCTCACCATAGCTCAAACTGGTGCTATGGAACCTCATCTCTATCATACCCTCGTCAAAAAATTTCAGCATCAATTCCTCAGAGGCCTCCGAGGAGATAGAATACACTTGTTGTCCCACTATCGGTAGGTGCAAGATCCGATAGACATCCTCTAAGGTGATTGTCAACTCACCTGTCGACAAATGGAATGTGTTGGTCATTGTATCCCATCTATCAATGAGTGTGGCCATAAGGCTAATCTCCCGTACTATATGCCTATAACATCTCACACCTATCAAGTTGACATCCGTCACATGCCTCCACTCATTGGTGGTGACACTCGATCGTACCGACAGCAATAAAGGAGGTACATGATCCCTTATACGTAGCTGTTATCTTACCTACATCTAACACATTACAAAGATTATTCAGCTTGCCTTTCACCAACATTTCCCTCCACCCCCACATCACCCCTACAAACCCCAAACCTTAAGCACCCTAAACCTAAAACCCTCCAACCTAAACCCCAAACCCCTGACCCTAACAAACCTACACCCTAAATTCACTAACCGGCGTCGGTCACTCCTGACCGACACCTGTCCATGTTAAACCGGCATCGATTCTTCAATCATGACCGATGTTGGTATATATAGACTAACGTCGGCAATACCTCAACCGGCATCGGTCACTGTTACTACACCCAAACCCAAACCCCTGATTTTCTTCCCCCCATTTCTCCTAGACAATTATCCAACCTTCCCCCAAATCCCTCCCTAACCCTATTCAACCTACTTATGCCTTTTCCCACCCCTCCTCTCACCCATTTAAACCACCAAATTTAAAATTCTCTACCCTACCCACACCCCATGACCCATATTCCCTTCTACATTTAACAACAATACATAAAAAATCTTAGCTCTTACCTCGTCTCGGCATTACCTCCGCGGTAGCATGTCTGGACACTTTGTTGGTGGTCCACCCAACCCCTCTCCTGTCTCCGCCATGTAACACCTCTACCTCCAACCTCTCCACCCATCCATTCATTCTACCTGATCTCATGGGCTCGTCCACCTGAATCCTCTCCCCACCCAGATCTCTCCACCTCACCTCGGTATGGTCCTGCGTACTTCTCTCACAACAAAAAACAGCTCGTTTAGTACTTTGTCATTTTCCAAAAGTCCAGAACATACAAATGAATCCGTATTATATGGATTTTTCCTTTTCATATACCCACATCGACCTAACCGGTGTCGATTATACCTAATCCAACATCGGTCTTGTGCCCTAGCAAACCATGGTAGGTTATACCTAAACCGACATCGGTCTTATGCCCTAACAAACCATGATCAGTTTACCTAGACCATCACTGGTTAAGTATGACCAGTATCAGTTACCTGTCATACTCTTGTCAATACCCTTTCCCCATTTCCGACCAACATTTAACCTTCCATGTTACTATTCGACCTTACCCACCCTTATCACAACCTACCTCCAACACTACATTACCTGTCCTTGTCCTTAATTACGTTTAGGGACTTGTTATTTTACCCATACCTTGGCCCTACCTGTGTCGTGACCTAGCTACCTGGACCCAGAACATTTTTAGTGACCTGTGAACTCATGTGCTCGATATACCTTGTGACACTGTTACCCATGTTGTTTGACCTAATGACCTTACCTTACCTATTATCGTGTTGTTTATCCTGACCTAACCTTTGGTGTACTAGAACATACCTAAACATTCTTGCACCTGACCTACGTTGTGTTTCCACACCATATCCTATGCCTTAGATACTGGAATCACTTCAACCTTGTTCGAATAAACCTATCGACCTTGGACGATGTAGAGTTTGCAAGCTCTTCAACCTAGAGTTGTATCACAGTTTATAACGTGTGCATGTGTTTGACTACCACTACCTTTGACCTTGGCCCATTTACATGTTTACCTTTTTTTTACCTCTACCCTTTCCCACATTCACCCACACATGGGGCACCCACTTCTTATTTTTGTCAGCATCGCTTACCAATACAAGCTACGTGACCAAAAGGAGAAAATGTAGACACCTAAATTTGGTTACATTCCCCTTAGCCCCTGATCAGATAACCAACTTAAACATGGACACCTAACCATGGCCCCTTTCACCCCACATTAATATTAATTTAATTATTTTAATTAAATTATACCCATCCTCACAAATTTTATTATTTTAGTACCTTAATTGACCTAATTTCCACCTCACCTAGACACCTTATCCAACCACCTCACCCTAGACCTATTCTTGGCATGTTTCCATAACTAAAAATAACTAAGTCTTACTTCCCTTAATGAGCTAAGATTCGGTCTAACCCTAAAATCAATTCCTAAGATTTCTCTAACCACATTCTCACTCATTAGAAGGGAAACTTATGATCTGATCTGCAACAACAAACTAACTTGGCCCAAGAAATTAGAAAGATCTACCCATTTTAGTAAACCTAGGGAACCCCACCTTAACTAACGTCGGTCAAACCTAAACCGATGTCAGTTAAGACGGAACCGTCATCAGTTACCATTTATTCACCTTAGACACCTTGTTTGAGAGGCTCACACATTCGAGACTAGAGGAGAACAAGATCAGAGTTACATGCAAGCAAAACCAACATCTTTTCATGCATCCAGGCATCCAAAACCATCATCTAAATAGATCTAGGAGCATTGCACCCACGGTAGCATTCCAGGAAGCACTGTCACGGAACCAAACATCATTCCTCTAATCAACCATCACCTCCATCTAGCCATTGAATCTGCATCACACTAAATATCTTTTTAACCAACATTCTTCTATTTTTGTTCTAGTAGGCTCTATTACCTCTGTTATTAGTTTCTACTTGAACTCTCACTTCCCCACCATTTATCTCCATACAAGTTTGATCATTCCTTCACCCACACCATAAAATCACCCATACTTAACCGTCAAACATCTCTGAGTATTTCCAACACCTCCCCAGACTTACACCCACTCCTCACCATCCCCAAGTCAATCTCAGACAAATCCCTAAACCATGAAAAACTGAGTTATTAAAAATTTGTAGTAACCATCATCAGTTATTACTAAACAGTCATCATTCATACAAGATCGATGTCGGTCTCTATGTTTTATACCTTTCCCAAAAACAGAGCCAAACAACCTCCTACCAATTGACCTAAACAACCCAGAATCAGACCCTGACTAGACCCAGTACCTTGATAGTTACCTCCTCCTTTAGATCCAACTATAACCTATCCTGTTGTGATTGGATTGCTTATTGTACTTGAATGAGATACCTAAATCATATCAACTACAATATGAATTTATTTATTTCTCACATTAATTTTTTTTAAACAGTGGATTGACAGCCATCTAGGAAGTATCACACTTCTCGAAACTAGCATACGCTAGGCAGTCCACTATCATATATCATTTAACTTCTCTTTTGTGGTCTTTTTTTCTATTACAGGTAGTTCCTCCTAGCCAAAAGAAATCTCTCACAATCAGCACTGGATCGAGAAGTCATAACACACGCAACAACCATTAACCAACCCATTTAACAGGTATTCCTCCTAGCCCATAACCTTATCTATTTTGTCATTCAAAAATGTAAAGAAAACATTGAAACACCTATGACCTTAAAAACAAACCCTAACTACCTGCACAAGCTCACAAACACATCAAATCTACATAAAATATGTAATATGTGCATTTTGACGAACCCTAGTGGTCACCCGAAGAGTGAACTTATGACCGAGCATTGTACTACATTCAAGACTCCATGTGATTAAGAAGGCATAGAAAGAAGCATCATCTTCAAGATCAAACACAAATCAATTTGAAACTATCAAGAATGTGAGCAACGTAATAACTATCCATCATGGACAGATTTTAAGTAGACTGATACCCCTCCTAAGCAGTAAATGGAGACAAATGTGATGTAACCTTTTCTCACTTCGGTGGATGTTAGATGGATGCCTTTGAAATGTATTTAGTGCCTTTGAGACATGCAATCTTAGGCGATGATAAAAAATGTTTAGTGCTTTTGTAATCTATAATTATTGAAAGTATAACTATGTATTTCTGGATGATTCCACTTTTTTGAATTGACCCAATTTAATTAACAACTGAAAGGATGCTTTTTGACCCAAGGTAATAATAATGAGGATCATGAACTAAGTGAAATCAAGCATCATTGAAGGGAGAAATGTGTCTTAATGAATTTATATCAGATCTACATGAACTATTTTATGTTAGGACAATGAGCTCATGACAATACTAATGTCTCAAAAATAGAGGTGCTAGTGTCCGAAGCCATATAAGGATGCAGGGAAATTAAAATACTGGCACAGAGTCAAACAAAATGTAAGAAGCACTAAATAAAAGTGATCAGGTTAACAAAGGCATAGAGCTCAAAGGGAGTTTTCAATTACTAGTTTTCTTCTTAGGAACCCACTAAGTTACATATCTAGGACAAATGTTTTTAGGACCTAGAACATGTACCACAAGTTTGTGATAAGTGTGTCTACAAAAGATCTCGAGCCAACAGTAGATAGTTCCTAATGTATATCCTTGCTAACACATATCCAAAATCGGAGCCATCGAATTGTTAGGATAGTAATAGTTTACATTGGGACCTATTCTAGGAGGAAGGCCCATTATAGTGTGGTAGATCATTAGTAGAGACTTAGTTGATTAAATATATATGTTATGCCAAAGCTATATATCAATAAAACCCCACTTAAGGAGAAAATGTGTATTGTTACACACATGATAATAAAATTTAAATGACTAAGGTATTCAAAATAATTCCTGATTTTTTATGAAGTGGATTTTCTTATTGGCTTTGCTAGGTATTAACCTACTTGAGTGCATTGTAAAATTATCCAGTGAGAGAAGACTAACAGAATGTATGGTTGGGTATTATTAGGTAACTGATTATTTCTCCAGAAACCAAAGTACAAAGCATTTCTATTCTGTCCACCTATAATGTACATTTTGATAGCTTATCTAAAGGGGAAAATGCTAAGATATATTATCTTAGCCCGATTATGCAAATATTAAGTTATTCCAATAGAGTCATAATCCTTAGAGTATGCAATAGGCTTAATTTTACAAGAGTGCTATCACGTGGAGGAGGAATTTAAGAGGGGTTTCCCCTATGGGTTTCCTGCCCCCAACGTGTGGAAGGCACCATTAACAATGGGAAGATATGGAATTAGATTAGAATAGTGTAGAGAAGTTTCTAATATAGTAATAAGAAGTGACATCAGAATGTATATACTCACATAACTTAAGGCAATATCAGCTCATGTAGCAAGTGGAATTAGAAAATATGTAATCTTACCATCGTGTAGAACAAGGTCGTAACATTTTAATTTACGATTTAGAGGGATATTATCTGCAATGCTTTAATGAGTTTGATGGTGCAAGGTATGTGAAACATGGAAATTAACACTTTCAGTGAGCATGACCACTATACCCTTGAACTTAATGAGAAAAGTTAGTCCTACGACACATCCATGAGAATCAATCATCTAAGGTCTATCCAAGCAACTACAAGTGACCATCACGATTATACATTGATGCTCATCATATTATTTAAATATTTAGGTGGAAGAAGATCCATTCACAGTCCCAGTACAATGATTCAGGGAGTTTCATTAAAAGTTGCAAGCTTCAGGTAGTTGTGGGAAGGGTTAACATCACTGCCACCTATCATTAGGACTGGATTGCCAACTACATGGAGGGGAATTGCATTAGAAAACTCCTTATCTCCAGATGTGGGGGTGATTCAAATGTCTTGGGACATCATAGGAGTGATTCAGGAAGATTTTGGAAGGGCATCTAGAGAAGTCATGGGTTAGTTTTCATCGCATGACATTAGGGTTCACAGGCCTAGACAGTGCACAGGGTAAAGATCAACCGATGAGCTTCATGCACAAGGTGATCTACAATCAGACCTCGGATGGAGTTAGGAGAATAACAAAAACATCACCAGATAAAATATAATTCCAAGATCTACAAGATGTTGTAATTAGTTTTTTCAGTGAGTCAACTTTGGCATGAGTCGAGGTCTATAAGAAGTTTTTCTCATGTACGACATGGAGTACCAAATAAACAATCCAATTTTTTAGGGATCCAATTTTGGAAGATTTTAGTTGACAAAATAAAGTACAGTGGATTCATTCAAAGTATTTGGATCATATAAAATTTCATGCAAAAATGTCCTACAGGGAGCTTAAGTTATCATCTTAACTCAATTTGTTCTCCTGAATAGTGTTTAGCGAGTTGTCATTGAGTTAGCTAAATTTTGGAGGAGGACACGTGTCAGCTTTTGTGAGTCTGATAGGAGTTATTGTCAAATCCCAACGTCCATCAAGGTTATTGGGAAATCAACCATGAAAAAATGTCAACCCATCCCCCATATGATCTTTAGATACCTTGATGTGACCTTCAGGATTGTCAGTACTTAAGTTGCCAAGATTGCTTTCATTGTAAATGTCTCCATCTTTCCCTCACTGTCTTCGTATCTCAATACATTTTTGATTCAGCTCCATTGAGTCACCATAGAATTTGATGTCATGTCAATTTTGTATTGTAGTGTCCTTATCAAAAATTGAAAAATATACCTAGAGTCATTGTAAAAGTTGGAAACTTTCTGGTCAATACATGTGTGACCTCGCTTCCATCCCCTTAGTGTTTTAAAGACAATGTTTCTTGACGTCTTACTCCCTAAAGTGTTTTAGATTGCCGCCAGGGAAGAAAATGTCTAAGCTCACTGTGGAACCAAAATTGATGTCCATGTTCGCATTCTATTGAGCTAGCAGCAAATTGACTAGAGGACGTTAGGGAACAAGATGATGGAATTCAATCAGGGATCTCTCTGTGCATAATTTTTGACCATATTTTTTAAATCCCGCACGTTGCTTCTGGTTCTTCCTACTTCTTACATCTAACTCTCCCGTGCACATGCTCTGATAACTCCCTTTGTTTCATATTCTCACCACCACTCCACCATTTCCAAAGCTCAAACCAAATTTATTGAAGAAATGTGGAACTCTTCCTAATCACATGATAATAGGTAGTGTATTCCTAGAAGAAAATTTGACTTAAAGAAAGAAGAAAAATTAAGAATAAAGAAGAACAGTGGAAATGCCCCATTGCTGTGAAATCAAATTTTAAGAGGTTGAATATTTCAAAAAAGATGTTCACGGATTGATGAACCATAGGTTTGATGTTCATTAGCCTCTATCAAATACCATAAAAAAACATGCCTTAGATACCCTCCTACTCGTGCCAGTTCCCCTATTCACTAATGAAGAAATCTTCTTTCTAGAGCCAACTTGTTGATAAGAAGATGGATTTCCCGTTAAGCATGTGACAATCAGATCGTTGGTCGAGATGTATCACTGGGAGAAAAGCAAGAAAAAAACATATAAAAATTATAAATGTTAATCATGAATGGAGGAGAAAACTAGTACCTTCAGAAATTTTTGAGTGTTCCATTCATGGTTGCCATGTCCAAAAGCACTGGTGACAGGATGCAAAGGAAATGTGAAAGTTCTTTTGCTATCTCCCAAACTATTAAGAGCGGATATGTAAAATATTTCAAAGGGGTGATATTGGGAAAAAAAATCCATATCAGAACACTTAGTTTCACAGTGATCCAACCATTAGAGGTTAACTTTCCAAAAATAGCAAGTCTTCTACATAGAGGACTGACATTTTGGGAAATTCGTTAATTAAAGAAACTGCGAAAGATGAATTAAACATGGAAGATGTATTGCAAGGAGAGATCTCCAAAATGGTCATATTGGTCCATGGTTGAGATATAATATAGAAAAATTATATTATTATTTGGTGTTTTATTTGTGTTAAACTGTGCTTTTTACTAGACTTGTCTACGCGCTAGTGTTTAGGATGAAAAATGTTGAAGACTGAAAGGCATACTAAGAAAATAATGGTGTAAAACTAAAAGTAGCAACATAGAGAAAAGAAAGGTGTCCAAAGAAATGGGTTAATTAGAATCTTTCTTGCTTAGGAATCATATGAATAGTAGTATGTAACCAAGGCTAGATAATTACCCAAAGTGCATGATTTTGTGTCTACAATATGATTCTATTGTTTGAATTTTGACACTAGTGACCAAAAAGGTCGACCACAAATGTAAAAAATGTGTAAAAAGAACAAAGAGGAAAGAAGCATCCAGAATGGACACAATCACCTAGGGACTAGTGCCTAGAGTGGGCGTTGGTGTCCTGGGATACATGACATCAAATGTGAAAAGACCAAAATATAAGGATCCCTATGACTTAACTAAAATTGGGTACAAAAATGACATATATGAGAGAAAAACACAATAGAAATAATCAAAGTAAGTAGATGGACAAAGGATTGTGTCACCAGTGAATACTTTTCTTGCTTGAGATCCATGCATATAAACAACGTACTAACAACATAATAAAATATTAATATGTGCGTGATTTTTTGTCTACACCAAGGGTATAAAGGGTGGCAAGAAAGACAGGGAGAATACGCAAGCCTAAGATGTTAATTTGTGGAGCTCAATTACTTTATTTTAGCTTACAATGTAAAACTTGATGGAAAACATAGTAATTGTCATCAGTTAGGAGGGACCGGCATCGATCACCTAGGACCGACATCAGTCAGGCAAGGAGGAACCGGCATTTGTTAGGAAGAACCGACATCGGTTACCTGTGCGAGGATGTTTTAATTAACTCTTAGGAATTAGATTTATTTTTAGCATTAAAGTATATCTATTGATTGTAATTGCATGGCTAAGTTCTCTAAGTTTATAAATGCCTATATAAGCATGAAAGTTAGGGTTTAGAAGTAATTATTGACAATAATTAAGAAGAACTTACAAAACTTGGTGAGAGAGAGAATTCTTGGTGATGAAGCAAAAAGCTTGAGAGAAATAAAGTATTGTACATCTGAGAGGGTGGAAGATTGTAAATATTCAATTATATATCTTGTCAAAGCTTTGGATAATATATTGGCTTGTTTCTTAGTGGACGTAGCCCACACTGGGTGAACCATGTTAAATTTGGTGTTGATTTATATCTCTTGTTTTATATATTTCTTCTGGTAGAATATTCACTTTTATTTGCATGTATGCTTAGATCGGGTATATTTTCTGTACAACCGGTATGCTAACTCCAACAACTAGTATCAAAGCTTTGTTTGAGGGTTTTGTGTGTTGACAGATTTACTCACAGAGGGTTTTCTGATTGAGTGGGAGCTACAATAATGGAAGAAGAAAACAAATACAAGGTACTGAATTTTGACGACCAAAATTATCAATTATGGAAGATGTAGATTAAGGATTATATGTATTAAAGAGATTTGTATTTACCATTGGATGAGAACTCTAGACCTACAAAGATGACTGATGAAGAATGGAATATTCTTGAGAGAAAGGCTTTGGGATCTATAAGATTGAGCCTAGCAGCATCTGTGGCTTCCAATATTACAGAAGTGACTTCTACAGTAGGGTTAATGAAATCTCTTGTTAATTTCTATGAAAAACCTAGTGCTTAAAACAAAGTTCATTTGATGAATAAACTATTTAGTTCTAAGATGCATGAAGGTTGATTTGCATCTAATCATTTGAATGATTTCGGATCTATTGTAAATCAATTAAAATCAGTTGATATATTGTTTGATGATGAAGTGAAAGTACTTTTATTCTTATGTTATTTACCTGATAGTTGGGATAACTTGGTAGTGGCTATTAGTAATACAACATTTGCTAATAATATTTTGAAGTTTGATGATGTGGTTAGTATAATCTTGAATGAAGAAATTCACAGAAAGAGTACAGAGGAATCATCATCTAGAAATGCTTTGAAAGTAGAAAGCAAAGGGGAGGCAGAAGGAGAGATCCAAGAGTAAGAGTAATGGGATATCAAAGTAAAGGGATAGTATATCTAAATATAGAAGTAAGGGAATTACTTGTTGGAAATATGGAAAGAAAGGACATGCAAAGAAAGATTGTCGATCAAAGGACAAAGAGAACCAACAACCAAAATAAGGTAAAGAAGAAAATCTTGCTACATCAGAGGTAATGCAAGATGCTCTTATTCTCTCTTTAGATAATAGAATTGAATCATGGGTTTTAGATTCAGGAGCTTCTTTTCATGCAACCCCTAATAAGGGTTATTTCAGAAATTATGTCGAGGGCAATTTTGGGCATGTTTATTTGGGTGATGATGAACCTTGCAGTGTTACTAGTAAAGGGGAAGTTCATCTAAAATTATAGAATGGAAATACATGGGTATTGAAAGATGCGAGGCATGTGTCAAGCCTCAGGAGGAATCTTATTTTCTGCATGGAAACTAGGTGGATCTAGTTACATAGTTACATTCACAACAAACTCTTGGAAAGTCACCAAGGGTGATTTTTTTTTGGAAATAGGTAAGAAGGTAGGAACGTTATTTTATCTACCTATGTTATTTATTCATTTTTGCATTATCTACATCAGATTCAGATGCATGCATGTGGCATAATTATTTGGGCCATATGAGTAAAAAAGGAATGTAGATCTTAAAGGCTAAGGGAAAGCTATCAGATTTAAAATATTTAGATCTTAATTTCTGTGAGAATTGTGTCTTTGGAAAGTAAAAAAGAGTGAGATTTCTCAAAGTTGGGGCAACTAAGAAGGAGCAAAGAGTTGGAGCTTGTACACTCAAATGTGTGGGGACCATCTTAGGAAGCTTCTTATAAAGGATCCCATTATTATAATTACTTTCATTGATGATGCTACAAGAAAGGTCTGGGTTTATTGTATTAAACGTAAATCTGATGTTTTTGAGACTTTTAAAAGATAAAAAGGCCCTTGTTGAGAATGAATCAAATTCAAAGTTAAAGTACCTTAGATCTGAAAATGGTGGTGAATATTGTAGCAATGAATTTCAATGATTATTATTCAGTGAATGGGATACATAGAGAAATAACGGTTCCAAGAAGACCACAGGAGAATGGTGTTGCAGAAAGAATGAATATGAATAATCATGGAATGTACTAGAAGTATGAGAATACATTCTAGATTGCCTTTATAGTTTTGGGCAGAAGCAGTTGATACAACGGTTTATTTGATTAACCGTGGGCCTTCAAGTTCACTAGATGGAGGAATACCAGAGGAAACTTGGACCAGAAAAGAGGTAGATGTTTCTTTTCTTAAAGTTTTTGGTTTAGAAGCTTTTGTGCATATTGATAAGGAAAATAGAAAAAAATTGGATGAAAAATCCAAGATATGCACTTTCATTGGTTATTGATCTGGTGATTTTGGATTCCTTTTTTGGGATTTAGAGAATTCTAAAATTATTAGGAGTCATAATATTTAACGGAATGAAAAGAGAATGTATGCATGGATCAAATTTTAGTACCCAAGGATGAACCAGTTGATAAGTTTGTGAATGAAAATGAACTCTCAGATTTAAAAGTAATACCGACAGGGTTACACAATAACCGATGTCGGTTGAACCCTAACCGACATTGGTCAGACAAAACTAGTATCAGTTACATATGAGATCCAAACTGGACATCGGTTAGTAGAACTGACATTGGTTACAAGTGACTGGTGTCGATCACTGACATATTTGGATACAAATGACCAAGAGGTCTAGATTGAGCCTCTCGGTACCCCAAACTCCTGTGAGAAGGTGAAAAAGGGTACAGTAAATCTCCAGAAATATTTACACCTTCTCTATTTTATTTATTATTGGTTAATAAGGGTGAACGAGAGAGTTTTTAAGAAGTAATGCAGGATGAGACCCATGTCCAGTAAGAGCATGGCATAGATGAGGAGATGGAATCCTTGGAAAAAAACTAGACTTGGGATTTGGTTAAGTTACTGGTAGGTAAGAGGACATTGCAGAACAAGTGAGTTTACAAGATCAATGAAGAAGAGGGTAGATAGAAAAGGTACAAGGTAAGGCTTGTAGTTAAGGGATTTGCATTGAACACAGGTATTGTACTTTGGTGAAATATTTTCTCCTATTGTAAAGATGAATTCTATTCGTATTGTATTGAGTTTAGTTGCAATACGAAGATTTGCATTTATAGAAATTATATGTGAAGACACATTTTATTCATGGTGATTTGGGATGAAGAGA
Source organism: Taxus chinensis (assembly GCA_019776745.2). Classification (NCBI taxonomy): domain Eukaryota; kingdom Viridiplantae; phylum Streptophyta; class Pinopsida; order Cupressales; family Taxaceae; genus Taxus; species Taxus chinensis. Next base: position 364,107,754 of record CM034149.1, read on the forward strand.
TTTATATGCAGCAGTCGCTTGGGTATGAAGTCAAGATTAAGGAGAAATTAGTAAGTCCAGGGTGAAAAAGATCCTATATGGGCTCAAGTAAAGCTCCAAGGCAATGGTACATGAGGTTTTATATTTTTATGCATGAGCATGGTTACTTGAGATGTGAATCTGACCATTGTGTTTATTTCAAGAAGCTTGAAAGTGGGAGCTATATTATTTTATTACTGTATGTGGATGATATGCTTATTGTAGGATCTAATATGTAGGACATTGGTGAGCTTAAGGGAAAGCTATCTCACACATTTTCTATGAAGGATTTAGGATTTGTAAAAAGAATCCTTGACGTGCAAATACATAGAGACATGAAGAACAAGAAATTGTATTTTTCTCAGGAGGATTATATCTATATCGATGTTAGAAAGGTTCAATATGTAGAATGTAAAACCTTTTAGTACACCTATGGATGAACACTTCAAATTGAGAAAAGATCATTGTCCTTCATCACATGATGAGGTCAAATAAATAACATGAGTGCCATATGCTTCAGCAATTGGGAGTCTTATGTATGCTATGGTTTGTACCAGACCAGACATTGCACATAGGTAGTGGAAGTTGTGAGTAAATATATGGCCAATCTAGGTAGAGAACATTGGAAAGCAGTATAATGGATACTCAGGTATTTGAGAGGGGACATCTAACATGTAGTTATGCTATGGAGGTTTGGATGTTTTTTTATGTGGATATGTTGATTCAGATATGGCTGGAGATCTAGATGGTAGAAGGAGCACTACCAGATATATATTCACAATAGTTGGGATGGTAGTTAGTTGGATTTTAAGATCGCAGAAGGTTGTGGATTTTTCTACTATAGAGGTAGATTATGTTGCAGCTAAAGAGGTTAGTAAGGAGATGAAATGGATTAGTCAGGTTCATGAAAGGGTTGGGAAAGGAGAAAGATGATTGCAAACTATTCAGTGATAGTAAGAGTGTAATTCATTTGGAAAATAGACTCAGTATTTCATTCAAGAATGAAACACATTTAGTCTGAGGTATCACTTCATATGACAGGTATTGGACGATGGGTAGTTGAAACTAGAAAATATTCATACGATTGCAAGAACCTTGTAGATATGCTAACGAATCCATTAACAAAGGAGAATTTAGAGCTATACTCCACTTCTATTGGTCTTTAAGTTTGAGACTTGAAGAGGAAGAAACAAAGCTAAGGAAGGATCTAAGAATGATGTTGTATAGGTATGGTGCAGTAATTAATCTCCAAGTGGGATATTGTTGAGTTATGTCGTTCAATTACTTCAATTTAGCTTGCAATGTAAAACTTGCTGGAAAACATAGTAACTGTCATTGGTTAGGAGGGACCGACATCGGTCCTAGTTGGTCAAGCAAGGAGGAACTGACATCAGTTACCTGTGCGAGGATGTTTTAATTAACTCTCAGGAATTAGATTTATTTTTAGTAGTAAAGTATATATATTGATTGTAATTGCATGGCTAAGTGATTTGAGTTTATAAATGCCTATATAAGCATGAAAGATAAGGTTTAGAAGTAAGTATTAACAATAATTAAGAAGAATTTGCAAAATTTGGTGAGAGAGAGAATTCTCGGTGATGAATCAAAAAGCTTGAGAGAAAGAAAGTACTATACATATGAGAGGTGTGGAAGATTGTAAATCTTCAATTGTATATCTTGTCAAAGCTTTGGATAATATATTGTCTTGTTTCTTGGTGGACGTAGCCCACACTGGGTGAACCATGTAAAATCTGGTATTGATTTATATCTCTTGTTTTGTATATTTCTTCTGGTAGAATATCTAATTTTATTTGCATGTATGCTTAGATCTGATATATTTTTTGTACAACCGGTGTGCTAACCCCAACATAAGATCAAGTGTTCAAATAGGGAGTGGGGTTCACCAAATGATTTTATCTAATTTGAATTAAACCTTTATTTCAGAGTAACTACTATAACAAATGATATTCAGATGATAAAATATAGTAAATGTACAAGCAATAAGCATTCAATAATGTAAAACCCTAAACGCACAAGGGAGGAATGATGACTTATTTGATTCTGTGCAACCTAGGAGTGATCTGGACTATGTAAATACTGGAATAGACTGATAATAGTGTTACAAAGGCTTGATGAGGGTTCAGAACCCTAGGAATGTACATGACAGAAGCCCCCCTGCTGGAGGAGACAAGCACCCCAGGAGTTAGTGACCGATCTAGGTGCATGTGTCTGCTTAGATGCTTGGATTCTGGTCTTTTCTGGGTTAGAAGGTCTTTGATCTAATATTCACTTTGTTGCTCTGACTTCGTTGTTAGGGTTTGGGTTGCACCCGTAACCTGTAAAACAAATGTCTACCTGCACATGTCCACAGATCACATCAAATTTAATAAAAAATATGCAAAATGTCGAGTCAGACTGTGTAACGAACCGTTACACTAAAACCTCGAGGCATTAGTGAAATCTAAAGATGAGGATCATAACATCCCACCACGCTTCAATATACCCAAACTTGGGCTGGGTTTGCACCCGCACTCCCATACGTATGAGCCTCACTTCACTAACTTTTAGGCACCCTGCGGGCCCCTACTACATGTCGTAACCAACTGAGTGGGATTCAAACATAGGTGGTTACTTTGATACCAAATGTAACAAACCATTACACCAAAACCTCGATGCGTTAGTAAAATCTACACATAAAGATCATAACAAACTGACCTTGGCGATCACCCAAAGAGTGAACTTATGACCGAGCGTTGCACTACATCTCAGACTCCATGTAGTTCTTTAGGTGTGTGTGTGTGTGTTCCTTGCCCTAGGTTTCCCTTGTGCAAGTTACACGATGATAGAGGGATAGATATAGATTGTACCGAGTATGCAGAATGTGTGTGATGGAATAGAATAAACTCCCCTCCTATGTTGTGTATGCAAACCAATGCAATCCTTGTCCCTTGTATGAATGTGCTAGATGTATGCTTTGTATTGCTCTTGTGCCTTTGTGTAAGTTTAGGTGATGATATATAATGTTTATAGTGTTTGGCCCTTTATTTGAGAGAAGTAATTAAGTATATATATGATTCCCTTATTTGAATTCCATAATTGACAACTGAAAGGCTGACCCAAAGTGTTAAAAGGTGATCAAGAAGTGAAAAGGACCCAAAAGAGTAAGAATAAGGAAGAGAGGGACAGGGGCGCCCATAAGGGACAGGAGCGTCTGGGCACTTCTGTCCTTACTAGGCGTAGTGTTTGAAGCCATCAAAAGATAAATTATTCAAGTTTCAGAAGAGTTGTAATATGTGTAAGGCTAGTAAAGTGTAAGAGATAAAGCAACCAAAATTCCAAAAGGAGTTGTCAACCATTAATTTTCTTGCTTAGGAATCATGTATATATTAGTATGCTTTAGGACCTAAAAATGTACAAGTTATCAACTAATTTTGACTTCGCAAAATTAATAACGTAAAATTTTAAAAAATTCAAAAAGTATTCTTTCACTTGATTTCTCATCCCCATCATGATCATATTGTTCTTTTGAACGTTCTGGTCTTCATTTCATCCATTTCATGCGAGAACTCCTCCCGTTAGGTCACAAACTACGTTAATAATTAATTAATTTATTACCCTTTATTTGATAAAATCAATTTTATTGATTTTTGGGTTTTTAATTAAATAATTATTAAAATTCAATTGAAAATTTTTTATTTATTGTCAGGGGGAAAGTAAGTTTTTGCTTCCAATTGGCTTACCGTACCCGGATTTCCCCTTTCCTAACAAATACTTCTTATTTTCCCGCTTGTGGGATTTCTTTTTCTGATTGCCAACCCAACCGGATGGTAAACTAGCAAAAAATCTCCCAATCTCCCACATGGGGAAATAAATAGGAATTGTCAGCATGCTTTGCCATTGCAACTGGCAAACGAGCAAGTTTTTTTCCCATTTTCCCTGGCAATTAATGCCTACTACGGAAGAAAGGGAAAAATTGTTATTCAAACGGAAATAAGAAATGGTTACAGAAGCTTCTTTAATCCTCATAACCATTTTTCCATCAAACTCGTTGGAAAAACTCGTGCGAAGAAGATTTTAAGCTTTTAATATTTCTAACTTCTTCTTATTTCCTTTATAGAAGCGTTTCCCAGAAATATTTTTATCACATCCCTAAAAAAAGTGGTTTACTGTGAACACCATTGTGAAGGAGGAATACACATTACAAAATAAAATCAATTCATGCTCAACCAAGGGATAATCCCACGCAAGAGGAAGAAGAAAGAACAGTCCAAGCATTGTTCACGCAGGGGGACAATACAACACATTTCCACGCCTTGGAGGAAAAGCAAGTTTCAATGCCTAGGTAAACAAAGTAAGAGAATCCACGCAGGTTTAGAAAACAATCTTCCAACGTAGGTTTAGAAAATAATTTTCCATGCAGGTTGAGGAACACGTCTCCTCCATGCAGGCCAAAGTAAGAGAATTCACGCATGGGTAAAAAGACAAGGAGAATAAGCAGTCTAAACTTTCCATGTAGCCAAGGATAGAAGTTCAAGCATAAGATAAAAAATTAGTCACCAAAGACAAAAACCCATGCATTGGGAAGATGTGATCTTCTAAACATAGCCAAAGGAGAAATATAAACCATTCTCAACGTAGACCAGAAAGGAAGGAGAACAGTAATTAAAAATATTTATTTTGGTTTTGTAACAACAAGTTTCCATGCAAAAGAAGGGAAGAAGAAAAAAACATTTGTTTTGTTGAGTTGTCCACGCTGCCAAACAAGGAAAGAACAATCCAAAAAAAATTTTGTTTTGTTGAGCATCATTTATTTTGTTTTGTTGAGCATCACTTCCACACATTCATTTCAAGGAGGAAAGATAAAAAAAGGGCATTTGTTTTGTCTTATTAGCAGCCCACGCATTGGGAAAAGGAGGAAGCATAGTCCAAAATGCAGGTCCAAAGGAAACAAAGTTCACATAGATGGGAATAGCAAAACTAGTTTGTGGTTATTTCCCACGCATTTACAAAAATAAGACAAACCAACAATTGTAACAAGATCCACATAACTATTGGAAGAAGATCCACGCATAGGAGAAGATAAACCAGCTAAAATGGAATTTTCAACGCATGCATAAGATCTCAAACCAATACTATACGCTGCCCAAGGAGATGAAGTTCCACGTTGATGGAAAAAAAAAATTGTATGCATGCAGCAAATTTGGAATAGATAAAAAAGAAAACAGCCCAAGAAATACAAATCATTTCCACGCATTTGCAGAACAAAAGATCTTACATGCATTCACAAAATCATGAGTCTTCCAACGCATTTTCCCAGTAGCAATATCCACGCTCAGGAAAATTCGAATCTCCACGTTTGGTACGAACAACAATTTCCAACGCATATAAATAGCAAATTAAAAAAAAAAATCAAATCGATCCTACATGAAGTCATTAAAAATAAGGAGAATTTAATTTTTTTTAAATCAATCATTTTCAATGCATTGGTGAGAAGTATTCAGGCTATTCAAAAATATCACGCATTCAAACGCATTACTGATGTATATCAGCATAAAGAAAAATGAATTTAATGAAGAAGACGATAAGATGCGGAAAGAACATGCCGCGGGTTGTGTTTAATGAAGTAATCAATTTCGGAGCTCAATATCTCAAAGCTGAGTGATTTTCAAGGAGAACGGTTTGTTTTGTTGAATTCTTATCATCTTCGTGTACTCGTTTTCAAAATTTTAAATGAACAGCACCTCATTTGATATTTTTCACTAACCCAAGAAAAACGTAGTTTACTTGATTTTGTTGGGCGCGTAGTTTCATCTCTGCGGGATGCCTACTTTAAGAATCCATATCTCAAGCCCAGATGGTCGTCAAGAGAAACAATTTATTTATTTTAATTCTTTCCATATTCATGTACTTCTTTTCTAAAATTCAAATGTACAACACTTTGTTTGATATTTTTCACGGAGTCAAATAAAATGTAGTTTGCATGATTTCGTTGCACATGCAGTTTTTAGCCTGTCACGAAGACTGACTTTAAGGGTTGATATTTTGAACTCATATCATTTTCATGAGAAAAATATTGGTTTTTTGAATTCTTCTCATATTCATATGCTCCCTTGCCAAGTTGTAGATGTCTAGTGTGACGTTTGGTATTTTTCCAGGCTAAAAGCAAATGGGATTTTCACAATTTTACATTTGCATTTTCCTAGCAGTTTCAGAAGAGTCAACTTTGACCTTTAATATTTCACTAAACAATTTGATTTGGGAAAAAAATATTTAACACGTAAACTTGTGGTACCTTAATAGACTCCCTCATTCAGTGAGAGCTTCTCAGAACAAGATTTACTATTTTTCCCAGGGCAGTTTAAGAGGAGATTTGTGCAGTTTTGTAAGAAGGAAGTAATAGCCTGAAATTACGCTTCTGTCACAATCATGTCATCTTCAAACAAAATGATGTTGCGGTATGGATTCCAAGTCATTCTAATCACCTCAATGCTCCATTCAAAGTATGAAAAAATCACTAATACCAACTTGGGACACGTCGAAGTAGGTCGATTTTGCGATTGCATATCAACCAAAGGCGAGTCACAATTTTCCTAACGTTTGTTTTGAATTGGTCATTACTTGTATGGATGCACCATGACACCTACATAGTGTGGTGATTCAACTCCAATGGCTCTGAAGCATAAGCAACCTCTGACGTCCTCATTATGCGGTATAGGTCATAGCCACTGACTGAGGTCTCTTCGGAGTCAAAATCCATTAATATCAGTATAAATCGATAATGAGAGAAACTTGTCAACATCAATTGTCTTCACTTAATCGATGTACGGATCTATTCATCAAAAAATCAAAATCAATGACAAGTGTAGTTGTTTGGATCATCAAGCAAGGCCACATCATTCAAGTGTGTCCTTGTCGGCTCTTAGTTAGCAGCAGGTGCGATACTTCATCGGCTAGTCTTAAAGTTGGAGCATTCTCAAATTGGACAATCATGTGCGAATCAAAATGGAAACACTTCATGATGGTGACAAAGACAAAATACATAAATCCAAGAAGTGAATTTAAATTTTGGCTCTTGGAAGATCTTCTCAATGGCGAAAGATCAAGAGTTGGATTCTGACAAGCCAAGGTGACGTAACAACTATAGTCTCGCAACAAATGAATAAGTCACCATGGAAGACTATTCGGAGCATGTGGTAAATTTTTTGTAATTTTGAATGTGAATACGAATGAAGAAAAACTTTCTCACACTAGAATGTTGCTCAAACGGAGGGGTGGATGAATTGCTTAAGTTTCAAGCTCGTCTCTCTTGTCATCTGGAGGATTACGGAGCACAATCAATGAGTTCATTCTTGTACGATCAGGATAGGCGGAATCTTAGCCTAATCGATAAGACATTGATCATAGGTTTTTTGATCTAGGTGGCACATTGTTGACTAGGATGTTATATGTGTGCGTCCGAGTCATTTAAGTGGGGTCCACATGTACCCATTTCTTTTATTTATGTATTTTTCCTTAAATGAATTTTTAACTTAAGTGGTTTCTATTTTTAGTTGCTTTTAATAAAGTGGGTTGAAAAATTCAAAGTCACTTAAGTTCCCTATTTAATGTGCATTTAAAATACTAACTACTTTGTAACCAACTTTTGGGTTATAAAAGGATGTTAGGGGCTCATTTATAAGGGTGACTTTGAGAGAGGAGAAGAAAATAATTTTTGTGTAAGCTTTGTTTCAGGAAAGAAACTATATTCTTTTTTGAAGACATTTTTGAGTTAATGAAATATGAACTTTTTCTCCCATTCATTATCTCTTGTAACATTTGATGTTCTTATGTTCATTAGATGTTAGATGTTTAAATCTTGCACGAAAATATTGTCTTTGATCTTATTGTCAACATTATTAATATGTTATTCTTTTTCACAGTGATCAATCTCTGATTATTTACTTGCTCACATGTGTTACCTTATACTCATTCTCATTTAGCTGATGCAAACTCCATTTTATTTGTGTTAATTATTAATCGTTCTTCTCCATGCAATATTAGGCTCTATTTTTACCTAACTCTTGCATGTTCCTTTCATCCATTTCTTTCCATTCCTATCCTTCATTCCATTCCATCTCCCTTATTCACTTTTCTTTCCATTGATGTTCCACAATACCCCCCACATACAATTTTGAATGTACATATGTAAATACACTTTTGGTTTTCAATAAAGGAAGTCTCACCTTCATTGAGGAGGGACTTCATTCCCACACTATTGCATGTCATTTGCATGCGTGCAAATCCATATGTTAACAGAACCCAAGTGCATAGATTTTGTGTCTACAACACAATGTTTTCATGTATCTTTCTTGAAACGTTATTATTCCGACAAGTTGCGTGTTACTAATTGGAAATATCTCCAAGTGGTAGATCCAAAAGTACATTAAGTTGAGCCCCTATGGATGCTTGAGGTCCATAATATTTTCTTACAAATAGGGAATTCTCTTAGTGCAAGGTCCAGTGGGACCAATATTTAGAGGAGATTTCTACCTGGAAGGACTGCGATGAAGTCTATAGAGTCTATCCACATTTATTTCATTAGTTGATTTTCTTTGCTATTGGTAATAATCATCAGGATGATGCTTCCTCTTAGAGGGGAAGGGTGTCACATTCCTAAACCATACATTTATTATTTTGTTAAACATTCTGAGAATTTTGTGGTGGTGGCCATCATAGATACATCATATTATTATTATTTTGATTTTCTTCATTAGCATTATGACATGTTTGGTTTAAAAACAATTATTGTCATTGATTGATTATGCAGTAGATGGATACGAGATTCAAAAATTATAGTTATTGATTATTGTTATTGTCTATATGTTATTTATGGTTTATTTTAATTACTTTATTATATCAAACATATAATGCATTGGTATTTTTTTTACATGTGTGTGGTTCTCAGAATGCGAGAAAGGATATCATTGAGGAGAGAAGATAGAATTTGGTAGTGGGTATGAAAAGAGATAAGTTCCATGTGTAATTCAGTGCACAAGAAATGGTTCAAACCATAAGTTTGGTCAATATAACCCATTTGTGTGATTCAATATTATTTTTCTATGTTACTTTTTGTTACAAAATTGGTTGATTACATCGTGAAAATTAATCTTGGTTGACGCTCTCATTATTAGGGGCGTGACATCACTTACATATTTTGATAAACAATATATTATCATTATTTGACCATAATACACATTAAATGGTGATATTATTGTTCGTATTATTTTATAGGATCAAACCCCAATAAAATAAGTGTATTGATAAGTAGAACTAAAGGTCAGTAATTAAGTGTTTCAAAAAAAGATTAGGATTTGATCCCTATGTTACGCCTTTTAATATATCTTATTCTTATGACCAAGTTACTTTGCATTATTTTTCATGGTCAAATTATATTTGTTTAAACCTTGCATTGAGCCGAGCTCGTTTCATTTTGCACTGTAGTACTTAAAATTTTCATCAAGCTTGAATACTTAAGTTGGACCAGCCAACCGATCTCGTACCTTGAATCGAGCTCCATGCATATCCAAATTGTGCTCAACACACAACTTACCAACTCACTTGAATGATCAAATTCAAAACTTAACTTGTCAAGTAATTCTCTCATATGCATAAAATGAAGCAAAACACCTTAATAGGCAATAAACTAATAACACATGAATGTATATGTATAACACTGCTAGGAAACACAAGGCGTATATGGGACACATAAATAGAGATGGAATGAGAAATAAGTTCTCCCAACTCATGGAACATAGGAGACACAACTCGTGTGTGCGATAGACAAACATGTGGCCATGTAGGCATTCTTAAGCCCCACAACCACTTATGTCTTGCCCACATGGCATAATTATAGATTAAGTTTGCATTACTTTCCCATGTGGCAAAAGGATAGTATGGGATGTGTATTTAAAAATAAAAAATTAGACCTTATATTAGTAAAACACGGTTGATGTCGTGTGAAATATTTGGATCTGACAACAAGAATCATTAGCTGACCGACTATTAGAAAGAGTAAATTGGAGTTTAAGTCTTAAAATAAAAAAAGAAAAGCTAGTTTAATGCATGGGGTGAATAAACCAAAGATAGTCAATTGAAATTCTATAAATAAATATGTCAAATCACATTAAAGGGACACAAATTTCACTCAAGTCAAAGAATGGAGGAAAAGAAGAGGAATAAACAATGGATAAAGACAAATCATAGGTTTATGCAAAGGAGAAGAGAGCACAGAGTTCATGGGAAAAATAAAATAAATTAGGGTCTAGCATAGTAAGGGGAACAAAAACAACTACAGGTACAAAGTAAGCGGAGGAGGAATAACCAAGTTCTGTATTACATCATTTTTATATTATTGTGCTTCTGATTTCCCTAGGCTAGATGTGTATGATGATTAGTTAAAAACGTTGAGTTTACATGGCTAGATAAGGGGTTTGAAACCCCTTGCAAATAATTTGCTAAGTGGTAAATGAGTTATTAGTTTCAACCAACATGACATGTTGTTATATTTTAAAAAGGTAATTTTTTTAAAATAATAGTATGGTTGAACAACCGTGACCAAGAACTTGGAGGGGGAGAGATCATTTGTTTGACTCTCTTCCCCTCTATCATTTATCTTTTAAAGCTACCTTATGTCTTTTAATCTACCCAACCCTACATGTTTTTTATAAACATATAAAGGGTTAAGAGTTTAAAAAGGGGGTTAAACATATATTAACAAATAAAAACCATTGAACCAATACATGAATTAGAGTTAATGGATTCTGACTTAAAGAAGCAATTGTATGATAACAATGACTTCTAAATAATGACTTTTAATAGATCAAAGGTTAATACGGGAAATTCGTTTGAACGGGGAAAAATAATTTAATAAGTTGTGACTAGGAGATTACTTCTCAATGAATATAAGTGACCCCAATAAAAGGAAAACAATAACACTTACAAGTATAAGAACTTAGACTAGGGGTATGAGAACAACAATAACATATACAGAGAAAGTATGTTTATCGCAATTAAACAATACTTTAAATGGCTTATATATAATGGTTTAACTACATTATTATGAGGGTTTCAAATTAATAACGAATTATGATTTTAGCCGTAGTATAATTGTATAATTTCTTAGTATGAAAACATCATAAGACATTATTGGAGGATTATGAAACAAGGCCATGATATGGAAAATATTGTTGAAGGTGGTGTTTTTTGGGATGTGTCATATTTTATCTGTTTTGTAAGCAAACAACATTTTATTAATAGTTCTAAATTTATTTGGCTAATATTTCGTTATAATGTGTGGTAAGGTGATGCTTTTTGGGATGTGTCATATTGCCAGGAGTAAAATTTGACGATCATTTTAATGTTTTTCTTGATTTTTGATTAAAAAAATATTTAAAAAAATAAATGCCCAATACTAATTATGTGACAACGTTGTAAAATAAGTATGTAATGAAATACATATTTGACGTAAGCAAGATAAGCTAGAAATTATGAAACCCTAGTTACAAAGAGGAGATAGAAGAGACTTAGATGATTAGCAAATAGTCCTAGGACTGTGCCCAAGTGATGAATTGATAAATAGAAAGGATATAAGTTATCACGTCGAGCCTCAAAAAATTATGTGACTGCAAGATCTACCTAGACTAGGGCGCCTAGAATAGGTCAGAGGCATTCTATGGGCACTGCAGACCTGACTATGGGTGCCTATGACTACTCAGAACCTTCAGAAAGCTCCAACTTTGAAGGGTTGTGAGGTATTCGTTGTCCTTCGTTGTCTGTTACTATTATGTCACATCAAGTTATTCTTTTTCACATGTAGCCTGCAATAATAGAGAACTGCACCTACAAAATCATCCAAAGTGCATCAAATCCCAAAAATAAAATATTGCAAATGATGGGTTAGATTTTCTTTCGGCTATCAAACAAGTGACACTTATGACCAAGAACTACACTACATCTTAGACCCAATGTAGTTCTGTGTGTGTGTGTGTGTGTGTGTGTGTGTGTGTGTGTGTGTGTGTGTGTGTGTGTGTGTGTGTGTGTGTGTGTGTGTGTGTGTGTGTGTGTGTTCTTTGTGTGTGTGTGTGTGGAGAAATTGTTCCCTAGGTGGTTCTTGTGTGTGTCACACTTGGTAGTGAGCAAGTAGCTAGATGTAAAACATGTAGATATATGTGTACATGAAAGAATGAACTGCCCCTCCTATGAAGTGTATGTAGAAAAATGTAGTCATTTTCCCTTATGTGGATGCTAGATGGATGCTTAAATACTCTTGATAATGCCTTTGGATGCAACCTTAAGTGGTAATAGCTAATGCTTAGTTTTTGGTCCTTTATTATGGTCTCATAACTTTATATTTATATGATTATCTTTCTTGAATATCATAATTAACCTCGAAAAGGACAGCTATCGAAAAGATAAGATGCCCAAATGGCTAAAAAGGACCCAAAAGATGTGAACAAAGTACAAAGAGGTCAAGGGTTCCTAGAGGGGACGGGGGCACCTCGCACTGGTGTCCTGGCGGGGCCCTGGTGTCCAAAGTGAGAAATGATAAAGTGTGAAAAGACAGAATTTTCTAAAAGGAGTGCAAGATCAGAAAATGCAATAGTAAAAAGCAAGAAAAAGATGGGAAAATACATGGGTCAATTAGTACTTTTCTTGCTTAGGAATTGTTTGAATAGTAGTATGTGATCAAGATTAGATAGATACCAAACATGTGTAATTTATTGTGTATATTTTCCCCCATTTTATGTTGTTGAATGAATGCTCAATAACATAAAATAGATAAGAGATGCGTACCTAATAAGCATGTAGATCGATGGCAAAAATCATGCCGAGAAACAAGGAAAAGTGTGGAGTGATAAAAATGTAAAGTGTGGAAACTAGAGAAGAGGAAGTGAAAAACAAGCGATGATAATGATGATGATGATGACCTTAGGGTGAGAGTATATGTGCAATTTTCATGATTTTTTCCTGTTGTTGGTGTACGCTTGATATATTTGTTTATGTGTGATGATGTATGACAATGTGTGATTGTTGTGACTACCACTTCCCATAAAAACAGACCTACAAAAGAGAAGAATGAAAAAGTAGTCAAATACGTGCATATGAATATGATCTAAAAACATGTAAAAAGTATGCAAGAAATGTGAAAAGGAATATGTGTGCACCTGATCCAAGATGAGTAAAAGGGTGTTAGGAAAGGATCCTGAAGATGATGTAGAAGAACGAGTTTTTTGGGCGATCTCATGCTAGTTGCACTGACTACGAGTTTTTTGGGAAATATCAAGCCAAAAATGGAAGAATTATAGGGAGAAAAGTCTAGTTTCATCCTCCAACCTTTAACTGATTCCCGTAAGTGTGAGCACCACTGCAGATGGTGTGTAAAAATTTGATCCATTTCAAATAATTTAGATCCAACGTAGAAAGTAGAAAGGGTGTAGTACATGCATGTTGAGTGCTGAAGGATTGTTTGTCCTATAAAATCCACTTTTTAAAATGCCAAAAATTATGTTGATCTGATAAATATTGTGCAACTTCCCCCTGGTTATAGGTATCCAAGAAGGGTCAGGGGAACCCAGGCACTAATATCTGGTGTATGGGTGCTGGTGACTGTGTTGTGTTGAGGACCCAAGTCAGGATCTATGGGTCATTGCTGAGATTTAATATAATGTTGACTATGTGTTGAACTATAGTGAACTGTGATTGTAGACTCTTGAATGGGGTGACTGATTCACCCAATAGATGCCCCCCGTTTAGGGTTGTATACAACGTTACTAAGGATTATACGACCCAAAGGAGGACTAACCATTGAACTGAAACTCAATTCCTTACAGGGGAAGAAGGAATGTGCTTGGATAGAAACCAAGGCGCATGCAAACAAGTGGATAGAAATAAGTGTTAGTGTAAACAAGAAAAACACACATGTAAAAGATAAGATGTGACCTAACATACAAGAAGATAATGTGTAGGCTAACATGCAAGCATACAAGACACATGAAGATAATGTAGACTTCAAAAAGAGGGTGGTAAATATGGGACATCACTCACGATGTCACAAGACACATCAAGGTTGATATTCCAAAAAGCAAACAGTGTGGACACAAAATAAAGGGAAAACCCCGAAAACAATGGAAGCCAATGACAAGCAATGGCAAGAAAATAGTAACAGACAACCATGGAAGTAAATAGACTTGTAAGATAATTTTTATACATAAAGCACCCATTATCATGTTAGAAAGATAGAAATTATGTCAAAGTGTGTATAATGTGATATAGTGATGTGCTATGAAAAAATAAAAAATAGCACATGTAGTGTGTACAAAAGTGGATGCCCCCAAGAGTCGTTATGGGACTAGTATGAGGTACTACACCAAGCATCCATGCTACGTGTAAAGATCTGTGAAAATCATGTGATCACAACTAGAAGGAAAGTGAACATGAATGTGTGTATAGAAATAATAATGACATACAAAATATCTGTCTAGCATGTGTAAAAAGTTTACATGTAAGCATAAGTAAGCAAGAGTAAATGCAACCAAGATATCCAGTATGTTGTGGAGGTGTGAGATGGAATGGAATGCAGTGTGAGAGTGATAGGATTCACCTGCCCCTTGAGTGAATGTGAATGAGAATGGATGTGATGAGGTTCATTTTTACATGCCCCCTCAGCAGTCGAGATTGAACCATAGAACCAGAGTGTGTCATTAGGAAATGGTTTGAATTGTGTGCTATAAAGATATGATCGTGAAAGCGTAGAGCATAGAGAGAGTGAGTGAGTGAGTATGGTGAGGTTAATTTGAGATGTAGACTCTCAGTAGTTGAGGTATGAACACATTTAGAGTGTGTCATTTAATGAGTGCCTCATGTAAAATTTAAGCAAGAAATGAACGTGAATGTGTAGAGTGTGCAGTGTGTATAGCATGATAAATGTCATAGAGAAATAAATGTCAGCATGCATGAAGTATGTGTGCATGTGTGTAAAGTGACATGTATATAGTATGCCATTAACATTCAAGTGTGAACCAAATTACAAGAGTGCGTCATCGGGTAATGATGATACCAATGTATCAATATGTGTATGTTATGTGTGAGAGACTAGGTTATGAGTGTAGTGTGTGTAATGAATGATAGTGCTAGGGGGGATAAGGTGATGCCCCCCAAGTATGTGATGAGATATGATCAAGTGACATCATCTAACATGTCGTCATTGTCATGGTCAACACTGAATGGATATGTGTTAGAGACCTGATAAGAAATAGTATATAGTTGGTCAAGGAAAGATCCATTTTGACGCATATTATACATGCCCATTACGTAGTGTCAGTGTAAGGTGGTAATGAGACATCTATGTGCATAAAATGAGTAAGATTTTATGAATAGGAGAAATGAATCATTGCAAATGAAAACATGACCAAAGATGCATGGGGAATGAAATGTCGATATGATCAGGATCTAAAGTGCCTCCAATATAATCAAGCCAAGATTGGCCAAGAGTAAGTGGTGAACTATGCACTGAGTGTGTGCAATAAATATCGAGAGATGAAATACTCAGAGACCATAAGCAATAGTGATGTAAGCATGTCCATGATATAGATGTGGTGAATGCGGTGGAGGTAAGATATCATCAAGTGTAAAACCAAGCCGAGTTAAACCATCGAGCATGTAAATAGTGTCAGAGGTAGTAGGATCGAATGGGATGTGTGACCAAAAAACATTGTTTATGAAGAGAGTGCATGTGAAGGGGGGTATCACATATGTAGGTTGCTCATGAGGAGATAATGAAGGTGGCATGAAGTACGTCTGATGTATGGACATGCCCCTGATAAAGTACCATGGCATTAGTAGTAGGCATGGGCGATAGTGAAGCAGGATGGAGTAACATCTAATGTGAAAAAGGTTCCCTCGAGTGGAGGTAAATTGTTTGGATAATGTTTAGGTCATGGAACAACAGTTGGATGCATGATAGCAGAAATAGGAATAGGTAATGTAGTGTTAGGATCTATGTTGTAATATTGGAATGGTGTACAATCAACGTTAGAATATTCATATTTAAAGCCCTCATGTAATAGAATCTAACACATCGGTGGACCATAGAAGACATTGTTTGCATTCGATGAAGTCATAGTCTACTAAGTAAGCAATTATATGAAAGTGGGATATCAATGACAAAAAATGGAACTAGAATAGTCTTTGGCCCAACTGTAATTCGAAAGGTGACAGTTCCTAAGCATGGACCCATAGTAGAATCGTATGCTCGAACAGAAAGAGATGTTGGGTTAAGATTAGCTACAGAAAGGCCTATAGCCTGAATGAATGATAAAGGAAAAAGATTGAGCTCAAATCCAGTATTGAATAAAGCGCACTTGATGCATAAGTTATTGATACAAACTTGTATATATAGAGGAGGATCATTGTCATACACAACAATATTTTCAGCTGTAGCAGATGGAAAAGTAATATGCTGAGAGAATGCATTGATGAATGTTTGATAAAAAACATCTGGATGAGTAGTAGCAAGAATATGAGTAGTAGCCAAAACATTAATGATTTTAGTGCAACACTCAGGATTGGCTAGCAAGAAATCATGGATAGAGATAGCCATGATGAGAGGATCCTAGAGAAAATGAGAAAAGATAAAAGTATGAGGACCCTAAGAATATTTGAATGAGTCGGGTTCACCAAATGATTAAGCAAATATTGAAATAAATGAATTCCTAATACTAATTATGTAACAATACTGAATATATATAATGAAGTACATAATTGACCCAAGCAAAGTATAAGCTATAAATTATGAAACCCTAGTTGCAAAGAAGGGATAGAAATGACTATATGATTCAAAAATAATCCATGGACTGTGATAAAGTGATGAACTGATGAACAAAAGGGGAAAGTGTCACACTGAAGCTCAGAAAATTGTACGACCATAAGATCTGCCTGGACTAGGGAACCTAGAATGGGTCATGGGAACCTAGGGTGAACTACAGACCTACTCTTGGATGCCTGACTTCTCAGAACCTCAGAAACCCAACTTTGGATGGTATTGAGATGTTCATTTTCCTTCGTCACCTTTGATCACCTGTATGTCACATGAAGTTTGTTGATTCACCTAAAACCTACAATAAAAAAGAAGCACCTGTAAAACCTTCAAACCACATCAAATCCCAAAAATAAAATAATGCAAATGAGGGTCAGACTATCCTTGGTTGTCAAACAAGTGAACTTATGACCGAGTGTTGCACTACATCTCAGACCCAATGTAGTTTTGTGTGTGTGTGTAAATTGTGCCCTAGGTGGCTCTTGTGTGTGTTGCACTTGATAGCGAAAAGTAGCTAGATGTAAAAGATGTAGATAGATGTGTGCATGAAAGAATGAACTTCCCCTCCTATGAAGTGTATGTAAAAAATGTAGTCCCTTTCCCTTGTGTGGATGCTAGATGGATGTTTGAATGCTCTTGATAATGCCTTTGGATGCAACCTTAGGTGGTGATAGCTAATGCTTAGTGTTTGGTCCTTTATTATGATCACATAACTTTATATTTATATGATTAACTTGCTTGAATTTCGTAATTAACCCCTAAAATGCCGACTAACAAGAAAATAAGATGCCCAAATGACTAAAAAGGACCCAAAATATGTGAGCAAATTACAAAGAGGTCGAGGGCACCCAGAGGGGATGGGGGTTCCTGGACGTTGGACATCCTGGATAGGACACTGGTGTCTAGAGTGAGAAATGTCAAAGTGTGAAAAGACATACTAGGCTAGAAGAAGTGTAAGATCAACAAAGGCAACATAAATCAAAAAAATATGACCAAAGACATAGGTCAATTAGTACTTTTCTTACTTAGCAATCATATGAATAGTAGTATGTGATCAAGATTAGATAGATACCCAAAGTGTGTGATTTAGTGTCTACAATTTTAGCCGTTAGATACTTCCAAAATTTTGAAATAACTGTCATGTGTGACTTTCATATTTAAAAGATAACCATATTTTTTTGTATAAATCTTTATACAAACTATAAAATATATATTCAAAAAGTAAAATAAACATAAACATATCTTGTATTTTTATTAGTAGTGTGTGAATAACACTATTTTGTATTTTTTAAGGACAATATTGATTAAAAAACTTTGTGTACATTAGTTGTGGGTGATTTAGTCTATTTATTTAGTCAATGCATTAAATATTAAAGCTAAACTATTGTTATTTTGTCATATCATATAAAAGTTGTTACATATAGCATCACTCAAATGTTTCTTTTGATTTTTTTAAATTATTAGAATAAGAAATAAAATTAATCTTTTCAACTTTGAAGTGTCAATCAAAATATTTAAACTTGAGGAGCTTGCTATGATTGGAATATTCTTCAATAAAGGGTTGAGGAATATTCCAAAAATATTTCATATATAGCTTTACAAATGATAAAGGCACATGTCATTTCAATTTATTTCATTGGCCAAATTTAAAATACATGACCAAATTAATTGTCATGGTGAAGCCCATATAATTGTCATACTACCTTTTCATGTCTCTATTGGTGTCCATTAAAGATGTTAAGAAGGGTAAGGTTGAGACCCCTCTACATCATGGCCTCATTTTTCTCCTATTTAGGCATGATAAGCCCAACATTGCCAAGGAAATGGAGTTTGGTTTGGCTGACTCTAATGACAATCGTACTTTTGTGGAGTGTGTGGCCAGGCTGCGGAGGAAGAAGCGGAGCGACATGAATGGGGAAGGGAAATATTATAGGGTGGCAGTGGTGACCCTTTCGGGTATGAGGCGGGAGAGCTCCTCCAAAGGGAAATATAATTTGGAGGCTGAGAATTGGGGTTTGACTCTGGAAAAGTTTACTCTTCATGCTCAATAGGTGGAAAAGGATGCAGAATCTATGGGTGAGGTAGGTTCTGATTTGGGAAATGGCTTGAAGGATTGTATCGAGGCCTCCACAAGTATCTGTAAATCCCATAACATTCTCAGAGATGATCTCACATGTTTAAATAAAGTTATGTTGACTCTGCAAGATAAATTGGAGCGATTGGAGTAGGGTCGTAAGAGATGCAGGATTAAGTTGTGGCTTAGTAGCTTTGATGACAAGGATTTGAATGAGATTGGTAATCACCCCCAACCAACCATAGTGAAAAGAGGAAGGGTCATGATGACCACGAGACGGGCCTAACAAAGCACTTAAAGGGAAAACTTAAGCAGGGGCAGTACAAATATTTTTAAACTTTTGGTGGGCTTTTTTGTCTTCTGGGGGGGTTTCTCTCTATGTTTTTGTAGGCTTTGACCAGTTGGGGTTCGGTTTATTGGCTGAGGCCTTGTTCTCATTTGGGGCTGATGGATGGGTTAAGTTTGTTTAACCTTTTTGTGCCCCAGTTTTTGTTTTTTATTTTCTTGCTCCTTCTCACGATGTATCTTTTATAAGGCCCTTTAGAGCCATAATCCAACTTTCTTACCTTATATAATAAAAAAATACCTTCGGTAGTATAATAATATATATTCCTTTAGACATTTCTGATGATACATATATGACAATTTTTTAATAGATTGTTTCGTTATAAACCTTATATGCATTATTATTGAACTTAGAATACATATAAGTGAAACCATGAACATGAGACTATTACGGACATTTATAGTCCTTTGTATCTAATAACAAAATATGGTTAGGATTTTATAGCATTGCTTTAACAAATATTGAAATGTATATGTTAAATTCTAATTGGGTACCTATGTAGATATAGACAATAAAGTATAAATCTAACACAAACAAGTAAACTAGAAAAATATGAAACTGTAGTTGTAAAAGAGAGGGTAAGATACTTTGTTGATTCGCAATACTCCTGAAGTTGTGCCGAGCTGGAAAATTGATGGAACAAAAAATTAGAGTGTCGCAAATGAGCCCAACAAAATGCAGAACTATCGGGAACGCTAGGACTAGGGTGCTCGGATAGGGTCAAGGGCGTCTAGGGCACTGCAGCCCTCCTCCAGGCACCTGTGACTACTCAAAACCTCATAAACTCAATTTCAGAGGTTCGCAAGATGTTTGTTGGATGTCGCCTTTAGTCTCATGTACTTTTTTACTTTATTACCAAATTCACTTGAAACCTATAAAGAGAAAGAGAACCTGTAAAACCCCAAAACACATTAAATCCTAAAAAGAAAAAGATGCAAATGGGGAGTTACACTAACCCTGACGGTCACCCGAATGAGTGAACTTACGATCAAAGTGTTGCACTACATTTCAGAATCCATGTAGCTCTCTCTCTTAGAATCGTGTCCTAGGTGGCTCTTGTGTCAGACGCACTTAAATAACGAGCAATAGCTAGATGTAGGAGATGTAAAGATATGTGTGCATGGAAAAATGAACTTCCCCTCCTATGGAGTGTATGCAGAAGAATGCAGTCCTTTGTCCTTGAATGAATGCTAGATGGATGCTTTGATGCTCTTGTAATACCTTTGGATGCAACCTTAGGTGATGGTAGTATATGTTTAGTGTTTGGTCCCTTATTATGGTCACATAGCTTTGTATTTATATGATTCCCTTGTTTGAATTTCGTAATTAACCACTAAAAGGTTGACCACCAAGAAAATAAGATGCTCAACAGCTGGAAAGGACCCAAAATATGCGATCAAGATACAAAGAGGTCAGGGGTTCCCAGAGGGGATAGGGGTCCCTGAGCGCTGACGTCCTGGCCAGGCGTTGGTGTCCAAACTCAGAAAAACTGAAGTATAGAAGGTCAGACTAGGCAAGAAGGTGTGTAAGACCAAGAAGGAAACCAAAAAGAAAAAAAAGAGTCCAAAGACAATGGTCAATTAGTATTGTTCTCGCTTAGGAATCATATGAATAATGGTATGTGATCAGGACCTAGAAATATACCTGAAGTGCGTGATTTAGTGTCTACAAGCATTAATGTGAATGGGTGGCATATGCATTTGGAAATATTCTGTTGTTAAGTTCTAAGTTTTGGTTTGCCTAAGTTGCCCTTAGGAGATAGAGATATCTTGTTATAAATTTCCAGTGGGTGAAAAGGTATTCTTGAGAGAGAGAGAGGTGTTATGGGATTAGGGAGTGACCTACATGAGGGGTTAGATAGCCTAGGTGCAATATGCCATACATGATCTATACAAGGGGTAGATAATCTAGGTACAATATGTGACATGTCATATGTTTAGGTTCCGATAGATCCAAGGCCTATCCTTTTTATTATTTGTGGAGTAATTTCATGTTCTAGCAAGTGTCAGATTTCAATAAGGAGTGCCTTATGTTATCTTAAGTATATTGGCCAAAAACATTTTCATCCTTTGTATGATTTATAAGATGTTTCATATTCCTTCCCTATACTAAGTTTATCGTTTGTGGGTAATTACTATACACATAGGATTCTCTCTCTCCTTATTGATTACTCACATCTTCCTTCTCAAGGAAGGGTAGGGCCACTCTCATGTTTGAGAGGTGCGCAAAGATTTATAAGGCTCGTGGTTGGAGGTACATCGCTCCGATGATATTCTTTCTCTCACAATGTAGTTTGACAACAAGATGGATCTCTTACGACATGCAATGATAGTGTCGCAACAGTGGATTGTGGTTTTTTTGTATATGTGATTGATATCTTTTGTATTGTATATTGAGACAAAAAATGTAAACATTGTAATCAAAAGAAGTAAACTATAACGTATTGGTTTATGCAAAGATCTTATGTATTGCATGTGAATAAAAGATGAATTATGTATTCTGATTGCAACTAGAAATAACAAGTATATTAGTAACTGGATGATTAACATGCACTTTGATTATTAATGTAAATTAGTAATTATGTAATACCAATTTAAGTTGAGTAAATTGGATGAACCTAACTAAATGAAATTAGTACATGGATGTTATTCTAAGTGATTAAATTGAATAGTTACACATGATGTTAGAATTAACTGCAATGCCTTAGTTTAGCTGGATAAACTACATTATGCAAAATTATATACATTTTATTAACTCGATGTTTACACACAATTAATTCAAATCTAATATAGGTAAAAGCAAATACTACAAGTTTTAATATTAGACACAATCTCAATACTTAGATGAAATGATCTCTATGTACTTGTATGTTACAATTATTTTGCTTCTTGCATATGTTTGTTTGTAAGCATAGGACCAGGGAATTGAGGGGCATCAATTTCCATATTTGGTTTATAGGGTGATTGGAAAAAAAATTCCAGTTATAATTTTTAAAATAATTTCGGGCATGTTTTTCTAGTCATTGGTCGGGGATCGGTTGAATGAGCTTCTTAACAAAGCTCCAAAGGGGGATAAGAAGCTCCAAAAATTCCATCCAAACGGGGATTTTGAGTTTAGCCTACTTGATAGCCTGGGAGTCCTTGGTGCAATGGGAAAACACCACCAACATGTTTTAAATGAAGCACAAGCCATGATTAGTGATGGCTTTGCAGTGTTTAGGGTTAGAGAAATGAAAGAGAAAAAAAAACCTCTTGGTCATTTTATCTACCCCTTTGAGCTTAATGTCATGGGGGTTGTCAGTGACTGTGTAACCCTATTTGAGCATACCTTCTTATTTAATAAAATCTGAATTAAATCTAATTACATAGTAACATATATGATAAAATACAATAGATATACAAATGCAAAGCACTCAAATAATGCAACATTATGGGTAAATGAAAGAGAGAGATGACTTAGTTGAATCCTGCACAATCTGGAATTGATCTGGCTAGTGTGGAGTGTTAAACAGGGCTAGAACTATGTCACAACTGTTCTCTGTAAAATATGGATTCTGAAAATAATGTCGGACATGAGCACCTAGTGCTGGACAGGGGTGCCCGGACATTGGTGTCTGTTCCTGGGTGCCGGTGACTGAGCAGAAGGCCAAAATTTATTTTTTTCGTGTCGTTAGGGTTTCACTATCACTTCATGTTGATCACCTGGTATTCACACTTGGATTGCCGAGGGTACCTGTAACTTGCAACACAAACCCTAGCTACTTGCACAAGCTCACAAACACATCAAATTGGAATGAAAATGCAATATGTGAAGTTGAACTGACCCCAGCGGTCACCCGATGAGTGAACTTATGACCGAGTGCTGCACTACATTCCAGACTCCATGCAGTTCTTTGTGTTTGTGTGTGTAATTGTGTCCTTAGGTTTCCCTCGCACCAATATAATGGACTATGGCTAGATAAGATGCAAATGTGTGATATGGAATTGAGCACTTCCCCTTCCTATGGAGTGTGTGCATCCCAAAAATGTAGTCCCTTGTAATGTTAGTGATAGTATATAGATGAGATTGACCCTTATAATTGTTTGCCCGAATAATAAAGTGAATGTCGTGTATGTATGTGGATCTCTTGTTTGAATTTCGACACTAGTGACCCAAAAGGCCGACTATGAGCTCGGGATAAGGATTAGAAAACTAGAAAGGCCGACCACAAATGTCAAAATAAGTGAAAAGAACAAAGAGGACATGAGCGCCCAAAATGGATAGGAGTGCCTCGACGCTAGTGTCCAAAATGGGCACTAGTGTTCTGGGATAACTGACGATAGATGTGAAAAGACAGACATACATGTATCTGTGTGACTTCACTAGAAGTGGGTACATAAATGACAAATGTGTGAGAGAAAGACAATATAAACAATCAAAGTAAGTAGATGGACAAAGGATTGTCTCATTAATGAATATTTTTCTTACTTAAAATCCATGCATATAACAACATACTTGACGACGTAGTAAAATAGTAATATGTGCTTGATTTTGTGTCTACACCTTCCGAGGGGACTCACCCAACAAAATAACCAACTAGAGTAAAATTTTGAGTCAGTCTCCGACTTTGTTAAATTTAGGTATATCTAACATCACATCAGGAAGAGAGGTGTCAGATTGAGAACCATTGTCTCATGAAAGACTTTTCGAACAAACATGTAGAGATATTTTAGTGCCATTACTCACCAGAGCTCCATCAACGTTTCGCACATCAAATGATACATTTATTGTGGAGGTGACCATTAATGACCAAGGCGAGATTGACTCAACGCACTAAATGCACAACTACTTTCAGGAAAAGTATGTCGTGCTATGTGAGCTCGACAAACCCAAACCCTAACCCTAAAACATACGTTCATAGCCAAGAAAACTCGACGCCCCCTCCAAGTGACACAAATTTCAAATATACTTTCAAACTTGAGGGAACGGACTTCAATTTAGTTGACGGCGAGAATGCCAAGGCAAAGTAATTAGAGTGAAGCAGAAAGAAAGAAGAGTACAGTAAGAAGATGAATGATGAAAAGAAACCGAGTGGCCAAATTGTTGTGTAAGGTATTTGTACAATCCCTGAGTGAGGAGAAGAATAGAGAGACTATCCCTTTAAAGAAGGACGGTGATTGATCAAATATCAATGGTTGGTTCAGGTCCCTATTCGGGCACCAGCACTCTAGCCCTTGTAAGTTTTTGGTATCACTTTATTTTTCATTATATGGATACCCAAATGTCTGATTTGCTATAGTTGAAAGGAAAAATGCAGAATGAAAATGACAAAATAAACCTAGGCTGGGGGTTGGATCGTCTTTTTGAAGGGGATATGCTTTCTTTAAACGAAAGCGCTATTCGCATATTGGGATTTAATTGAATATTCTGGATTAAATATGAAGGGTAGGGAGTTTACATAATTGCAGCAGGCTATATCGAATTGGCAGGGTTACAATATACAGTGGCCGCTGAAATTTCTCCCATATGCCTTTCTTAGTCCGTTCGAAATGATTTTTGGTCATGCCCTACAATGTATGCGCTCTATTTTGGTATAATGATACTACTAGAAGTGACATCATATGGGCAATGACTCTGGATATTGTTTAGGCCTTGAAGCGCCAAACTGCCATTTATCTGCCTATTGTAAAAACGTAGTAGATTTTCATTTAACTTTGGTTATAGATCGGCTGATGAGAAAACTCACTTTCTTAGTTTAATTATCTGATCAGCTCTTTAACCTTACGGCAAAAGAAGTGCCTTTTTTTACTTAGATTGTATACCGAAATTATTCGATACTCCCATTTTCAACCCAAATGTACCAGTTATTTTTTCGCACATATAACCACATGACTGCGGGCCTGAACGAGAGGGTAGTGACACATTTCAGGGGATGGCATTTTTTTTTTTGGATTTTAGGTATGCTGGCGGAACATCTATTAGAACTATATATAAAAAAAATATGAAAATTAAATAACATTTTAAACTAAAACAAATTGAAAGTAATTGAAATTAAATTAAATGGTAAGATAACATGATATATCCACGTTCCGATATTGTCACATCGTTCATGAGTCACTTTCTTGTTGCTAGATTCCTAGATTTTGTCCAATGTCTGGTTGCCGATCACTCTTGATGTAAGGGCAACATATGAAAATGCACATTTTCTATACATCCTTTCGATATGTGTGTTAGTATAAACCACTGTTAAAAACAGCGGTTTGCAAGTTGCATTATGTATTCACACATTCAAGCTCATGCATCAAATTACATACAGATTATGTTTCCAGTAGAGAGATTATATGCTCAAGAAGATGATTTCATTTGTATTGTTTTTTTGCCTATCTTGGTAGGTTCATTTTGTTGTTTGTTCCACGGGGAGATTTTTAAAGAATTGCATTATTTATTAGAGCTATACGTTATTGCCATACCTTTCATGTAGATAATATGAGAAATATAAGTACAGGAGGTGAAATAAACATGAAAGTACTTAAATGCTCATTTTTTTTCACCAATTGAACAGAATGTCAGATAAGCTTCAGCAATTGTTGAATGTAAATTTTTAAATGCAGGGAATAAAAGATTATAAAGCATTGTTGATGAATTGTCATGGTGATAGAAGAAGTATATTCTTCGTGTCCAATTTTCCATCCTTTCTTCAGGTAAAGAGTAAGGTTATACTATCATCGAAAATGAGTACAGAACTCATTTCTGATTAATAGTGACAGGGCCGGTGATGAAATGTTTAATATAGGCATAGGCATTAACAGTGAGGGACGGTTGAGGGATGCCCTGATGTCTTGGGGCTGACAGGACTTACATCTTGTAGGGTGGGGGATGGGGATGTTTCCGGTATGTCTCAAAATCAGGGCACATGCTCCCTTTTCTATGTTGGCGGGGATTGGAGGGGGATGTTTTCTTCCCATTCCCTCGTTCCATAAAGGTGAGGGACGTCAGTGGCAAGGGAAAATTGGGGTGGCATGTATAGGGGCGGATGTGTTCCAGGCAAACAATGATGAATAGAGATGGGGGAGGGTCGCAACTGTACAAATGCATCCTTTTTATGAACAGTGAGCACCAGAAATAATTTGTAACTTCACATTTTGGGAAATCACTTGTGTTAATGTTGATTTAATCTGCATGATCCATATTTCATATAGCGGTGATCTGTAATCTCCTTTAAGTTCAAAATTGGAAATAACAAAATCCATATGCTCCCTACTTAAATTTTTCTTCAGATGGCAATGTTAGAATGCAGGTTTATTTAGAATTAATGTCAAGAAGTTGCCGGAAGCCTGAATAATATTGTATCTGCAGACATGGAAAAAAATAATCATAAAAACAGTAAGAAACATAAACTGCATTCTAAACATGACACAATAGTTAACCTTTAAACCCTAGTGTGGGGAAAACCATCTAGAAGTGGCAATAACTTAGCTTCCCTTCCTTTCTTTTGGCCAAAGTCAGTTTACAGAGAGATCAGATAGAACAAGCACGGAAATCATCTTGCTATTATACTTACTAAAATTACTCTTTGCAGCTTCTTTCTCCCACTACAGCCAACTATAACCACTAAATCTCACTTTTACACACTCTTATCATCTAGAAGTAGCAATAGCTTAGCTTCCCTTACTTTCTTTTGGCCAAAGTCAGTTTACAGAGAGCTCAGATAGAACACGTACAACAAATTACAATCATCTTGCTGGTATGCTTACTAAGACTACTCTTTGCAGCTTCTTTCTCCCTCGACAACCAACTATAACCACTAACTTTCACTCTCAGACTCTTACATTTGGATTCATACCTCTTATTTATAACATTTTGGGAGAGTTCTTATGTGCACTAAATGACTCCTAGAAAACTTAGAATGCAAAAAGATAACTTTTCAGTTTGTGGCTCTGGCTATTCACTTTCCTTGTGCAGAACTGCTATCTTAAACATGAAAAAACTTCCACTGTCCATTCCAAAACTGTCACCTTACACAATGCCTATCACACAACCACCATGACATATTTGCAACCACCACTAATAGTTATGCAATCACCACCCCAACTCTGGTAGCGGTTTCGTCATGGTATAGAAAATAATCACTTCTAAGGTTTAATCACGACTGTTTTTGATTGGTTTCTAGTTGGATGATGAAGTATGTTTTTCTGATCCTTGTGGATCATACTTTCCCTCTTTGGAGGCTTTTGGCCCCACAAAAGTCTAGTGGTTAAGGAGATGTGGGAATAACTCTCCTACTTTCTCCTCAAGGTACTATCTTGCTTGTCTTGGTGTCTTCTCCTTGATGCCGAGACTCGTGTTCCTCTTCTAGTGTCTCTGACATATCGCTGCACCACCACATCCTTCTCTAACTCTCCTTGTGCTTTGAAGACAATCTTTGATAGAGGGTAGTGATCACCCTTCATCTTCTTCATCCAACATGGATGGCTCATATATATGCGAGTTCTCACAATTTATTATTGAGTACATCTGCATGCATGAAGGAAAATCAAGCTTGAAAGTGCTCCAAGATGGTGAATGGTACATTCGTTAGAGGTTTGATCTTCTTTGCTTGTCCTAAGAGCCCCTTCTAGTCTCCCACTCTAAACATGTACACTCTCACTTTGATACAAATTTGCCTGATCCTGTCAACAAAGTTTGCTGTTCTTGTCACCTTTGAATCTAGTTCCCCGTTTAGCTTCCTCAATGCGGCATCAAGTGCATTAGTAGGCAAATAATACAAGCATGCTTCAGAAGGCGGCATGTCAGTGGATGTATGCATTGCCCTACTGTATGAAATTATGAATTTTGAAATTATGTCAAAGATCCATCCCAATGCCTTGGATGCTTGTTGCTATAGCTGTTGTTATAGCTGTTAGAATATAGCTGTTGTGTGTCCGAGGACACACAATGATAATGTGTGCATTCCGTTTTCTCTTCATCCATTCTTTGTACGTTCTAATCTTTCTTTATTCTCTCTCTCCACATATTCTAACATTGGTATCAGAGCGGGGCAAGCAAGGAAAAAGAGAAGGGAAGAAGCTCATATTAGTCCCATTAGGGCACAAAGTTTGAATCAAAGGAAATCAAAAGATTTTCGTTTAGATTTTTGAAGGCATGGCAGTCGATGAAACCATGAGGGCTTGTTTTTTCGTTGCATTTTTCAAATTCCAAGGGCATAGACAAATCAAGGGCACCATTATACAGTTGCAGTCATGAATATACAGTCGCGAATGATTTTGATAGGGCAAAAACAATAATTAAAATTAAAAAAATAAAGTCGGAACAGCCACAAATAGCCCATGTGAATACAGTCACGATTCAGGCAAAAATACACAACATAGCCACAAAAATACAGTTATGAATTGCAGGAAAACGAGGGACATCTAGGGCAGAATAAGGAAGAAAATACAGTCGCGAATCACTGGAAAGTGAGGGGCATATAGGGCAGAATAAATAACATGAGTAATGCGAGTTTTAGGCTTGATTTGATATTTTTAGGACAATTACAGCCAGGAAAGGGAAAATGCGACGCAAAAGTCTTGTTTAGGACACAAAATCCGCTGCCATTTCCACCAATTCACAACAAGTGAATCTGCAATTTTCAGAGGCGAAAAGGGCATTTTGAAGTGTACATGTCGAAAGGTACATTCATTAATCTTGTAAAATATTTTTTGTAGATGACTGTGACATTGAACAAATTGAGTCAATTCAGACATAAAAAATTCCTGCATTAATTTCTGAGTCAAAATCAAAATACATAAGTATAGTTTATTGTTGCTGCCTGAAGTCAAAATTTCAGAATATAGACTGTAATAAAATAATACATGACATGGAAGGAAGAACAATTATAGCCACTGTTGAAAATCCATCAGATGCTGAAATTGATGAACTCATTGATAGAGAATGCGTATTTTAAAAGAATCCCAACACTTTGAAGAGTGATTGGCACTCACTTACCAGATTAGTGACAGATTGGTGAACCTGGATATTTCATACATGATACGACTGATGCCCCATAGAAATCTACATCTAGTTCAAGCTAGCTAGGTAAGCTATGAAGGAATCCAATGTATGTAAAACTTGGCATGGATGGCTGTACAGATAGTTCGGGAGTTTTGCAAATCTCGAGAAATTACCCTTACGAGGGTCATGAGACAACTTAATGGAGCATCGTGGGAGTAGCTCAATATGGATGGTTGTCCAACAATTTGAGAGATCTGTAATTTGGGAGTTCAGGGAGGTGGAATTCGGGAACTCGGGAATTCAACTTGGGAACTACACCTTCATGAGGGTCAGGGAGGCAGTTTGATGGAGTTTTACTTGGTCAAAGCATTGTTTTCTAAGGGAAAAACTTACGAAGAATGCATGATCTTATTTGATTTTATTATTCTGATCTTCTGTCAGTATGTTCTATAGAGTAAGCATTAAGAGGGGGTATTAAAATATAAGACTTATTGTTTTGCTTGGTCAAAGCATTGTTTTCTAAGGGAAAAGCTTACGAAGAATGCATGATCTTATTTGGTTTTATTATTCTAATCTTCTGTTAGTATGTTCTATAGAATAAGCCTTAAGAGGGGGTATTAAAATATAAGACTTATTTATTAGCTATTGTTATATTTTAATAATAGCCTCTTGTCAATTGAACCAAGGCCCTATTAACAACTTCACTTTTACCATTGGTTTGGGGATGATGTTAGTGTTCACACTAGGTAGGGTTATTTCCCATCTAGTTATTTCCTACCTAGTTTGTTTGTATTCACACTTGTAAACTCCATTCTAGGGAGCTTACTATGTTGTTTCCCTGATAATTCACTTTTAGGTAATTGTTAGTTTGTCTACCTCACTTACCTCACGTACATGATTATTTAGGATTATTTACAAACTACTTGAGATGTGATTCTAGTTTAGTATTTCCTTGATCGGTGAGGCTTTGTTGTATTCACGTATTATTATATTCCCAACTACTTTGTAGTTATGGAATCTTTGTCAGCCTATTTAATAGGTTCGCATGTATGTGTTTATAAGATGAGAATTTAGAGTTTGCAAAATAATATTGCTATTGTTTACATTTATTGTTTCTGCAAATGTATTAGGTTGTAACTTTGTTTACCACATGATCTTCCTTGTATATATTCGATCAGGTTTGTTGTTATCGGGACTCAACCAACCTTTACGAGAAGAATGTATATTGACATGTTTTTGAGACATCGTTTTTGAGTTCCCTAATCTGTTTACAATTGCAGGTGGCACGGGTGTCTGCATTTTCCATAGGATTGGTGTATGGAAGGATGAAGCTTTCTTACCTTAAGGTAATATACTCATGAGCCAATGTTGTAAAATTTTGGATGCACCTTTTCAAGTTTGTGACAGTTGTTTCTATAAGGAATGATTGTGTTATATCTTTTAAATTTCTTTTGCTTCTAGATTAGCATTTTTTCCAAGTTACCATTGCTATTCAAAAATTTGCTCTAAAGTCTGACAATACCGAGGCTTACAATTAACACTTCTGACTATTAACTTTTTTTCTTTGAAGTTTTAGGACATAAATGTATTTCAAACCTCTATGTAATATTTTCTAGGGGATTTATAGGGGATATAGCATGATGTTTTTGATGGTTCTCTTGTTGGAGGAAAATGAGGGTGCAACCGCAAACTAATATATGCCTAACTGTAACTTTTCGTTTTGGGAAATTTAGTAAAAGAGAAAATGAGGGTGCAACTGCAAATTAGTATATGCCTTTCTTTAACTTTTCTTTTTGGTTATTTTTTAAGAGATGTGGAACAAATAGACTAATATGGGACGGTCCTGTAATGCATGTGCTCATTACAGCTGAATGAAGCATAAAAATATGTTGAATTTTCTTTTACTTTTTTTTCTGTTTTGCTACTGTAAATTGTTATATAGCTGCACTGTTACTCTATACCCGATTGTTAGGTTTGCAGGAACAGAATGTAGAAGCTTTGTTTGCTCCGATTTGCTTTGAAAGTCTGCACCGTACATGTAGTTCTATTTATTGCTGTTGATCCATATTTTGCTCCTTACTAAGTTGGGATAAAGTAAATTAGTACTTTGGCAGCCACAGTTCTCATTATAGCACGGATTTTCTGATCTTGAATTTAACTCTTATTGTCATCTAGATTTTGAATTCTCTCTCAAATAATTTTGTTGTGTGTGGTGTTTTTTCGTTTGGGAATTGTTAGATATACAAACTCTAGATGATTCTGAGAGAGGTCCTAAGTGAATTTCTATTTTTCCATCGGAGGTCTTAAGCAATTTCCTATTATTCCATCCGTGTATGTGCGTGGAGATACCTAATCATACGTTTTGTGTGTGTTAGTTCAACCATCAAATCAATTCAATTTATGGATAACATTGCAATCTCTCTTCAGCATGCGTGAGTGCATTAAGAGTGTTTCCTGATGTAAATTCTTTGAATTCTCATAGTTGGACATGCACATATGCACTGGCCTGCTGGATATCATTATTTCCAAGGGCGTAGTCAAGTGATTTGTTTAAAGACGATGTTGTGAGCAGCTTTTGTAATTCTCTCATTCAACGACACTCCTTTTGGCGATCTAAAGATAAATGGTTATAATGAATTATTCAAGATTGGTGGAACTGCTGTTGTTTTTACAGGCAAAAGCAAAATCCCAGAGGAAAACTGAAGACAAGGGGCATCATTGATGTCACTGTTCTTAAAACACAAATGCGTTCTCCTCTATGGACTTGTTTCAATTTAATCTCTTGATGATTACATGCTGAAAAGGAATCATCGAACCATAAATGAAAATGGATAATAGGATGGAAACTATGTAAAAAAAGGGCTTGTAAGATTGCTACAACTAATAAGTATATATTTATGGTGCTTGTAGAGGCGCAAATTTAAATATATATTGCTAGCAAAAGCTTTAAATTCGAGCCATTTTTCCTAGCTTTGTTTAAAATGTAAAAAACAAATGACACGTACTTTTATTATTAAGATTGATGGTGAAGAACCTAAGCAAATGTAGACAAACCATCGACCTGATTCAAATTGGATGCGTCGTGATTAATTTCCTTTATATTTAGGGCATCCAATTAAAATCAATAGAGGGATGCTTTGATTCAATATTTCATTAGGATGTATATTATATTTATACAACTCCATTTGGTTAGAAACAAATAAATATAACCAAAGTCCAATAAATTTTAGACAATGCGCATGTGGAATAACATACTAATAATAGGACTTTTAACAACCTGCATTTACAGTTTATAGTTTATTCTCCTATTTATGATGCAAATATTAATATAACATTTTCGCCATTAATAAATTTGGTTCTTATGTAAGCCATGAAAGATAATTGACATTGTAGGTGACATTTGGCTTTGTATAGGTCAAATAAATGAGACTCCCAAGTAATTGTCGATAGATGGATCAAACTGAGATAGTAGTATCCACAATGTAATGTCCCAAAAATTTTCAAACTAGATTATTTTTGTAGTGATACATGTTCTTTTGACCAAAAGGTAGCATTGTATTGATTCTATTGTTAATCGAACTCTTATATTAGGAACAATCTTTTGTTAATAATTAATATTCACCGTGACCTAGGGTTGTTTTGGGTCTAACCAAGATTAGGGTTTGCAGAGATTATGAGTACTTGGTCTAGAAAGGGACAAAGGGGTTTTAGAGTGTATATATCAATAACCATTTGGTCATAAGCATATACCCAACTCCAACTTGTGTACCCATTCTATGGTAAACCAAGTGCCCCACGTTACCCATGCATGATGAAATTCCAACCTAGGTTCATGGTGCAAGGTAGTTTGAATGATAGTTTACTTGAGTAAATAATACATCAACCAATTATTGTCCCCATGCATTGTTTAACCACATGTTAAATTAGAATAAGAGGAAATTCTTATTTTTGATTTGCATGGATTGATTACACTTCTATCTTTTGGATAATCATGTCTAGATGGTAATTTACAACCATGGTGTACACTACACGACTCATAACTTACTGTGCTAAAAATGGAGCTACTAGATGGTTTAGCTAATTAATAGTCTACTGTAAGGAGAATCACTATAAATCTGAGAGTAAAGGAATTACTCATTCAATACATTTCTTTTCGTGATCCTCATAATTTCTTATAACCATTATTATTTTAAAGCAAGTTCATACCTAACCCCTCTATTCATAAACCCCTTCCAATCTTGAAAGACCATCTGGTATGAGTAGAACTAACTCAATAGTTTTAAACTAATTTGCAATCCAAATTGACCAACAATATGCAATATTTAGGGTTCCATACAAAATTTATTTAGCAATGACTCATAATTTTTTTTATTCATGTTGCTTCATCCAACCACATTCACCATTTTGGGGTTTATGAAACTTCAAACAACTTATTGAAATCATGAGCTGTATTTCTTTACACACAACACATCATTTGATAACTAAACATACTAAGCAACATCCTTATCTCATATTAAAATGAACATTAAACTCCCTTTACCTTTTGCAAGTCACCGAGGAAAGTTATTTCATACTTGGTTAAATATAGATTCGATTGTTCTAATAATGATGAAGGATCATGCATGCTCATGAATTAAAAAACATCATAAGGATAACAACATAACTTTTTTACGACTTTACATAATAGAACATATAAACCAATGACACATCAAGGATGTTGGAGGCTTGATGAAACCTCTTTCCTGACCCCAACTCTAAAAGTATAGAGTCACTTTATAATCACTTATAAGAACTTACCAATAATTACCAATGCTGTAAGTAAAGATCAAACAACAAAATAAGATTCCATTATTTCCCTAAAAGTAGTTGGATACACGGAGATTGCTCAAAAACATAATACTAATAAATATATATCCCATGTATATTTGTGACTTAAAATCCTTAACATTGACAAAAAAAACAATTCATTGAGAGTGCATGGATCCATTTGTATCATGGGCAAAGCACCTTCCACATTTGAACATTGTAATTCACGATAAAAGAGTTGATGCCTTCATCCCATATTCCTTGGAACAAGGTTGCTCTTAGCTTGAATAGCTCTGTAATATTGAGGGACTTTATTTTGAGCATATTATTTTTCCCATTGAGTTTTTTCATCCACTACACAAAGAAAGGAATCTAATCCAACCTCATTCTTACCTCAATTTTCCATAAGAGCAAACATGTTATACAACATTCTATTGACAAGATACACGTTACCAACTCTAGTCTCGATGAGATCATCAACTAGTATGAAGTAGGATCTCAAGATTGATGCATGCAAGGCATGTTAGAGGCTACAAAAGTTCTTTCAATTTCTCATTCATTCAACCATTGCAGGGAGTACACCAACAAGAAGCAATTATTAACTTAAATATATTCAAGGTTGTTATAGCTAACAAGTTAAGTAAGCATTAGAATCATGCTTGAGCCATACTTAATTGTTATAAATTGATGCAACTAGTCATTGACGAGTTCAACAACATTCCCACAACAAAAAAATACACTTCTCATTACCATTGAAAACAATGAGGCAAGAATTATAATATACTTTCAACATTTATTCCAATAAGCAAAGGTTTCTAAGGGTTTAGTGAAATCATGAGAACTGGCCCCCATAGCCTTTACCAAACCAATCATAGCTTCTTAAATTAGTTAGAGGATAATTGAATGACAATACACATTTCTAATGCTTTAATATTTAGAGACAATTCTTCAAATACAAGTATATAATATCAAATTAGCCTAGTAGGGGCTGATTTCACATTCCTTTTCTAGAGTCTCTACAATACAATTACTCCCGACTTGATTCAAGATCTCTTAAGGGAACCAAGAAAACCCAAAGCCTTCAAACTCTAAGCTTCTTTCTTTATACACCTACATCACAACTATTTTGCCAAGATTATCGACACAGAGGTTGGAGGGTTTACTTTCTTCAAGTAGGAGTAACAAAGGGAACAAGAAACGAAGAATGAAACTATTTTTTCTATACAAATCTTACAAGAGTTAATACTGTGCATGTATGAGGTTAGGCCTATGAACAATGTAAACATTGATACGATTCAACAGCAATCAAAGTACTCTTCTACAAAAAATATCATCTAGTATCAAATCTATTTGAATCCCATTCTTTCAACAGCTAAGGATAATTAGCGAACATGCAATGAATATAAGAACACACCACCCATGAAGATGTGCCCATGCATGTAAATACTCATATCACATCATCACAAGGAAACTCTATAACAACTTTGGAAGAAGTAAGGTTACAATCCTTATTGTAAGTATCATTGGCATTTTTTCAAGCACCCTAGATGAACACAAAATTCCATATCTAAGGTTGTACCGAATGATAATGCAAAAATTCTTCTATTGTAAATGAGTTGCCCTAAACTTTAACAAAAATTGGATAACTATACCCATCATGGGGGTTCAACTCAATATTAATAAAATGTGCCCCAAGCCCGTTTTTATTAACATTGCGCCCTCAAGAATTATCTTGGCCACATTTGCCTCTGTTAAAGTCGTTACCTTGTGTTTCCTCTCTTTTACTTGGTCTCAATATCTCTACATTCTTCCACGATACGGTTGCAACGTTTGTAGCGCTGACTCTATTCAAATGTGACACGCGTCACCATCTCGAGCCGGGTCTCGATAGTAGGTCACATGCAAGGAGGGACCCACCATCACATAAATAAGCACTTAGAGATTTCAACACTTGGCAAGATCCTGGATAGGGAGACATAGCCCACAGATAGAGAAAGAGACAATAACAACCCTGAGTCGAGTCTAACACCATGTGTTTGTTACCAAACTGTCACATCCTTCAAGTTCACTTGCATGAAGGCAATTCCCAAAACTTCAAAAGTCATATCTTTCAAGGCAAAGCTCCTTTTAATCCAATTTTGGGCTCATTCAAAATCTCTTAAAGAGAGCTTTTGATTAGGGTCACTTTCAAATTGATTGGGTGATGGGTGAGCCCGAAACACAATATTAAAGACCCTGGGAGTCATTTACTCATTGTGAGTGCATTAAAATGATTCCCAATAACTTAATAGTTTGTTTTTAATGAATTGAGATCTTTTCAGGCTTGTAATGTGGACACAACTTTAGTTTGAAATGCATTGATTACTATTGACTCCTTGAAAAAAAGGAATTGTTTCTCTCAAATAAATTTGATAATCACTAACACATCTTTCTTTTAGAAAGAAAAGGTGGACCCTCTTGAAATTTTGAAATAATTATCGTATTTATCGAGTTCATATTTATAGAAGTTAAAAATTGTTGACTTAGTTTTCAAAAGGCGAAAAAAGAGAAATTAAAAGGTGTTACTTTCATGTTTGTTTTAGAAAGGTTTCACTAAGTATCCAAAGGGTTTTATGTTTAAAATTAAAGGGTTGGAGGCATTCAATTGTCAGGATGCAACTGCCGGTGAGCATCCGTATTTTCCGAACTCTTTTCGAGAAAACTTTTGTAATCTCCATTCACCACTACCACTCTCTATCTGCAGTAGACAAAAGAACAAGGCATTTGACACAGTTTCAATAAATGCAATCCAATCATGTGTCCAGCATGATCATTCCTCGTGAAGCATGATGCTCCAGGCCTGCACAAACTTTGCCATGTCTCTAAGTTTTCCGTCTCTTTTCTCAGTAACTGAGTAATTTTGTGTGGTCTTTTCCCTTTAATATACTTGGTTTATTCACTTCGATGAACATCGAAGAACCTTGTCAGACTACATGATTTCCAAGAAAATACAAGTTGATCAAATCTAAGACAAATTTTCTTTTGCTGAACAAGACGGTAAAATGTTTATTTGTGAGGCACTGACATAAACATTTCCCAAAATGGATGAGAAATTGCAACAATTTGTGGAAAGATTAAATGAGTTACATATGAAAAAATGGAACTCGGAAAGAAAGTGAAAAGAGGAGCTGATTTTTTTCAAATAGTTTGATTGACTTGAACACTGTTTACAACCCTCAATTATAGAAATTTGGCTTGAACCCATCATCTTCGCCCCTACACAGATTCTTATTATGCATTTTTCATAGGACAGTTGGAACAATTTGTCCACAACTCATGTCAGTGAATGGCTGTGGCACCCTAAACCTATAAAAAATAAAAAATGGTGTTCTAAATATTTTCAGAACCAACGATAAAACAAACACTTTAAATTTCATGGCCACGTATGGCTCTCAAACAATTTTTACGGTTTTAAATTGTGCAAAATTATTGGGTGCATGCAAAATGTAGAAGCATGTGAGCTGTTTGACAAAATGCTTGTAAGAAATGTGGTCTATGGATTACAATGATTGTAGTATGTGCAAAATATGAGTTTGTTGAAAAGGTCTCGGAAACTCTCAAGAAAGTGTGATTGGGGGTGTTAAAGTTAAACTCCACAACCTCTCCTAGCATCCTCCCAACCTTAGTCAAAATGGGAGCTTTAGAGCAGGTCATGCATAACCATCAAAATATAGTAGCAGATTTTTGTTATATGTAGTAGCAAGAACATTAATAGACATGTATGCAAACTATAGAAGCATACACAAGGCAAGTCAACTCTTCGACAAAACACCTCAAAGAAATTTGGTCTATGGATCATACCTTGACCATGTAAGCTTCATTTTTGTTTTATTAGCATCTAACCATGCAGATTAAGTGGATAAGGTTTGTAAATACTTCAATGGCATGAGTGTCTCTTATAGAATTACACCTATATTTGATCATTATGTCTATGTCCTTGACATTCTTGGCTGTGTTGGTTGTCTTGAAGAAACTATAAACTTTATCATCAACATGTCAATTAAACCTAAGGCGGTTGTGTGGATGTGTTTGCTTGGTGTTTTTAGAGCACATAAGAATTTAGGGCTGCAATTATTTACAACTCTTCTTTTGTAGCTAGATCCTCAAATTGTTGCAACTAATGTTCTTTGTCATTCATCTATGCATAAGTATGCATGTGCGGTGAGGTTCAAATGGTAAGGACAATGATGAAGGATAAAGGAATTACAATGACCCCTGAATGTAGTGGATGTAGTTAGATTAAAGGCCATAAAATGGTGCATGTTTTTGTGTGTAGGAGATAGATCACACCCACAAACACATGAGATCGATGCAAAGTGCCTTGGCAAATATGTCTACAACATGTGGAAGCATGCGAACTATTTGACAAAATGCCTGAAATATATGTGATCTTATGAATGAGAAAGATTGTGGGATATGAAAAATAAATGGGCCTGTTGAAAAGACCTCAAAACTTTTCAGGAAAATGCAATTAGTTGGTGTAATAACAAAGGCCACAACCTTTGTCAGCATCCTCTTACCCTCTATCAAAATAAGATATTTAGAACAAGGAATTTTCCTCCTCAAGAACCAACATCTGCTTGTACTTTGTAATGTATTGGAGTGCCTAAATATGGCGGAAGTGGAGTGTTTTTTGTTGCTTCTTCACGTTTTAGTGGCATCCCAAATTGTCTTTTAAAAGTAAAAAACAACGCAAAATGAAAGAGCCATAGGAAATTGCTTTCCGAGTATGGTCCAAGGAGGTTTGATCAAATATAAAGACAAATAAAAGTGAAGGATTAAAATGTTTAATAGTTTTAACCTTGACGTTTTTTCGAGAGTAGTACGTTCACATGACCTCTTACATGTTTTCCTTTCTACCCAAACCACATTACACATGCCAATGGAGTGTAATGCAACTTTGCATTCAAAGGGGAAATTAATCCTTGGTAATGTTGATGTTTGTCTTTTTCTAATGTTGCGTGTTCTTGTTTTTAAAATTAGTTAATCCTAATAAGATGTATTTGTATTGTTTCTAGATTGGGGTTTATTGAGGTGAAATGAATTTGTGGTGTATTCTTGTTGGTGGGAAACTTATTGTCTCTGCGATATCCTTGTTGGCGAGAGATTTCATTACTATTTTGATATGTCCAAGGTGAGGGAGACTTTATGGTCATGACTCCAACCCATGTTTAAAATTTACATCTGTTTATATTTTTTTGACTATTAATAATAAATAATTTCATAGCTTTCTTTGTAAGTTTCTTATTGATAAGTGAGAAATGGTGGCAATAATATTTAGACACGGTCATCCTCAAGCGCCATTGAGATTATTTCATCAAATGCAACAAACAAATATTGAACCTGATAAACTCACCTTTGCCAACATACTCACATGTTGTGGCAAAATAAGAGCTTTGCAACAAGTTATGGATATCCATAAAAGTAAAATAAGATGTTTTTTTAATGTTGTATTTGTATTACATAATTCGTTCCTTCCCATCACAAAAAATTAAAACAATTTAATATAACATATATTACACCGCAAATTACAACTCCAACAAACTTAACATTGTTATCCTCTCTAACATAATTTGTAACTCATATGCAATTGCTAATTGTTGGGCTAATGAATCACAACCTAAGTACTGAATGCGTATAAGGATTGGGTGTGCGGGCATAGGGTGTAGAGGTGCGCATGGAAATATAGAAGAAGAAGGGTGTGCATAGGAAAATATGGCTTTAGGACTTAGCTGTTTTTGTTTACCACGGGCTAAAGATAGATTGAGTGCGGAGCACGTCTTGCTGGAAGACTTGGAAAGCACACATTGATACGAAGACTTGAGGACCAAGCAAGGCTATTTTGGGCAAGTGGAAGATCAAACAACATGCATAGTTTTGAGCTATTAATAGGATTAGATCTTCAGTTAATATCATTAGATAATCTATTGTTAGCAAGCTTACATACTTTTGTATTTATCATGTAAGGGCGCATGGCTATTCTTAACATGTAGCTTATTTTGAAGATGCATGAGTAGTGAAGGGAAAGTCCCCACTACCTATAAATATGTATTGATTTGCATAGTTTAGGGATCCATGTTTTGTTAGTGTTATGTTGCTGGTTATGTGTGTGCATGACTTATGGTGACATTACTATGTATGTATGCAACTTCTATGTTTTATAGTAATTAATACAATGGATCTTTGTGGCTATATATTGATTGTTGACATATATGTGGCTAGTTCTTGTATGGTAAACCTAATCTTGATTCTTGTATAAGTTATTCTTGCATATGGTAATGATCTAGATCGATTTATGGTTTATTATTGCATTGCTATTATGGATATGGAATATATCTGTGTGTTCTTTGAAATAATAATGTTTACAAACATTAATTCCTAACATTCACCCCCTTGGTGTGAACATTATTAATTTCCAATATTCACCCCCTTAATGTGAACACGATGAAGAACCATATTCGAAAGATGATCCACCTTCTGAAAACATCGCTTAGATCAGGTGCAAACTCCATACATTATCTCATTACCATTGTAAAGGCGTAGTGTCGAGTTGAATTATGCAGGAATGCTCCCTTCCTCTTTGGGTTCCTGTGGGACTTTCCCTTCCTCTCTGGGCGCCTGAATTTTGAATCTCCAAGATCCACAAGCTTCACACTAGCTGGATAACCATCCCTTGAGTCTACCTCGAAATCTTCTCCTGCTCCCCAAAAATGAGTCTTCTGAAAACATGAATCTTCCCAAAAATCTGGAAAGGGGTTTATTCAGCACACAACACAACATGAACACTGAAAAACTGAAACACACACTAAAAATGAACTAAAAAAAGAAACCACACTCCACACATGTCACCAAACCATCTGTGCAGCCCCATCGTTGGCGACTGACAAGAGGTTACTGATTGACCTCCTTCCTCCATTTTCCTCCATCCTCTGATAACCTGAACTCAAAACAAGTAGTCTTCAGAATTATAATCAGGTTCATCAGTCACTCGTTCATCTTCTGATTCAGAAGATTCTTCTACAACTATATTTGCTTCACGTGGCTTCAATTTTCCATTAAGAAGATCTTTGGCTCGAGTCGTGCAAAATTTAGACATATGTCCTTTTTTTTGCAATAAAAACATTCTAAGTCCTCCTTTTTAAAGAACTTTTTGTATGTCTTTTTCACATACATTGCCGGTTCTTCTTCTATATCTTCTTTAATCCTTTTTCTTCAGACAGAACAACTGATATCATATCTTCCAATGAGTTGGAAGGTATTTGACCAAGAGTGAAAACAACATTACTGTATTTGGGTGGTAAACTATTCAGCAGAATAGATTTTGCATCCTCGTCGTCTACTAGAGCTTTTACTTCTGCAAGTTATCTCAGAAGAGATCGTAAATTGTTGATGTGACTAGACATTGTATCTCCATCACTCATTTTGAGCTTGAACGACTGAAGTTTCAGGGAAAAATTTGCATTGAATGCTTTTGAACCAAATAATTTGCTCAGATTATCCTAGATGTCCTTCGAGTTTTTATCTAGATCAACATAATGTAATTCAGAATCTGAAAGGGCAAGGCCAATAATGGCTTTGGCTTTATCATCCCGTATTTCCCATTCTGCTAATCTGGTCGGATCTAAAGGTGCTGGTTCTTTTCCATCTACTATCCTCCAAAGATTTTTGTTCATCAACTGCATCTGGATCTTGACTTTCCATGTGTGAAAATTGAGACCATTGAATTTTTCTAGTGGAATGTATTATACCTTAGAGCGTCGGTTTCAACTGAAAAGGCACTCTTAGGGGAGTCGGCTTCAACCGATATTGCTCCTGATTTACACTATATATTTAAAAAGTAATAAGAAAAAAATACTTTTTAAATTTTACATGGATATTTCTATGGTATAAATTAAAACAAAATATTGAAATATATAGAAATGACTATCAAGTGAATATCAAATTACATAATACCTTATCTGAGTTTGCAATGAGCTCGAGCCACTCTAATCTAGATATTATTAAATACTACGCCTTTGAAAGATAACCAATGTGTTAAATCCGTGGAGAATTATGGTGTATTGATAGACGTCCTATTTTATGCTACTGAGTCAGGAATTATGAGGAGATCTCCATCTGAAGTCGATGTCCCAACCGGCTGGTCGATGCAATGTGATTCATGTTAACCAAAAAATGTCTCAAACACATGGTCGATCTGCCTTTTACGATGGATGAGTGAATCAACACCAAGTATATGCAAGAGTGATTAAAGCCAGCGGACTTGTGGTAGAGAAAGCATGCGTGAGTGGAGATGAATTATCGACATTGATTCAAGACAAAATTTGAAGCTTGAACCTGTCAAAGTTGTTTCACTCAAAATCAAATCTTCGATTACGAGTTCCCGTCAAGAAAATAAATGACGTCCTTCTAGATGATTTGCGCAGTACGTGGCTAGATCGATGTTGATGTCAGATACAGATACATTTATGTTCTAAATACGTAAATCTGTACAGATCAATGCATACGGATCTGTTAGGTCAACCCCACACCTCAGAACAACTATGAAATCACTTCTCACGAATTCATATCTAGTAGAGAACCAACACGTCCACAATAGATCTGATAAGATTCAAAGAATTGTATAACCGATAGAAATATGCTTGGAAAGTGATGGTTTCCAATGCTCCAACGTTGTCTTATTCGATAAACAGGAATGTGCAATACTTGCGGATTATGTGTAGACCCAGATAAAAAATGTCGCCACACACAAGATTCAAGAAAAAATTGATGATAATCAATCATTAATCAAAATATTTGAATGAAAACTTGAAGAAAAAGAGGACATTAGAGCAAGTTAATAATCATCAAACTGTTGATCTCCGAGGACTCTCATGCTTGCTCCGATACCAAATGTAAACATTAATTCCTAACATTCTTATCATGCTAACTCCTTGACAAAGCTTCCATAAAAGAGGGACCTGGTACCCTTGTGCGCTTCGGGTGAGCGCTCAGTTCTGGCTAAGTGATGTGCCAACGCACCTTAGGTTGTTTGGTAAAATAAAAGACTACATTTTGGTTTTGTTGTCGGGAACTCTTTTCAAGTTGTTTGAAGGATGTTACATGATGAAGACATACCGATTGACTTTGGCTAGCATTGAAGATTGGTAAGAGTTTGCTCATAGATTTAACACTGGACCTGAATTTGATGCATGTATATGGGTTGAACAAAATTTGTATCATGAACTCTATAGGACGTTCTTTTCCTATTTCCCTATAGAATTGTACGAGTGGCTGGTAGCATACACATCGAAGAGAAATTAGGGGTATAGAGCACTTGTTTGGACACATGAAGAATTCTAGACTATGTATGATGCTGATATGACTTGAACACATGATGTAGATCATTGGTGGAGTGGTGTTTTGAATAGCTACATTTTGGAATACAGAGTTTCTACTTATTCTTGTCTAGAGGTTTCTAAGTTTCAGTTCCTATGCGAACCCAGAGGATCTTACTTGCACGCTATCCCTTTAGCGATTAAGGTCTTGATAGTGACCCTGAATTTGGAACAACGTCCTATGGCTAACTAAAAACCACCACGCGTAGGGGTAGGAGCAGCCGTAGTGAAATATGGCAGACATGGCGACAGAAAGGCAAAGAGAATAAAGACGAATTAAGCTTAATAAGGCATGCGAGAGGGATTTGGAGAAGCAACGTGAAGTTGCGGAATGAATGGCATTGTGGAGAGAGATGGACCACAAAGGATTTGGAGCTCACGTAGTTGACGTGGAGCCAGAGCATCTGGAACTCCCCATTTGGGTAAGCATGGAAGAGAATCCTCTTCGACCTCAAGTGAGAGTGCGCCGATGGAAACTCTGAAGACCGCATGCACGCTTTTAATCCCTCCTGGCAACCTAGCCCTTGCGCTTGGTTTTCTAGTCTCTATGACAATTATTGATAAGAAATCCAGTGTGGGCGGTAGAATAACGACATATAGATTCCATTTTCCATTAAGTTAAGGAGTTAATCAAATAGCACATTCATCTATGGTGGTATAATCGTCATATGTATTATTTGGAGGTCCAGTTGGAGATATATTTTCTGACGTGTCATCAACACAGAATGTGGGTGCCCAGAACATTGGTATTACGTCTGGAAATAGTACAATTTCGCAGACCATGGGCTTTTAGTTCTGCACAACTATTGAGACACAAGGCAGTACATCCTCTGGTCCATTGCCCACTACAGGAGGAGGATCAGGTGGCCCAGGATCTAGTAGGTCTGGTGGTTCTAGAGGAGGAGGGAACACATGAGGTAACACAGGTTCTAGATCTGGTGGGCATGGTCTGCAGTAACCCCGAAAAGTCTATTTCAAGATGTTCCTTCACCTACTAGAGTATAGAGGAATTGAAGATGTAGCTGAGCACATGCATATGTGTGAGATATTATGGCGCGCTAAGGGGATTATAACTCCAAAGCGTAAGGTAAGTCAGTTTGCCACT
Organism: Taxus chinensis; assembly: GCA_019776745.2. NCBI lineage: Eukaryota > Viridiplantae > Streptophyta > Pinopsida > Cupressales > Taxaceae > Taxus > Taxus chinensis. The sequence continues at coordinate 364,152,337 of CM034149.1, forward strand.
ACTTTACAAGGGCGTGTGCATAGTTGGTACATGAAATATGATCCAAACCAAACTTGTGTAGACTATACCATGCTGCGTGATGCTTTCTTAGCAAATTGTCACATACCTGAGTTTGAGCAGAAAATCATCAGTGCATTGAAGGACATCAAGCAGGGCATGATTGAGAGTGTTAGAGAATATGATGCCCATTTAAAAACCTTGTTATCAAAGTTATCCTACGATATTCACTCGAGTTAGCATGATCAATGGTTTATTTGGGGTTTGATCACACCTTTCAAAAGGGCGCTCTCACATAAGACTTATATAGACCCGTGCGAGGCACTTGAGGCAGCTCTGCGCGCTGAGGAAGTTGGGAGCATAGACATTGGGGTTAGCCCATTTTTAGAAGCTAATATTGCATCTATGGAAATTTTTTTGGAAAAATTGTCAGCTAATTCAGCTCATGAGATGCGCAGTGGTATTTGGTGCACATACTGTGAAGTAGAAGTACATATTGAGGATAGTTTCCTTCATAAATCGGTGTGTGCCATGTTGCTGGATTACAAGATCTGTCACTTAGATCATGATTCAATTAGGTGACCATTATTGCAACACATGATAAGAAAGAATGCGTCTTGTTATTGTAATATTTGTAAGTCTACCACTCATGATACAAAGAATTATAGATTGATTGATCAGATTCATGATGCCATTGAAACTAGTGTACATTAGGCTAGTGTTGCAAATAATTATAAGGAACAAGATGAGCATTGTTATCATAATCACAACGAAGGGTGCTCTAATGGAGGTGGTAGAGGTCGAGGTCGAGATCGAGGTTACCATGGAGGATGCAGAGGCCAAGGTCGCGGAAGTGGAAGAAGTGAGCTTCCCCGTGGAACATGTTATACATGTGGATCCCCTAATCATTCTAAGTGTGAATGCCCTCAGAATGTTATTTTCTCCTGGTGATGAAAGAATCACAATTACAAAGAATGCGTGGATTTTTTATGAGCACATGTGCAAGCAGCACATGCAAGATAAAGGTGCAGGAATGGTTAGAGTATAACGTACGATGGAAGATTAACGGATGCCGAAGTTAGCTCCTGACTCAGAGGATGTTAAGTTGTGGAGCTTAATTTCTTCACAAATAACATGCTTTACGAACTTGCTAGAATACACAGTAACTGACGTCAATTGGGTGACCGTCGTCAGTCACTTGGGGATCAAAATCAGTCAAGCAAGTAGGAACCAATATCAATTATGGTAACCGACATTGGTTACCTGTGCGTGATTGCTTTTATTTAAGTCATGGGAATTAGATTTAATCTTTGATTAAAAGGTGACCTAATGGTTGTAATTGCATGGCTAAGTGACATAAGTTTCTATACACCTATATAAGCATGAAAGATAATGTTTAGAAGTAAGAATTAAGAAGAACTTGCAAAAGTTGATGATTATTGTGAGAATAATTGTGTGTGTGAGAGAGAAAGTTCTTGGAGAAGAAGAAAAATCTTGGGTGAAAGAAAGTATTGTACATCTGAGAGGTGTGGAAGATTGTAAGTCTTCATTGTATAGCTTGTCAAAGCTTTGGATAATAAATTGGATTATTTCTTGGTGGACGTAGCCCACATTGGGTGAACCACATTAAATATGGTTTTGATTTATATCTCTTGTTCTGTATATTTATTATGGTAGAATATCCAATTTTATTTGCATGTATTCTTAGATATGATATATTATCTATACAACCGGTGTGCTAAGCCCAACAAATGGTATCGGAGATTTGTTTGAGGGTTTTATGTGTTGACATATTTTCTCACAGAGGGTTTACTGATTGAGTGGGAGCTACAATAATGGAAAAAGAAAACAAATAAAAGGTAGAGAAATTTGACAACCAAAATTATCAATTATGGAAGACGAAGATTGAGGATTATCTGTATCAAAGAGATTTTTATTTACCATTCGTTGAGCATTCTAGACCTATAAAGATGACTGATGAAGATTGGAAGATTCTTGACAAAAATTCTTTTGGATCTATAAGATTGATCTTGACATCATCTATGACTTCCAATATTACAGAAGCAACTTCTACGGTAGGGTTAATGAAATCTCTTGCTAATTTATATGAAAAACCTAGTTCTTCAAATAAAGTTTATTTATGAAGAAACTATTTAGTTCTAAGATGCATGAAGGTGGATGTACATCTAGTCATTTGAATGATTTTAGATCTATTGTAAATCAGTTAAAATCAATTGATATTACATTTGATGATGAAGTCACAGAACTCAATGATGATGCTAATTCTTACACACTTCATATTGGGATAACTTTTTCAATGACTGCAACCTATTCATAATGTCTTGATTGATAATATGGTTCTACAAACAATGATGTGAACTCTCACATTGCTCACTAATCTTTGGGCTATATTAAGGATTATATCTAATTTAAAGCACAAGAGGAATCATTCATCTATTAGACACATTTGAATCTTCCCCTTAGGGTGCAGGCAAATAACATTCTTATACCTTTCTTAGTTAAGCAATATCATGGGACACATGTGACATGCTTCTAAGGATACCCTAGATCTGATTTTAGAGCTTAGGGATATTCCTTCCATTATCCATCAATGTGGAAAGAAATGACACTTATGGAATTAAAGTTGGTTCATGGTTCAAGACATCCTTTGTGAGGATCCTTTATAAGAAAATTTCCTCTTATAAGGTAATCAATGGTTTCTAAGCCCATTATTATTAATCCTACTTGTAGAGACCCTAAAAATGACATACCTGGGTTTCTAGCCATTCCTAATTATCCCTATCCTTTGCATCATATACCCCTAATAATTGGTTATCTAGAATGCATTCTAGTCAAGGGTAATCTTGGGCACATCTCACTAAAAGTCATGATCACATCCCCTTTAGAATTAATGGTAAAGGGGAAGTTAATTAAAACTTACAGAATGAAAATCATGGCTATTTAAGTATGTGAGGCACCCACATCCTCTTTAGAAATCTAATTTCTACAGGGAAACTAGGTGAATTCTAGTTGCACACTTAAACCATACACATATGACCCTTGGCTAATTTACCATTAACTATTTATTGTAATTAAAGGAAAGTTAATTAACCACTCATCCTCCACTTAGCTCCACTTCACTATTCCTAGTCACCCATGTCTACTCTACTTTAGATTCAAGATGCAAGCAATAAATGTGGCATAACCATCTTGAATGGGAAATATGCCAGTCAAAAAGGAATGGATACAATCCATCTTAAAGGCAAAGGGTAAGTTATCAGATTTGAAATAATTAGATCTTGATTTCTATGAGCATTGTCATATTTGGAAAGTAAAATTAGAGAGAAATTTCTCAAAGTTAGGGTAACTAAGAAGGAGCAACAAATTCATGATCTCATACACAGAACCTGTGGGGATCCATTCCTAAGTAGCCTCTCCTGGTGGATTATATTAATAACTTTCAGCTATGATCCTTCACAAAACAATCCTATGGAAGCTTCAAGCAATTGTAGAAAACCTAAATGCTCTTTTTCCACTTTAAAATTACATATCGATAGCCCTTGTCCATTTGATCACCAAATTTCAAAGTTATAGTAATGCCTTCCTCACATTTGTGGTGAGTACTGTAGCAATTTTACCAATGATTATTGCCCAAGGTGCATTGGCACATCACGTCAGAGCATACCTGAGCGGCTCACTCGAAGCACCAATGAGAATACCTGTCTCTCTGAGAGAATGAACAAGCTTTATCAAGGTCTTAGCATGAAGTATGAAGATACATTCTAGATTAACCATATGTAAGAATTACAAGATCAATTTCACTATTTCACAGATGGGTAGAAATCAGTAGACACAACAGATTTATTTAATTAACCATGGGCCTTCAATTTCACTAGATGGAGGAATACCAGAAGAAGCTTGGACTAATGGAAAAGATGTAGATCTTTATTTTCTTAGAAGTATTTGGTTCAGAAGATTTTGTGCATATTGATAACTACAAATACAAAGAAGTTGGATGTACATACACAGAGAGTATCTTTCATAAGTCATGGCACTGGTGATTTCATAAACCATTTTTGGGATTTAGAAATAACTCTATTACAATATGTGCTTAGGAGTCTCCCATTGAAGTGTAAATCAATACATATTTATACGTAGTGGGGACTTTCCCTTCACTATTCATGCACTCAGTCCAAAAATAGCCCGCATGCTAGAAATATCCATGCATGTGATTTATAAGTCAACTACAAGAGCATGCAAGCTCGCTAATAACCGATTATCGGTTCTAATATAAACTATAGATCTAATCCTATTAATAGCTGAGAACTGACGTTTTAACTTCAGCTACAGAAGTTTAAAAATAACATTCGACGTCATGTTATCTCAGGTACTCCAACGTCGGCTATTGGTGAATGTACAAGTCATATTCAGAGCTGGATACTAATGTCCATGACCTCTAGATTGAGCCTACTTGGCAACCCTCAAGTTTCCAATGAGAAGGTCACAAAGGGCTAAGTATAAAATATAAATATTGTACTGGGCATGAGCCTTCACACGCTATTTATTCTTGACTAATCCATGTGTGAACCATACGCGTTTGAACTCAATGCGTGTCAAAACCACTCTACGTGGGATTATGACTTGGTATTTTCTAGATGGAATCCTTGGAAACATTATCCCACATTAGGTGGATTGCCCCCGACAATTCTTTGACCACCAAGTACAGAAACATCTTCATGGAAATTAGTTTACAAGAAACCAAGAAGAGGGTGCACATCATACCAAGGAAACCTTCAAGGTGCCCAGAAGGATTTGCTCAGGGAACTCAGGCATTCACTTCATCCTGGTCAGCTATCTTCCACTCCTGTAGTACGCATTCCTCAATGTTACTTCCATAATATTCAATACGAATCCAATTTTAGTTTCCTCCATTTACATTTACTCTGAGCAACTAGATGAAGACCACTTTCCTTCATGCCCATGATCCATAGGAAAAGATATATATATATATATACATCCATGTGTTCCAGTATGGAATTTTGGAACTCACCAATCATGAACTCAAGCTTCTCGTGCTTGGTCTTAATTTTATCATTATGCAACGATGGTCTTAATAATCAATTGAGTGTGCTCAAGGTTTTTGGTGGGGACATTTTCTTATATGGATTTCAGAACTACTTCCTCATCCATAATTCTAGCCTCAATAAATGGCTCGCAGTTTTCTGCATGAGTTAAAGCCCATATCTGCCAATGTGATTCTGATTCCATTGGGTTTATTTCAAGTAAGTCTTCTAACTCAGTGATGAGAGTCAACTATTATCTATGTTTGTTCTCTTTTTCCTTGGATGATCTCTTTAACAGATCTGGTCTTGCGCCCTTTTGGATGTTAACTAGTAACATTCCCACCAAGTCCTCAAGATACTCCATTTCATCCCCATAGGATTGTTTGGACCTGTACAAGAAAATCCTAAGGCATGGAAATTGCACAGAGATAAAAATAACAAGAAATTATATTTATCTCAAGAACATTATATTCATCCCTATATATGCTTCCTTCGTCCTGGCTTAAGATGCAGAATTCAACCCCTTTAGCACAACCTATCTGGACATTTCAAATTGAGAAAATATCCTTTTCCTTCTTATCCACCATGAGGAGGGTGCGAACAGTGGCATTTAAATCCAAATGATTCAGTAGTTGGTAGTATTATGTACAATTATGGTTTGTACCAGACCAAACATTGCTTACTAATCAGTCATGTGGGAGTTGTGTCCATCGCTTTGTATAGCCACTCTCTGTTTAGAGCATTCAAGTAAATCAGTATTAATTGCATTCTTAGGTCATTTGAGAGGGACTTCAAACATCTAGCTATGTTATGGAGGGTTAGATACTTATACAAGTGACCATGTTCATACAGATATGGCTGGAGTTTTGGATGGTACGAGAAGCACCATCTTGATCTATGTAGCTCCCATGCATGTGGTTTTTCAGTTGGCTGGACTGTGCTAGATTGCAGAAGCTCGTGTGAAGAACCTTCAAAGGATACTCAGATATAGGTCCATTATGTGGGGACCTACGGAGGTCCACCAAATACACCTTCCTCTTCGATTATCTGTTTCATGGAAGAGTTAGGAAAGGAGTGTTGGGCCTTGAAATATTGGCTAAGTGCCAAAGGTCGCGTGAGCGCGCAAGAATAATAGGAAGTAGGGCGCGCGGGGAGAAATGCACAGGACAAAGGTTTAAGAAGGGTTTAGGAGAAACCAGGGCACATGCAAGGCAAGACAACAGGATCTAAGGACTTAGCCATATTCAACATTCTAGAGGCACTTGAGGAAAAATGTGACCCGACTAGGTGTGCTGAATGGATAAGGTGACAACCTGGAGACTTGGTGGTCAAGAAAAGAATATTCCACACATGGAATATTCCTGAAAGACATCATTGCAGAAAGTGGAGAGCTCGGAACAGAACAAACATGCTCCATTGGAGGACCACATGGACACTTGGCAAGTGATCTACTCCTAGAGGAAGACATGGCAGTGGGTGTTAAACCTATATATAGAGATGCTTAGGTAGAAGAAGAGAGCATCGAAATCTTGAAGAGAGATAGATAGATAGAGAGACACGAAGATGGTTATGATGGAATACATATAGTATGAGGAAAGTGAAGCTCTGCAGAAAATATTAGGAGGCCCTAGGATGTTGGGGTTTTCATTAGGGCAGTTAGAATGTCATTATGTCTAAGGGATGGGTCTGTAAAATTTATATAGGGAGGGGCATAGCTAGGACTCCTGATATATAAGTAGATCTTTGTTTTAGCACATATTGTATGGGTTAGATTTGATAAATACTGTATACCTAACCCTTTTGAATGTAATGTGGTTATTTGACTCTTGATTATGATCAATATAAATATATGGCTTTATTATGAATATATGGTTCAGGGGTGCAAACCCTAGTGTTATTTCCTTATATTTTATGGCAGATCTATTCTTTGTATTTCATTTCATGATGTTTCTCTTATTATTAAATGCTTGGGTATAAGGATATGATAGCTCATGTTGTGATTTTACATGAATATTCACTTCTCTACAACTAATCCTCTAACAATGGCAAGATCTTCTCACAATGCTCACATAAAGGAGGGGCTCGGTGCCTGTGTGTACCTCAGGTGAGCTTCCAATGCCCATTGGGTGATAGGTCGGCGCACATGGGGTTAGAAGTTAGTAGGTGGGTATAAAAATGACTACATCTTGGTTCCGTTGTCGGGACCTCTTTTCAAAGTTGTTGTGAGAATGATGCGTGATGATAGAGCGCTTGACCTTGGATAGTGTCGAGGCATGATTTAAGAGCATGGAGGATGATTTTTCTTAGATATTTAGTACTGGACCTGAGTTTGATGCATGCAAGTGGGTATAAGAACACCTATATCATGAGCTGTATGAGACCTTCTTTTGCTACTTTCTAGTAGAGTGTTATGAATGGCTTTCCACATATGCATCTAGATCAAGTTGGTACTATAGATCTCGCATGTGGACCCAAGATGAATATCAAGAGGCTGCATGATGTTGATCTGACTTGGACACATGTTGTTGATCATTGGTGGAAAAGAGTGCTAACCAGTTATACCCTGGAATACACTATTTCTACGTATTCTTGTCCTAAGGTTGATGAGTTTGAGTTCTTAAGGGAGCCTAGAGGATCATTTTTGCATGTTATCCCTTTAGCTATGAAGATCCTGATCATTACACTAAGTTTGGAAGCATTTCCTATGGCTGGCTAAAATTCTTCTGAGCACTGGGCAAGGAAGCTAGGGTGGAGGAAGATGGTGGACATTGCAACTGAAAAGGAGAGAGAGGAGAGATGAATCAAGTATAGTAAAGCTGTGAAAGGGAGTTAGCTAGAAAATGTAAGGTTATAGGAGTGATGGATTTATGGAGGTAGATGTTGTGGGAAGGAATTGAGGTTCGCGTGGAGGATGTGGAGCCTGAGCAGTCTGTGCTACCCCATCTTGGAAAGTGTGGGAGAGAGACCCCTTAAGCTTCTGATGAGAGTTCATCACTTGGAGAAAGGAGAGCCATTAACATGCACATCTACATCTTCCTGGTGACCAACCCCTAGCACTTAGTCTTCAAAATCAAGAGATAAGTATTGCTAACCCAGTTGGTATTGGTGGGAGTGACCGATCTGCACCTAGGAGATATAATTTTTCATTTGGACATCTATGGTTGCATAATCATTTTTTTTTTGGAGGAATATTGTTTGGAACAACATTTGGGAAAAGTGTGAGTACACAAAACTTGGGTATCAAGTCTAGGAGTGGCACGAGACACACATCTGGTAGAGGTGTAATATCATAAACTATTGGTGTGTAGTTCAGTGGGACGTTGGGAACACTAGGTGTGACCACTTCAGGCCCATTACCAGCTACAGGAGGTGGATCTAGTGGTATAGGAGCTAGAGGACCTAGTGGACCTAGTGAAGATTTAGGAGGATCTGGTGGATGAGGAGGTGGATCTGGTGGATCTAGGGTGTGGAGGAAACACTAGAGGGAATCAAGGTTCTGGATTAGGTGGATAAGGGCCTCAACCACCTCAGCAAGTGTTTTTCAAAATGTCTTTACACCTACCAGACTACAAAGGTGTTGAGGATGTTGCAGAGCATGTACACAAGTGTGAACTGCTATGGACATGAAGGGGATCATTACCCTAGAGAAGAAGGAAATTTAGTTTGCAACAACGTTGCAAGGATGCACACATAGTTGGTATCAGAAAATATGACCCCCATCAAACAATGGTAGATTACACTGCACTGCAGAATGCCTTCTTAGCTCAATTTAATATCCTTGAGTTTGAACAAAGATAATCAACGTGCTGAAAGAGATCCAATAAGGAATGGTAGAGAGTGTGCGGGAGTATGACACGCATTTCAAGACTCTCTTATCAAAGCTATCATATGATATTCACCCCTCTCAGCATGCTCAGTGGTTTATTGGAGGATTGATAACACCATTTAGGAGAGTAATTTCACACAAGACTTTCACAGACCCGCGCAAGGCCTTGGAGGCTACCCTGCTTTCTAAGATATCAGAAGCATGGATACCAGTGTTATCCCCTTCCTTGAGGCTCAGATTGATGTAATGGAAAAGTGGCTAGAGAAGCTATCTGTGAACTCATGACACATGAGACTCGCAGTGGTCTATGGTGCATGGATTATGAGGTAGAGGGGCATACAAAGGACAGTTTCCCTAGGAGATCGGTATGTGCCATGACAATGGACTGTGAAATTTTCCATGGAGATCATGATGCAAGTATAATGCCCACTATTGCAGTGCACGATCCATAAGAATGTGTCTTGCTATTGCAAGATCTACACCTCTACTACCCATGACACCAAGGATTGTAGATTGATTGACCAGATACATGATGCCATTGATATTGGTGTGCGCCAGACAAGCCTAGCGAACAATTCCAAGGATGATGGTTGCATCACTTTGAAGGGCGTGTGGATGGAGGGGCACATGGAAGAGGATTTTGAGGAGGATTTCATGGTCATGGAAACCATGGAGGAGGAAGAAGTGAGTTCCCGTATGGGACATGTTACAACTATGGATCCACGGAGCACTACAAGCATGAGTTCCCTAATCTACTACATTGCTCATGGTGTGGAAAGAAGCAAAAGTATGAGGAGTTCCCAGAGTTATTTGAGCACATGAGCCAATAGCACTAGAAAGACAAAGGCATTGGGATGGTAAGCATGAGGAAGGCCAATTCACAATGGATGCCAAGAGTGGCACACGAGTTGGAACCAGAACCTATACTAGTTACGATGTCAGCTTAGGCTGCACACGAGGGATATACCAAGGAAAAGACCACTGGTTATTAGAGAAGAGGTGGTACATGGGAAGTATCCAGACCCTACTCATCAAGAAAGAGGTGTATCAAGAAACCATGGATGTGATTCAAAGCCTACAAGGAGAGATCTAGTGCCTGAAAGAGTAGTCAAGACAGTTAGAGAAAAGGAAGAATGTTGAGGCTCCACAAAAGGATCTGGATGAGGTTAGAGAAGTATGCAAGATGTTGAGGCAAGAGAATATCATTCCCTTGCTAGGAGAATGGTTACGGGAGAAGGTACCACATGCTGGAGAAGGGCACGAGAGGTAGGTTCTGCATGCCAACCTTCCTCCCCACAACCTTGATTATGACAAGGAGATTACCTTGAATGTTGTTGTAGATGGGTGGCTTCTGAGAAATATTTTGATTGACACGGGCATGAAAGTCAATGTTCTCACTCTAGATGCATGACATCAAATGGGAAGGCCCCCATTACAACCATCTTTGAATGTGTTATATATGGCTAACAAGACAAAGGAAATGCCCATTGGTGTCTTGAAGGATGTTGTTATCACTATCCAAGGGGAAAAGTTCACTGGGGATTTTGAAGTCTTGGTGCTAGCCAAGGCAGACAACTTTCCAATGTTACTTGGGTGCCCCTGGTGTTACAAGAATAATGCTGACCTAAGGTTCAATAAGGGATACATAAGTTTTGAAAACAAGGAAGAATGGGTCATCATCCCCTTAACCGATGGGAATTCAACACCCTATACTGAGCCCTTGGGAGAAGAATTTCTTGACAGGATCTATGTGTGCTCTATCAGGGACCCTGAGGTGATTCACCCTATAGAGGGAGTTATTCAGTTTGAAGATGCTCAGTCCATGAGTGATACAACTAGTGTGGCATGTGATAATTGGGTGCACGAGACTTATGAGTTAATTGGGTGCCAACTAAGAGGCTCTGTGATAAGGGTAATGAAGGCACACTTAGTCAAGCACCTAGGAGGGAAGAAGTTTCCAAGTTACTCTAGAGGGGCCAACCCTAATGATTTCTTACGAGAAATGGAGGCTCAGTGGAAAAATGAGATTGAAAGAAGAGGGATGCTCAGCTATAACTTTCTTGGGACCGCAGTACGTTGGTGGGTGACACATCACGGTAGCCTTCTAGAGTGGCACGAGGTAAGAATCATGTTCTCTGTTAGGTTCTCCCAAAGCAATGCACCCACTGCAATACAAGACTACCATGGGAAGGAACCCACCTCGTTTCATGTCCAATCATGTTAGAAATCATAGATAGAAGGTGTGGAGGTCTTGCCACCTTCTTTATGGGTACATAAGCTATATTACACCTTAGAAGGCTATGCACACACATGGTACATTCACTTCAAGATGCACCGTCAGATAGGAAATTGGTAGGAGTTGACGACTGACCTCCTTCAAGCTTTTGAGTATCGGAGTACTAAACCATCAGTGGATAGGCATTGTAGGTTGTTAAGTGCCTAACGATGGGAGATAGTGCCATGACAGAAGATATAGAATACTGGATTATTGGGTGAACTTGGTTTGGAATGCGCTTTGATGAAGAAGAATTCAGAAGAGATGCAACTTGAGCGCATATGCATGGAGAAAGAAAAGGGAAAGATGGTCTATGTGATAGATGGCAAAGAGATGGAGAGTTTGGATGTTAACCATACTGAAGGTATGCACAAAGTTATTGATAGTGTTGATGAGAAAGCATGTGCCTACCATGAACCCCTGAAAAAAAATAAGGTTAACATTGGTTCGGAGGCTGAACCTAAGGAGGCCACTATTGGAGACTATTGGTCGGAGAAGGAGGTTTCAAAGATCATTGATCTATTGTGTGAGTTTCAGGATTTATTTCTGTGTGGGTACCATGAGATTAAAGGAATTCACCACTCCTTGGGAGAGATGAAACTCAAGTTGAAAGAAGGTGTGTGCCCGATTCAGAAGAGACCTTATCAAATGAATCCAAATCTTTGCATCAAGGTCAAGGAGGAGATAGACAAGATGATCACTTCAGGCATCATTGAAGCTATGGAGGAATCAGAATGGGTAAGCCCCATGGTCATAAGTATTAAAAAGGATGGAAGGATAAGGATTTGTGTTGACTACAGGGACTTGAATGCAGTATGTGTCATTGACCCTTTTCCAACCCCCTTCACTAAAGAAATCCTGGAAGGAGTAGTTGGGTGTGAAATCTATTCCTTCACGGATGGATTCTCAGGATACCATCAAGTTAGAATTACTAAAGGAAGACCAAGAGAAATGACAAATTTTCCACTGAATGGGGACGTTTTTCCTATACGGTCGTGTCTTTTGAACTGAAAAATGTGCACGTTGTGTTTTCTTGCATAGTGGTCTAGGCATTTCAGGATTTTATCCATAAGTTCCTTGCAAGTCTACCTTGATGACTAGACAGTATATGGATTAGTGAAAGACCATTGTGACAATTTAAGACTGATGTTTGAGAGATGTCAGAAGTTGAGGATATCCCTCAACATTAAGAAATGTGTTTTTGCTACTCCATTTGGAACCCTATTGGGGCATATCATATGTAAGGAAGGCTTGTTGGTGGATCCTACCAAAGTTGTTATTTTGGGATTGGGGGAACCTACCAGTCAGAGTGCAATGCATGGATTCCTTGGGAATATGGGGTACTACCAAAATTTTATCAAGGGGTATGCCAATATCACCATGCCATTGGAGGAAGTTACTAAAACACAAGAGTGCATTTCACTAGGGAGAGGCGTAGCAGGTGGTGTTTGACGCTTTGAAGGATAGACTTGTCATTGTGCCCATATTACAATTTCCTTCTTGGGATAAACCTTTCCATGTACATGTTGATGCCTTGGGGATAGTGATTGGATCAGTCTTAGCACAACCGAGAGAAGGGATAGTTGATCATCCCCTTTTTTTGCAAGTAGGAAGTTGACACCAACATAAAAAAAACTATACTACTACTGAGTTCATGAAGCACTATCAATGATCTATGTGCTACATAAGTTCAACAAGTATCTCCTGGAAACACCCTTCATATTTTACACAGATCACATGGCCTTGAAGTACTTGGTGAACAAGCCCGTTTTGCAAGGGTGCATATGTTGGTGGGTCCTGTTGTTTCAAGAATTTGAGTTTACAGTTGTTGTGAAACTAGGAAAGAGTAACTCAGGGCCTAACCATTTGTCAAGGATTGACTCAGGGGAGGATGCACAGAGCATTGAGGATGCTATTCCAGATGCACAACTATTTAGACTATGACGTGTGCCCTCTGACTTAAAATATATTACTGTGTTTCTCAAAATGGGTATGGTGCGGAAGGAATGAAGAATTTGGAAAGGAAACAATTAGCTATACACACGCGCCCTACATGCTAATTAGTGGAGACTTATACAAGTTAGGCCATGATGAGGTTCTTCACCGATGCGTGTTAGAACATGAGTGCGTTGCAATCATGGAAGAATCACATGGTGAGATTACAAGTTGGAATTATGCAGGGAATGCCATCGCGTGGAAGATTCTACTCACAGGTCTTTGGTGGGAAAGTATCTACTATGATTGCATTGAATTTTGCAAGGCCTGTGACCATTGTCTGCACCTTGGCAAGACAGGAAAAAGGGATGAGATGCCCTTGAGACCTATAGCCAACACAAAACCATTTGAAAAATGGGAAATTGATTTTGTAGGACCAATTTCACCTGCCACGCGAAGGACTGGTTCATGCTATATCATCACTTGCACTGATTACTTAACAAGGTGGGTGGAGGCAACGCCTACAATGGATTGCACAATGGTGATAACTGCTAGATTCTTATGGGAGAACATAATCAACAGGTATGGATGTCCTTTAAGCTTGACTAGTGATAGGGGTACACATTTTTTGAATGAAATAGTTAGGATTTTGTTATCAGAGTTCATGGTGGCCCATCATAAGACTACCCCATATCACCCACAAGCTAATGGAACTGCTGAGGCATTTAACAAGATTATGAGTCACACATTGACCAAAATTTATGATGTGGGGAGACAAGATTGGGATGACAAGGTATTAGTTGTCTTATGGGCATACATGACAACCTACAAGAAATTGAACAAGGCCACACCATTTCAATTGGTGTTTGGCATGGAGTCTGTTTTACCAGTTGAATTTATGCTACCATCGTTGCGTATTGCGCGCGCAGGAGGGTTAGCTGATGAACAATAAATTCAAGAGCGCATGGAGAAATTAATGCAGTTGGATGAAATGCGATCACTTGTTAGATGGAGTCAGAAAACTGAAAAGGCATGAAAGAAAGCATGACATGATTGTCATATTAAAAACAAATAATTTGAGGTTGGGAAGATGGTCTTTATTATATGATTCCAAATTTCTGTGCACCATCCTAGAAAACTGAAAGTCCATTGGTTAGGGCCATATATCATCTCGTACATCCTTGATTCAGGCACATGCCAGTTACAAGTGCTGGATGGATGAGGTTACTAGGCTACTTCAATGGGAGTAGGCTGAAGCCCTACTATAAATAAGTCTTACTTGTAATTTATAAATAAGGTAGTATTGTCATTTAGCTTAGCGATTTCCCTTAATGCATTTCATTTTCCTTGTGTTTCCCTTTCTCGTTGCTTGTTCCTTCTGTTTTGTTTTTTTACGCGCCTTTGTGCATGCCGGTAACCACTTATTATTTTCAAAAGGTTGTGTATGCACAGAGGACCACACATCTATTTTTGTGTGGGGTGGAGAGTGCGAAGTGAAAATGGAAGTTGGTAGAAAAGTTGTGTTTTGAAGGCCCAAAGGATAAAAAATGAGCACGTAGTAGGGAAGATGCATGTAGAAAAGGTGGACATAAATTTTGTGTAGTTGGTGTCAGGATGGGCTTTACAAAGACCACGTATAAAGGATGAGAAGCGCATAGGAACAACATGAGGTAGGCAAGGGAAAAAATTAGGATAAGGAAATAAGAAGTGCCTTTAGCGTTGTAAGTGTGTGTTTGAGGATATTTGGTCAATAAGGATTTTTACACGCCACAAGGTTGTAAAGATTTTTCACACAGGATTGGGTGCGGGGGTAAGAGCACTTAAGGTTGGATTTAGTGGAAAAAGTCATTTCACATTTAATGATAAGTACTTTTATGTAAGTAGCATAACGATGAATTTATTGTCAAAGAGATGAGAAAAAGTATATAAGTAGAAGGTTGAGAAAAGTTGTAGTAGAATCTGTGACATAACATATAAGGAGAAGAAAACAAATTGGAAATGAGGTTGCGTGCAGAGACAAGCAGGGAAGTTATCAAGTTCAGACAATCAAAAGAGAGGAACATAACACTTAGGGCATGAAGGAAAGGAAAGGAAGATGACACAAAAGAAGTGCACACATAAAGAAACCAGTGGTGGAAAAGGAGGATCCCATGGAGATCTACTCAGAGATACAGTTGTTTCACCTTTTTCTTAGGGATTGTTTCTTTGAATAGGTTGACAAAACAAATAGGGTAATGGGCATAGGAAGGAATACCTATTCAAATTCCAGTTGATGGGTTGTTGCGTGCGTATGACTTCTGAATCCATAGCTGACTGTGAGAAATTCCTTTTGGCTAGGAGGAACTACCTAAGGCATCGATAAAGTATAAATAGGAGTGACATTAGGACAAATGGTCAGAGGAGCTCTAAGGCATCGAGTAAAGTATAAATAACCTGATAAGAGATAGTCATTTCGACTACCTTTCCTTAGAAGACATTTCTTTTATGCTCCCAAGCTTGAATTACGATGAGGTTTTTTCAAAGAAGAGCGACGCAAAGTACTATCACGAACTAGTGGCCTTCAACGAAAAGTTGTAGTAGAATCTGATGACAATACCCATATAAGGCATGAAGCTAAAACAAATTGGAAATGAGGTATCCCGTGTAGAGACAAGCTAGGGAAGTTATCAAGTTACAGACAATCGCAAAAGAGAGGAACATAGACAGGATAGGGCATGAAGGAACTGGAAAGGAAGATGACACAAAAGAAGGCACACCATAAGGGATGCCAAACCAGTGGTGGATGAAGTGAAGGATCCCATTGGAGATCTAGGCTCAGAGTGTTTCACCTTTTTCTTAGATTGTTCCTTTGAATGTTTGACAAAATAGATAGGGTAATGGGTGTAGGAGGAATACCTATTCAAATGTCGGTTGATGGGTTGTTGCATGTGTATGACTTCTGAATCCACAGCTGACCATGAGAGCTTCCTTTTGGCTAGGAGGAACTACCTGTAATGAAAGCAAGACCACTAGAAAGCATTAAACAATATGGGCAGTGAACTGCCTAGCATGAGCTAGATCCGGGAAGTATGGCACTTCCTAGATGGCTGTCAGTCCACTGTTTTAAAAAAATTAATGCTGAAAACAAAGTAAATCCTATTGTTATTTTAAAATGATTTAGGTATCTCACTTAAAACACAATAAGAAATAGATCTAATCTAATAGGCTAGGCTAGAATAGAATCCACAGGTCAAAGGGTTGGTTCTGAGTTCTGCAGGTCTGATGAAGGTATTGGGTAGGTCACAGGTGAGTGAGGGTGAGGTAAAATGGGGTGGATAGGTCTTTGCTTAAGGCTGTGTGGGAAAACATAGAGACTAGTGTCAGTCAGGGGTGACCGACCACGGTTAGGTACAACCGGCACCGGTTACTGTGAGATCTAGGAATGTCACAGAACGGGGTTTTTGGTCCCCTTTGTGATTGCACAAAGGATTTAGTTGGTTAGGAGGAGGTATTAGGTGACTGGGGTAGGTTTTTACGAGGTTTTGATGGGTCTATGAAGGTACAAAATGTTGGAGATGGTCAATAAGAAGCAAGGTGGACAATAGGTGGTAAAACAATGATGAAATGAATTAACCAGGAAAGTATGATATTATACTTACTTGGATTTCATTTCTGAAAGTCTGTGTGTGAAGGATGGAGGTGTTGATGATGAGTTTTGGAGGCTGCAAGTGATCACCAACTGGAGAAAAGCTTCTGCATGGGCTGCATGCACACTCCTCTTTTGCTTGGGTAGATACGAATGTGGTTGGGATGGCTGTGCAGGAGAAGATGTTCAATCTCCTTCTTTGGATGTGATTTCTTGCTGGAATTAACTCTCTAAAGATGCGATATATTTTCGAGATCTCGTTCTTTCTCGTCAACTTTCTTGCTCCCAATGTTTTCCAACCTTGAGAATAAGGTAGTTTAGGAGTTAAAAAGGGGGAACCGACGGCGGTCCGGCTTAACCGATGGCGGTTAGGGGTAACTGACGTTGGTCAAGGTGGGATTTTCTAGGTTTGCCAAACTTAGGGGAGATCCTCCTGATTTCCTTGGATCTTGTGTCGTTATCCCACAGATTAGACTGGGAGCTTCTGTGAGCATGCGGGAATGTGGTTAGAGGGAGTGTAGGCATTGATTTTTAGGGTTTGGGTAAGTCTTAGTTAGTTATGGTAACTTGCTAAGAATAGGTCTTAAGGTGAGTTAACTTGATGAGGTGTCTAGGTGAAGTGTTTGTGTGGATATTATTTAAATAAGATATTTAAATAATAAATATAGTGAGGGTAAAGCATAAATTTAATTAAATTAATTAAATAAATAACTAGTGTGGTGAAGGGGGCCATGGCTAGGTGAAAGTGATGAAGGGTACTTATTGGCTAAGGTTACGAAAGGGGAGTGTGACCTAATTTTAGTGTCTACATTTTTCCCCTTTTTGTTGTGTAGCTTGTATTGGTAAGTGATGCTAACAAAAATAAGATGTGGTTGCCCCATGTGTGGGTGAAGGTGATCCCCCTCAAACCAGGAACTGACGAAGTAGCCGGCTGAAGCGGTGAGTGGTTTGATAAAAGGTAAATGTGAAGAAAAGGTAAACGGGTGTAGGGGAAGAGGGTGAAAGGTATACTCGGGTAATCTAGGTAATAGGTTAGGGTCAAAGGTAGTAACAGTCAAATGCATGTACACGTATAAACTGCAACACGCTACTAGGTTGAAGAGCAGGAAAACTCTACATCGTCTAAGGTCGATAGGTTTATCCAAACAAGGGTGAAGTGAATCTGGTATCCAAGGTATAGGATAAGGTTAGGAAACACAATGTAGGTTAGGTGCAAGAATGTTTAGGTATGTTTTGGTACACCAAAGGTAGGGTCAGGATAAATGGTCATGACAATAGGCTAGGTAAGGTCATTAGGTCAACAACACAGGTAATAGTGCCGCAAGGTATAGCGAACACATGAGGTCAAAGGTCACTAGCGATGGTCTAGGTCCAAATATCGAGATTATGGCATGGGTAAGGCTGAGGTAGGGGTAAAATAATAAGGCGTCAACAACGGACATGAGGAGGTTGAAGAGGGTGGAGGGCTAGAGGTGAAGGTAAAGTGGTCCAGGTAGGTGTATGGGGGGAAAAAGAGAAGGGAGGTAAGGAAAATGAGGTAAATGGGGTAAAGAGTATGCAGGGTAACTCGACATCAGTCAAAATGAACTGATGACGATGTAAGGTAACCGATAGAGGTAGTCTAGGGAAATAGACTGGCAGTGGTCAATGGTTAACCGAGGTCAGTTGGGTCGGGTAGGGTATAAAAAGTGGATAACCCGCATTTGAAAATTCATTTGGGCATGTTGAAAAGTAGAAAAGGACAAGTAGAGAGAAAGGGGAAAAGGACAAGAGAGTGCATCAGAGGAGCTTGGTTTGCAAGCCACATAGGAGAGAGTGGGTGATTGGGAGGTGGGGCCATGAGATCAGCTAGCACGATTCGTGTGGCTGAGGATTGTTTCTACATTGGAGGATGACAGAGGTCAGAGAGGGGTTAGGTGGAGCGGTGCAGAGGTCGGAGGTTCCACCATGACGACGGAAACAAGATCAGTTAGGATGTGAACTGTTGATGTTGTTGTGTGAATGAATTTCATGTAAGATGGGTTGTAAGAAAAATATGGGGGGAAGAAAATAATGGGGGTTTTGTGAGGGGGGGAGAACATGAGTGGATACCCGTAGAGTAGGTTAGACATTATTTTGGATTGGTGTAGGGCAGTACTGTACCATAAGTCCCTCAGTATCAGAGAGATGATGTGGAGAGACCTATGTCTCTACCATGACCCATAGTCTGACTGGATAGGAGGAGGAGCCTATAGATACATAGATTGATGATGTTGGGGTTGCATATGGGTATAGGCAGTGGTGGGTAGCACAGCTGAGAGCCATACAGGACCGAGGCATATTGGGTAGTTTAGACTTAGCCATCACAGTTCAGAGAGACACCCTACAGGGGTAGGTGGTGACGTTGGTGATGTAGCTGAGATCATGCAAGGGTAGCTAACTGACAGGTACAGAGGCATGAGGTTACCACATTACAGGCCTAGATAGCGATTGTGAGGCTTCAGCTCGGATAGGAGAGGAGATTCTCAAGGTCACTGGATGGAGAAGATGGATATGATGGTACATCAGATGGATGATTCAGATGGGCCACCCTACATTGCTGACACAGGTGTATAGAGAGCCTATGGGCCTACGGGCGACATAGTTGCAGTTATAGACCCAGGTAGACTAGAGAGCCTGTACATAGTGTGGACATAGGCTCTAGAAGACCCATGGCCACAGCTAGGGCTCTTATAGGTTTCAGGGTCAGCTGACAATAAGCACAGGGACATATTACTAGCCTACAAGCCTAGCTATAGGCACAGGGACCATTCCAGGGCCGACTCGGCCTCTATACCAGTACAGGACTCAGTGCAGGTACAATTTAGGGATAGGGTCCTAGTGCCCTTATACGGGTACCTAGGAGGTATTGAGGTGGAGCACCTCCACAAATTGTGCACCCCATCCAATAGTTCAAAGAGGGAGGAGGAGGAGCTGTGGATTACCATGTTGATGTAGGAGGTGACAGGTAGCATACAACGGTGGTGGGCTAGACAGGAGGCAGGGTCAGGGAGGGACCTGAGAGGTCAGGGGCCACAGGTACCTCCAGGTGAAAGGCCATTAGATGCAGATACAGGTGGAGAGGCTGAGGCCTACAGGGTACAGGTGTATGAGGAGGAGCCTAAGGCTACAGATACTAGTAGATGGTGTCCAGTGAGACCAGTGTATAGACATGTACCCAGTGAGCAGGTACAGTCGCACATGTATAGTGCCAAGAGTGTAGGTGGCCATCAGCGAGCCTGAAGGAGAGTTAGAGGACATTGAGTAGTAGTGGGGGTCGGCATCAGATACCAGTCTGCTAGAGCTAGATGAGGGAGCATTATGACATCACCTATTTTGGGGAGTATTTTGGATGTATACCTGGCTTGCGAGGCCGAAGAGATATATTGTATTGGATTTGGCCATTTAGCTGCATACATGATACCATTGTTTGGAGACACAAGATGATAGTGAGGAGATAGATGACATTTGTGTATTGGATATCGGCCTGCGATCGATGATGATTTTTTGTAGTATATCAGCCTATGATGCTGACATTTTTGAGATGATAACCATGAGGAGATAGGCATGATTTATTGAGATACACATTTATGTGATACGGGTGTACATTGTATTGATACACACATGTATATATGAGGAGATAGATGATATTCAGGTGATGTTGTTATGATGTGTATGAGTTTTACTTTACTTGTGATATGGATGGAAAATAGATGAGCTAGGCATGGATCGAGTCAGGTCATTTTAGGCATGGATCAAGTCAGGTCGGTTTAGGCATGGATCGAGTCAGGTTGGTTTAGGCATGGATCGAGTCAGGTTGGTTAGGCATGGATCAAGTCAGGTTGGTTTAGGCATGGATCGAGTCAGGTCGGTTTAGAGCATGGATTGAGTCAGGTGATAGGCATGGATGAGATAGAGCATGGAGTTAGGTGATAGGCATGGATGTTTATTTCGGCATTTTGGTAACAAAGGAAATGTAAATGCATGAGATAGTGTAAAAATGTGAAAAATGCTAGTTATGTATGAAAATGTGACATAAGATAAGTAGTAAAGGGTATGTGGGATATGGTTCAAATGTTGAGGTTTTTGATAGGAATAGGAAATCAGGTAAAGGTGGGGAAAATGGTTAGGGTAAAGAGTGGTCGAGCTAACCTTCTAGGGCCCCATGCCCTAAAAGTGCTACCTACATAGTCCCGGTGAAAAGGGACCTCAGACCGATGTAGTTCTCCCATAAGCTAGGGAAGAAAGATGAAAATGAGTTAGTAGGTTTTTAGGCATGTAGTGGGTTTTAGGTTTAATGAGTGTGGGTAGATTATAGGTAAAATGATGCAGGTGAAGGTGATTATGGAAAAAGGTGAATGCTAGCCCCAAAGGTGAGCAATGAGGACTAAGTCCTATATAAGGTAATCAGAATGTAAACAAAGACAGTTTAAAAGGTAAGAGGGGGTCATAGAGCCACCTGATTGGGTAGGAACCTACCGAGTAGATCATACCTTGGAGGAGGTGATAAACACAAGACCCAAAAGACACCACATGATTAATGGTTCTATGATGAAGGTAGTCACAGGATCACCAAATGTCTAAATTCCAAGATGTCCCTTGAGGCAACTGAGGAAATGAGGGTAGAAATGGTAAGTGGGAAAAGGTAGTTAATTTGGTATGTTTGAGTGAGAGGGCTTTTGGGCAAGAGGTCCTAGGGCACAATGGGAAAGTCCATGACTAAAATTTTATGTTTCTTGTGATAGACTGATCGATGCGGGAATTCTATATGGGATAAATAATATGGTACTTCTTGAGGTCTTCGTGAAGCTGATCAATGCGGGAAGCTTCATTTTCTCTCGTTCTCTTTTTTTTTGAAAGCTTCGCATAGCTGTCCTTCGAGGGAGCAGTCTATTTATAGTAGCAATTTGGTCAAGAGGAAGATGTCCTTTTGAGGGAGTCATCTTTTATTAGAAGTTTGACTCAAGGAGTTTGGTCCCATTGGAGGTCTTTGAAATCATGGACAAGACCAAGGTGAAGGATAGGACTCTTGTTCAAAAGGAAAGGTGGAATGACCATGGGATCTCATCTAAAGATAGACGAAAAGTATCCATGAGAATCATGCTATGTGCAGTGCCGTGGTGCACGTATTCAAGAGTAGATAACAAGTGACGGGTACTCACATGATTCTTGTTTAATCATTAGGGAGGTGTATGAAGTGGATAGCACTCAAGGGGCAAGCCTGTAAAGAGACAAAGGGTGAGGTAGGACAATGAGTCAACAATAGAATGGTCAAAGATGTAATGCATTGAGGGGCTCAGGTTCAGGTTTACCCTCAAGTGAGGACAAACGATAGGCACCTGATCCATAGGTATGAGTTACGATGTAGGGTCCAAGCCAATTAGGAGAAAATTTTCCCCGTTTTCTTTTCTCCGCTTTGGTTACATGTTGATTTTCTTTCAAAACAAGGTCACCCACTTGAAAGGTTCATTCATGAACATGTTTTTCATAGGCACGCTTGATGCGTTTTTGATAGACTTGGAGGTGATCTAGAGCATTAAGATGATGTTCATCTAATAACTCTAGTTGTGCCAAGTGGTCCTGACGAAAGTCATCATTAGTAAGCATGTCATGGAGAGAAATGTAGAGTGAGGGGATCTGGACTTCGAGAGGCAAAACAACCTCTGTACCATAGACCAGTGAAAAGGGTGTAGCCACAGTGGCAGTGCGAATACTAGTACGGTATGCCCATAGAGCAAAAGGAATGTGCGTATGCCAATCCTTCCCAGTATCGTCAACCACTTTCATGAGAATTTTATTGAGGGTTTTGTTAGTGGATTCGGCTTGGCCATTGGTTTGTGGGTAATAAGGTGAGGAGAAACTAAGTTGAATGCCGAAGGCGTCACAAAGTTTTTGCAGTGTTTTGTTTTTGAATTGTTTTCCATTGTCAGTGATGAGGTGATGAGGGACACCAAAGTGACAAATGATGTGATGGTTAATAAACTCACATATTTTCTCGGCTTTCGTGGAGATAAGTGGTATGGCTTCTACCCATTTGGTGTAGTATTCGGTAGCAGTTATAATCCATTGATGGCATTGGGAAGAATGAGGATTGATTTCTCCAACAAGATCCAAACCCCATTGAGAGAAGGGCCAAAGGTCACAAGTGACCTGTAAGGCGTGACTGGGTGTATGATGAAGGTTGGAATGTTGTTGACATTTCACACAGTGTTTGACATAGTCGCAACAATCATGGTTAAGGGTCGGCCAGTAATAGCCGAGGTGAAGAATACGCTTAGCAATAGCAAGACCACTAAAGTGGCCTCCACATATGCCATCATGAACTTCTTTAATGGTGTAGGGGATTTCAGAGCTGGTGAGGCATCGTAAGAGAATACCGTCAAAGCCACATTTATAGAGAAGGCCACCTATGACAACATAACGAGAGGCCTGTTTGAGAAAGGTGCGTTGTCCATTACGTGTGAGATCAGGAGGTAAAATAGAAAGGGAAAGGTAGTCCGCAAGCTACTTATACCAAAGATCTGGTGTGTTCAGTGAGGTAGTGTGGATGAGGTTAATACAACAAGATTTATAAGAAGGTCTTGGTATGCATTTTATGGTAACAAAGATGTCTGAATCGTCAGGCGAAGTGGGTATTTGAGAAGCGAGGCAGGCCATGGTATCTGTGAATTTATTGGTGGATCATGGAATGGTTTGAATTTTATAGCGGTCAAAGGTAGTCAACATGATGCCGACGTAACACTTGTATTCTTGAAGTATTTCATTATGACACTGATAAACACCATTGACTTGGTTTACTACCAGTTGAGAATCACCAAAGATATTAATGGACTTAACATCTAAGGCATAGGCAGTCATGAGACCCAATACGAGCACTTCGTATTCGGTGACATTGTTGGTGCATTCGAAGTTGAGTTTAAATGATAAGGGCATGGGTTCACCATCAAGAGGAATGAGGATAATTCCTACACCACCCCCACGCTGACATTTGGAACCATTGAAGAATAAGGTCATTTGGTAAGGGTTGTCATCCAAAGAGAGGTTAGCAATGGATTCGTCAGGGAAGTCAAAATTAGAGGGTTGGTCCCAGACAATAGGTGCGTCAGCCAGTTGGTCAGTGATAGCCTGGCCTTTAATGGACTTTTGGTGGATGAATTCGAGGTCAAGATCAGCTAAAAGCATAAGCCATCGTGCGGTACACTGATTTTGATAAGGTTTAGCATACATGATGTGTAAAGGGTCAGTGTTGGTCACGACATAGGTTTTGTGGTTGAGTAGGTAATGGCGGAGTTTGGTGGCAATGAAAACTAAGGCTAAGAAAATTTTTTCAGGGTGAGTGTATCAGGTTTCGTAGTCTAGAAGGGTACGGCTTATATAATAAACCACCTGCTCCCTATGTTGTTCATCACGATGAGCGAGCATGGCTCCCAGGGAATGATCGGTAGCTGATATGTATAGGTAAAAAGGTTGGTCATCTTTAGGTGGGATAAGGATGGGTGGTTGGAGAAGGTATTGTTTTAAGGCCTCAAAAGCTTTGTGACAGTCATCATCCCATTTAAAGGAGACATCCTTCCTAAGCAGATGATGAAATGGTTGACACCGATCCGATAATTGTGAAATAAATCAGTGAATGGACTACAATTTACCTTGCAGGCTACGAAGTTGTTTAAGGTTAGTGGGTGGAGGCATTTCCAGAATGGCCTTGACTTTAGCTGGGTCAACTTCTATACCACGTAAGGAAATGATAAATCCCAAGAGCTTTCCTGAGAGAACCGTGAAGACACACTTTTTAGGCTGCAGGCGGATGTAATATTTAATAAGGTGATCAAAGATGGTTTTGAGGACAACGAGGTGCTTGGCGCGACGTTTAGATTTAGCCAAGAGATCATCCATGTAATCTTCCAATATGTGATGCATGATATCATGGAAGATGTAAGTCATAGCACGCTGATATGTAGCACCAGCGTTTTTAAGGCCAAAAGGCATGACTCTATAGAAGAAGGTCCCCCAAGGGGTAATGAATGTGGTCTTGTGCTGATCTTCTGGGGCAAGAAAAATTTGGTTATAACCCAAAAAACCATCCATGAGCGAGAGCATTTCGTGACCCGCGGTAAGGTCTACCAGTTGATCAATACCGGGCAAGGGAAAGTCATCTTTCGGGTAGGTGAGGTTGAGGTCATGGAAGTCCATGCAAATATGAAGTCCCCCTATCACCTTAGTGACAGGGATGATGTTAGAAATCCATTGGGGATAATCAATGGGTAAGATGAAAGAAACGGAAAGAAGATGCTGAAGTTCTTCTTTGACGAGAAGGGCAATGCGAGGGTGCATCTTCCTTAGCTTTTGTTTGATAGGTTTGGCATCGGGAATGGTTACGATATTGTGGACCACTATGGTGGGGTCAATACTGGGCATGTCTGCGTAAGACCAAGTGAAAGCGTGTTTATGCTCTCAGAGAAAAGAAGTGATGGCTTCCTGTTCAGCAGCATCTAAAGATTGTCTGATCTTTAGGATGTGCGGGTCGTCCTGAGTATGAATGTTGATTTCAATAGTCGATTCATTCAACATGGTTTACGTCTCAGATGGTAACGACCGATGAATATATGAGTCTTCTGCACCAAGGTAGGTGAGTATGGATTCATCATCCTGACATTGAATGATGTTAATGGTTGGTGTGTCATCGTCGATCATCTCAGGATACAGGAATGGGAGAGTGGAAGGGGCCTCACCTTCGCGTTGATAAGTTAGAGGCCCCAAGGAAATGGTGTTTATGAAAAAAAAAAGTTAGGAGGGATAGATTCAGGATCTATCGACTCCGTTGGTGAGAGTGGTGATGAAGGTGGAGAAGGGCTAGGGTCTGCAATGAGTTCGATGCGGGCTTGTTTGGTAGGAGGTTCGGGGAAGCCGATACCACTACGGTCATTGTGTTTGCGGGTGGTACATGGAATAATGGTATGGCAGCCTTGCTCATAGAAGCCAAAACCAAAACCCTTCCATGCACAGTGGTGTAGGAAGGTGTGGGTGAAATGGTGATTGGTAAGTGATTGGAAGTCAGTGGAAAATGGGTGGGGTTGTGATGGTGGTTCAGGTGTGTAGGTAGTAGTATCAAGTCCCCCATAGGTGAGACTAGTACGAAGATGAGGAGGACCATAAAGGAGGCTTTCTCTGATATGGTGATCATAACGAGGGTGTTGGTGAAGGCTTCCATACTCATGTGGAGTAAGGAATGTGTTGACACTATATAGGCGGTACTCCCCCAGAGTGAGGCATTGAAAAACACCTTCCAAGGGATCAGTGGTTGGTATGTGGGTAGCTGGTATGGATGATGTGTCGGAGGTCGATGCGGAGGTGGTGTTAACGGATTGGGGAGCTAATGGGGCTGTAGGAATAGAGGAGGTATGTGTGGTTGAGGTAGTGACTGTACTGGTAGGTAGAGGTGTAGGTGAAGTGGTAGTAGGTGTAGAGGTAGATGGCGTGACAGGTATGAGTACATCATTGGGTCGGTAAAGCATGTTGCATGTTTTAAAAGGTGATGGGTCAGCTGGAATGGTATAAGTGTGTCCTTCATGTTCAAACTTTACACAATGATGCAAAGTGGAAGGAACGCAACCCATGACATGGATCCAGGGTCTACCGAGCAACAAGTTATATTGGAATTCCCCATCCAAAACATAAAACAATTCTGGAACAGTGCGAGGGCCCACACGAACGTGAAGGATGACAGTGCCTAGTGTGGAGGTGATAGCGTCGTTGAATGAATGCAACATGACCAGATGTTTGTGCATGTAATTGTCAGGTATGCGCATTTGAGAAAATGCATGGGATGAAATGATGTTAATGCTAGCGCCACCATCAATCATCACACGGCGTACCCGTATGTCATCAATGTGAATAGAGATGAAGAGGGCTGGGTCTGGGTCCTCATTTTGGTATGGCGCAATCTCCTCCTCTGAGAAGCTAAGGGAGGCCACTTGGTTAACAAGGTGAGGTGAAGATGAAGGTGGTAATTTGGTGAGGGATGCTACATGATGGGGTGTGATAATGGAGGCTACGGGTGTAGGGTCATTGGGTAAAACCTCGATAGATTGAAGAATCTCCATGAGGGCTTGCCGATGGGATTCTGAGGTTTGGATGAGGTCATATAGGGACATTTTGAGTGGAGATTGGTGTAATTGTTTGAGCATGGTGTGATGTGTGACACCATTAGAAATGGGGTATGTGGGGCCGTGGATAGTTATCTTAGGTATGGGTGCAGATGGTATGTTGGGTATAGGATTGGATGGTGGGTCAGCTACTTTTTCTTTACCCTTCTGCACATGTAGTGACATGTACCATGTTGATTTGAGGGAATTTTTCAAATGGAGAGGGTGTAGGGTAAGTGGTATAATGACATGAAGGGAAAAAACCTATGGGAGGAGAAAATCCCTGTGAGGTCAGTTGGGCGCAGCGACATTTGGGTGGTGGTGTGGCAAGTTCTCTGATGTGAACCATGTTAATTTCAAATTTTGTGTGTGGTTCTGGGAGCTGTGAGGGTGGAGGTTGTGGTTGTTGAGTGGGTAATGTGAGAGGGGGTGTAGGTGAAGCAGGGTCCTCGTCAAGAAGGTCATCATCATCAAAGTTGGTTTCAGGTGGACACAATTGGATAAGGATAGTTTTCAAGGCCTTACAGTTCTCCACATCATGTCCTGGCACACGATGGTATGCACAAATTTTGGTATCATCAAACCCTTTTGGCTTGGGTTTGAGGGGGTTATAAGGTCGGAGTGGCGGTAATGTGATAACAGAAGTCTCGAGGAGGTTGTTTAAAATTTTGGCATAGGACCCTGCTAGTGGATCACAATGGGAAGTGAACGTGGGTTTGGGTGTAGGTGTGGTTGGTTGTCGGGGAATTGTTTGTGGATTTGTAGGAAGGGGTCGAGCTATGGATTTAGGTGCCGGTGTGGTTTGAGGTATCTGTCAGGTTCGTTTGGGTAGGGGTATAGTAGATGGATGGGTAGGAGGGTGTGGTTTTGTTTTGATTACCTTGTTGTGTGGCAATGGGGTTTTGTTTTTGGGGTGCACCTTCTTGGGTAAAGGTGATGTGGGCGTACGAGGTCTATGAGGGAAAGCAGATGGAGGAAGAGGGTGAGTTACCCATGGGGATAACGGGGGTGCTATGAAGGTAGATGACGTGGGTCGTGCTTGGGGTGTGAGGGACAATGACTGAAGTGTAGTAGGTAGTGAAGCAATGGCTGAAGGTATCAGAGGTATTGGTGGTAAAGAGACTATAGGTGTGGGTATGAGTCATGTTGTGTGCCTGGGTAGGTTAGAAATTTGTGAGGCTGGAATGGGTGGTTGGGTTATTGGGTTATGACTGGGTGAGGGGTGCTTAACCCTGTTGGGCAGCTGAGGTCTGAAGGCAGATGGGACATGTGTGGGTGTGATTGATGCGGTAGGGGTATGAGGTTGATGAGTTTGTTTCTTTAGTTTGGGTGTCAGAGTAGGTGTGGTTTTAATGTTGGAGGATGTAGCTAAATCCAGTTTAATAGGTGGATGGGTAAGGCTGGTGGTTGGGGTGACCCCTAAAGTGGTAATAGGTTTAGTGGAGGTAAATGTTGTAGGTATGGGTTTAGGTTTAGGCATAGGTCAGGTTATGGGTAAGGATGTGGTGTGAGTGCTAATGAGTATCATGGAAGGGGTTGCAACAACAGTGGTTGTATGTGGTTTGACGGGTGGAAGTGTGCTTGGGTAGATGGTGGAGGTGTCATCGAGGGATTTCTGCATTTGTGTTGAGACAGGGAGTAAGAGGTGCCCCCATAACAAGGCTCTATCCACATACTCTAAGTGATCAGCCAAACGTGAGAATGGCACATTTGTGGGTGGAGTTGGTGAGGACCTCATGGGAATTCCTGTAAAATGAATCTTGGAGATGGGGAATCGGATAGCTTCAGCTTCCGTGGGTAAGAGAGCTGAAAGTAGGTCTGTTGGATGTCGGGTAGTGGATGGAGAATGTTCACCACGAGGTAAAGGTATCTCTACTGGGTCTATGATGGGTGGAGGAGATGATGGGAGCTCCTCTGTGGGTGGAGGAACTGATAGGTGCTCCTCTGTGGGTGGAGGAGGTAATGGGTGCTCCTCTATGGGTGGAGGAATTATGGTAGGTAAAGGTTCACTGAGTGGAGAAGCTAGGGGAGAGATGGTCTCAATGTCAGCAGAAGACTCCTCTGTAGGAGATGAAGGGTGTTCCTCTATTGGTGAAGGAACAGTGATGGTTAGGTCAGACATGGAAGGAGGGTTTCGGGCTAGGATTTCCTCTATGGAAGGGATGTGAGGTAATTGAGATGCGACAGGTACCTCGTTAAAGATCGCATGAACCTCACGAGTATGGGTATCGTGAGTGGATGTCTCACCTATTTGATTGGATGAAGGGGCATGATTGGGAAATGGTTTTTTAAAGATTTGTAGATTTTGATTAGGGGCGGCGTTGGGATTATCCACAGTCAACTCACCTTTCTCGAGCATTTCTTGGACAATATTCTTAAAAGTGATGCAGTTGCCATCACTATGACCCTTTACATGGTGATAGTTACAGAAATCTTGTTCCTTATACCACGCGGGCATGGGGCGAGCAGGGTCGAAACCAGTGTGTGGTTTTATGGGTGGAAGGGTGATGGTGCCAGCTTTGATCAACTTTTCTAAAACAGAAGAGTAAGGTTCCCCAATTGGGGTATATTTTCACTGCTCTTGTCTGAATCGAAAAGCCTGTACAGGTGATAGATTAGATGAGGGTGTGGCTTGATTGGATGGATGAGCTGGGCTGGCCTTGAGTACCACTGCGTTAGTGGTACCTTTAGCCTTTGAATAATTGGTTGGTGGTTTAGAAGAAGAAGAGGTTTCGGTCGACTTGAATGTCGAATTCTTATTTCGTAATTGGATTTTCTTCTCTTCAATAGCCCGAATTTCTAACTTTCGTGCCATAGTAAATGCCTCATCGAATGTTTTGAAAGTTTGGACCTGCAAGGTTGGGGAGATATGTCTGGTGCAAGCTCGAGTGAAGAGCTCGATGAGTTCAGTTTGTGGCAGTTGAAAGGTAAGTTGATTGATCAGGCTGCGCCAACGAGTGACAAAATCTGTGATAGATTCATCCTCGTATTGACGTGTGGAATATAGATCGGTCATGGTAACTTTCTTGGCGATGTTGATAGAAAAATGATCCAAGAAAGCTTGGGCTACCTGATTGAATGAAAATATGGAGTGTTTGGGTAACCCACTATACCAATCTAATGCTGGTCCAGTGAGGGACATGGGAAAAGTTCTCAAAAGTAAGGCATCATCATGAGCAATCAAATAACATCCATGTTTAAACGAGTGCAAATGTTGTTGTGGGTCTTCCTTACTATTGAAGCAGTTGAATTTAGGCATTTCCCAATGCACAGGGTATGAACGGATGGGAATGGATGGGTGAATAGGCTTGTTGCAAATCTCATCGTAAGTGAGAGTGTTGCGGGAGCCAGAAACCGATGCCTCCAGTGTTTGCATCTTATCCATCATCAATCTAATTAAGTCATTGGTGGGTTGTGATGATTGGATGCCTCCTATAGCGTGAGGAGGTTGATTTTGGGTGTATAATGGGTGTGACATTCTAGTGTAGGGGGCTGCCATGTAAGGTGGTGAAGAAGAAGGCAATGAAAGAGGGGGTACGTACCCAGAATGAACAATAGATGAAACAGGTGGTTGTTGGTAGTATGTATATGGGGGAGGAAGGGTTGTGGTAACCCTAGTGGCAATAGGGGCTAGTGATTGTGGAATGGAAAGAACTACGTTCTGAAATGGGGTAGGGGTCACCGACACTGGAGGTGGGAATGTAGCTATGGGTATGTATGAGACATGAGGGGTAGATGAAGTTGTATTTGGGGTAGTCGCTGAGGGTATGGTAGATGTAATGGATGCTACAGGGGTAACAGACGTGGCAGTCATAGCGGGTATAGGACCTAACTGTGAAACGACTGGGGGTAAAGTGGAAGCAGGCAACACGGAGCTAGATGGGGCTGAGGCAGAAGTGGGTGTGAGTGTCAGGGGGATAGATATGGGCATGCCGTATATCAACTGACCTGAGGAATCTCGAGTGGATGAATGGGAGAGGTAAAACTGCAAGGCAACAGGGTTTTGGTCAAGGAGTCGTGTGAACTCCTCATCTCCGGTAGCGATATTGGTAGGCTGGATGGGATCCATGGCTGGTGATAGAATAGAGGGTGGTGAAGGACTAGGTGGGAGTGGCTGGTGACTGGCGTGGAACACGAGGGCATTCACTTGTCTTCGGGTCAGTACCATGTGAACCGGTACTGATCAGGTGGGGCTGCTTCTCTGTAAATAATACAGAAAATAGCAGGAGCAGGTAAATCTGGTGATAAAAAAAATGGATGAAGTAACAAATGGTGAGTGGAATGTGAAATAGGGTAACCGATGCCAGTTAGGGAAAACCAACGTCGGTCAGGGGTAACCGCTGCCGGTTACTATGGGAAATAGGCAGTGAGTAATCAGTGAGGCAGAAGGCAAAATCGACAAGTATGTCAAATCTGGGGATGTGTAAAACGTCAATGGAAAAGGTGACAGTAACAGAGACTATGGGAAATGGAGAAAAGTGAAGTGAGAACTGTCCTTTTGAATAGGTTAGCAAAAGGACCTGGAACCGACGTCGGTTGAGTGTAACTGATGGTGGTCAGAGGTAACCGATGATGGTCACTGTGAAACTGAAACAGTGATAAGAAAAAGTGGTTGTGAATTAGAATTTGAAGTGGAATCAGACCCAGAATTCTGGGAATGATGGTGATATGGCCCAGGCACACTCAGGTGGAGCCAGAATACACCAGCTATGATGGGGAGTGTGCAAGGAAATACAAAAATAATGATCGAAAGCTCTCACCTCAAAATGCAAATCAGACAGAACACTAAGAAAGAATGTTCCTAGAGTGCCTATTCTATTACGTTTGTTCAGCTTATGCTATTTAGGGACTGACACATGAATTGTGAAGTAGATTTTTTGGTGAGGATGGCTTCCTACAAAGAAGGAGATCTAAAGGGTGAGGTTTCAGGTTTGTTATGGTGGGGGCGGGCTACGCTCTGAAGTATGACTCGACAGAGCAGTGAGCTGGGTGCCCACTGTGTCGTGATCGTGTGATCACCTACAACTTCTTCCAGGTAAGATGTTGTTTAAGAATGTATGTATTTGAATTTTTGTGTGGTTTGGTAAGACTCAGAGAAAGAGAAAAAGATAGAAGTGCTTTTCTATGATTCGTTTGTCAACCATCAGCTGGTAATGACATCCAGCGTATAGGTTGCCCTCAATTAATGTGAGCTAATGCAGAAAATCAGAATGAAATGCACTTATTTTAAACCCAAATCGAAAGTATGATATTTGATGACAAAAAATAGATGAATAGGAAGAGGGATGCTCTTTCACTAAAATGCAGAAAACATGAAGAGATGATTCCTTTTAAATACACCAAAAGAAAAGTTTCCTTTAGAGCAACTAGAAAAAAGGAGTGGATTACCAGGGAAGAAAATTAGTGTGTACGCTTTTAGAAGGGAAAAAAACACACAATTTTTTCCTAGGAATGAATGAAATGCAAGGAACCCCGGATGGGTCCCACCGGGCGTGCCAAAATGTTTCACCTTTTTCTTAGATTGTTCCTTTGAATGGTTGATGAAACAGATAGGGTAATGGGCATAGGAGGAATACCTGTTCAAATGTCAGTTGATGGGTTGTTATGTGCGTATGACTTTTGAATCCACAGCTGACCGTGAGAGCTTCCTTTTGGCTAGGAGGAACTACCTGTAATGAAAACAAGACCACCAGAAAGCATTAAACAATATGGGCAGTGAACTGCCTAGCATGAGCTAGATCTAGGAAGTATGGTACTTCCTAGATGGCTTTCAGTCCACTATTTTAAAAAAATTAATGCTGAAAACAAAGTAAATCCTATTGTTATTTTAAAATGATTTAGGTATCTCACTTAAAACACAATAAGAAACAGATCTAATCTAACAGGCTAGGCTAGAATAGAATCCACAGGTCAAAGGGTTGGTTCTGAGTTCTGCAGGTCTGATGAAGGTGTTGGGTAGGTCACAGGTGAGTGAGGGTGAGGTAAAATGGGGTGGATAGGTCTTTTCTTAAGGCTGTGTGGGAAAACACAGAGACTGGCGTCGGTCAGGGGTGACCGATTGTGGTTCGGTACAACCAATGCCAGTTTTTGTGAGATCTAGGAATGTCACAGAATAGGGTTTTTGGTCCCCTTTGTGATTGCACAAAGGATTTAGTTGGTTGGGAGGAGGTATTAGGTGACAAGGGTAGGTTTTTATGAGGTTTTGATGGGTCTATGAAGGTACAACACGTTGGAGATGGTCAATAAGGAGCAAGATGGACAATAGGTGGTAAAACAATGATGAAATGAATTAACCAGGGAAGTATGATATTATACTTACTTGGATTTCATTTCTGAAGTCTATGTGTGAAGGATGGAGGTGTTGATGATGAGTTTTGGAGGCTGCAAGTGATCACCAACTGGAGAAAATCTTCTGCATGGGCTGCATGCACACTCCTCTTTTGCTTGGGTAGATCCGAATGTGGCTGGGATGGCTGTGCAGGAGAAGATGTTCAATCTCCTTCTTTGGATGCGAGTTCTTGCTGGAATTGGCTCTCTGAAGATGCGCTATCTTTTCGAGATCTCATTCTTTCTCATCAAATTTCTTGCTCCCAATGTTTTCCAACCTTGAGAATAAGGTAGTTTAGGAGTTAAAAAGGGGGAAACGACGGCGGTCCGGCTTAACTGGTGGCGGTTAGGGGTAACCGACGTCGGTCAAGGTGGGATTTTCTAGGTTTTCCAAACTTAGGGGAGATCCTCCTGATTTCCTTGGATCTCATGTCGTTATCCCATGGATTAGACTGGGAGCTTCTGTGAGCATGTGGGAATGTGGTTAGAGGGAGTGTAGGCATTGATTTTTAGGGTTTGGGTAAGTCTTAGTTAGTTATGGTAACTTGCTAAGAATAGGTCTTAAGGTGAGTTAGCTTGATGAGGTGTCTGGGTGAAGTGTTTGTGTGGATATTATTTAAATAAGATATTTAAATAATAAATATAGTGAGGGTAAAGCATTAATTTAATTAAATTATTAAATTAATACTAGTGTGGTGAAGGGGGCCATGGCTAGGTGAAAGTGATGAAGGGTACTTATTAGTGCCTAGAGATGGGTTGCAGAAAATTTATGAGTTTCCTTACTTTGGGAAACCCTAGCAACTGTATCAGTGGTTGATGTCGCATATTCATGAGGACTACTTCTACTTTGCAAGCTGAAGGATAAGCATAACACCTCAAATAATCTCTAAGTTTATCGGCCTTGTCTGCGAAGGGGAGCCATTGGATGATGACTTGGAGGACAAGGAAGCTATTAAGGAGACACTCCAGGCTTATGATTATAAGAAGGGCTCACGCTATTTTGATATCTCCGACTCAGTGATGAGGATGGCCATGTGCTTGGTATCCAAGTTGAATGGACAAGAAAGGTGGACACAAATAAAAAAGGCTTGGTTGAATGTGTGCTGAAAGATTGTAGAGGGAACCATCTATAACCTGTATGCTTTCATTATAAAGGAAATCATCAGTGACACACACGAAGGAGAGAAGATCATGTTTGGAAATGTCCTCCTCACCATCATCTTCTCAAAGTTGGAGTTCCTGATGGGCCGGAGAAGTTTGTATGGGAATATCTAGTTGAAGATCCTTTCCCCGTAAAGAGGTTTAAAGAATACACTTATGACACCATGATGGCCGCCCACAAGGTGCTCCTAGAGAAATGGTAGAAGAGGATGTGCGATGTGTTCAGAAATGAATGGAGGATACCTGAACAATTACCAGTGCTAGTGCAGGGAGAATATGAGTTTGCTATATACTAGCATTTATGCATTGGCAGATAAGACCAAGAACCCATGGTGTAAACTACCTTTCTCGTTCACCGCGCAATATTTCCAAGCAAGGGTTAATCACTTCAAGGAGGAAAAAAGACTAAGGTTCGACCTTATCGAGGTGGACCAAGACCACTACGAGCTACTCAAAAAGGTCGTATACCCCAATAAGCGTGCGTATGTGGAGAAGTATGTCTCCCATGAGGTGTACATGCCAAAACCTGTGATGCTGCCAATTACTGGAAGAACTACAACAAGGGTATACTTGTGGATCAGGATAAAGTATGAGAAGGGTGCCTACTTGGATAGTTATGTCTCCATCCCAAAAGATCCCACTAAGAAGAAGAAGGTCACGCCAAGGAAGAGGGAAAGAGAAGAGGCACCAGAGAAGAAGGAACCAAGTGTGCAAACAACACAATCTGTGGGTGCAAGGAATCAAGTGTAAATCCAAGCACATATGCACGTACGAAGAAGTCCACCATTAAGGAAAAGGATTAATCACCTGAGGAAGAGGCGCCAAAACAAGAATAACCTCCTACACAAGAAGAATCGCCAAGGAGTCACCTACTAGAGAAGAAGATAAGGAAGATTCTCCTATAGTGGAATCACTAGTTAGGAAGAGGTAAAAGGTAGTGGAGAAGGTAGACTCAGAAGAAATGGAGAGCCTAGAGGCCTACAGAGGTGAGATAAATCATGATGAGAATGAAGAGGATTAGGACCATCCTATGTATGATGTGTATGACTCTGAGGATGAGGGAAATGAAGAAAAGGATGGAGAAGAGGAAGGTGCTTAAGGAAAAGGAGAGAGTGAGGAAGTAAATACAAAGGATCAAAGGACCCCAAGCCTCACCAAGGAGTAGATAGAAGAGTCCACAAAAAGAGAAGTGACAAACATAATAAAGGATTTTGTGGAGCAGGAAGTGGAGCATAGTGCTGACGAGGTGCTCGAGGAAATAGAGGAGGAAAGCATAGGGAAAGAGTATGGGAGCATGAGTTGAGATCCCAACTTAGCAGTAAGCTTTCCAAAGGTAGCACACATAGGAGGGGAGAGTGTGGTAGTGGCGCAGGAGAATGGAATGAGTTACATCAATGATCCAAGTAAAGTACTACACATGGGTTTCCAGAGTACCATGCCCACAAAGAAACTCCTTGCATGGTCTTCATTCGAAGAATAATGTGTGTACCCACGAATAAGGAAGATGTTATCTTGGGCATTTGAGTCCCATTTTGATGAGCCCGAGTTTGAATTCAGCAAAGGGGCACTGATGAAGGTACCAAAGACCAAGGGAGTGAACCCCCTGATAAATGCTCAACAATTATCTAATGAGAAATTCTGTAATTCCCTTAACAAGGTATCAATTGAGGTTGAGGCGAGACTCTTCGGAAGGAATGACAGGGTAAGGTTCCTAGAGGAAGAACTGGAGAAGGAGGAACTTGTTGAGAAGAGAAAGGATCTAAAGCAAGAAGAGTTGATAACCAAAAAATTAGGGTGTGAACTAAGGGAGGAAAAGGCAAAGGTGCGTGAGGTGTAAAAGAAGATTGAAATGATCACGGACGCCATCACTTTGAAACACCCAGACATAACACTGCCTGAGCAGAAATACAAGTTAACCTTACAATGCTTGGAATACTTAACCTACATCCTTACCATGGAGAGGTGGCCGCTTGCTTTAGAATCAACAGAAGAGATTTTGGTGTTCCATAATGAAGAAGAGAAGCTGAAGATTGGGGAGATAGTGACATGATATTCCAAACTCCTTTCCACTGTATAGACCGCCGCATGCATGAATGAGGCCATGTATGATAATTGTGATGATAGGGACAGAGTAACAAGTATATTAGTTGCCACACTTGAGGTAGATCTAAAATAATTCCAAGAAAAGAAAAAAGGAAACAGGGCAGAGTGAGATAAGATCCTGACCGAGGTTTAAAATAAAATGGAAGCAATTGAAACCTTGCGAGGTTCGGTCAAAAATTGGCTCAAGGAGTTGTACCCCCAGGTCATGCGAAGAATGGATGCGCTTGATGACCTTAGCAAGGAGTTGGAGGGGATTGTTGATACGCTGAACGCTAAGGGAGATGAACTAAGTTTTGAAGAGGTGAGCGCTCTAGTGGGAGACCTACTTCAGTAGGTGTAGGGTGAAGTAGATGTATGGGAGAAAATCGAGGATACAATGAGGAAGGAGTTCCCACTCCTTTTACAACAATAACAACATTCTTCATTATTCATTCTTCCATTTCTCATTCTTCATTCCTTCATTCTTTATTCAAATTGTGTAAGTCCCATGATTCTTTATTTATTTGGAGGATCAATATGTTTCCGAGGATGGAGAACAAGCTTAGTGTGGGGTGATGTTGGGCCTTGAAATATTGGCTAAGTGCTAAAGGGTGCATGAGTGCGCGGGACCAATAGGAAGAAGGGCATGCATGGAGAAGCGCTTGAGTCAAGGGCTTAAGAAGGGTTTTTGAGAAACTAGGGCACACGTGCAAGGCAATACTCATGGTCTAAAGACTTAGCCATATTTAACGTTCTGAAGGAACTTGAGGAAAAACGTAACCTGACTAGGCATGCTTAATGGATAAGGTGACATCCTGGAGGCTTGGTGGTCAAGAAAAGAATATTCCACACATGGAATGTTCCTGAAAGACATCATTGCAGAAAGTGGAGATCTCGGAATAAAACAATCATGCTCCATTGGAGGACCACATGGACACTTGGCAAGCGATCTACTCCTAGAGGAAGGCATGGCAGTGGGTGCTAAACCTATATATAGAGATGCTTGAGTAGAAGAATAGAGCGTTAAAAACATGAAGAGAGATAAAGAGATAGAGAGACGAGAAGATGGTTAGGATGGAAGACATATAGTATGAGGAAAGTGAAGCTTTCAAGAAAATATTAGGAGGCTCTAGGAGTTGGGGTTATCATTAGAGGGCTGTAGGAATGTTATTATATTCAAGGGATGGGTTTGTAAAATTCTTGTAATATAGAAAGCATAACTAGGACCTCTGATGTATGGGTTAGATCCTTGTCTTGGTACATTTTGTCTAATATGACCATTTTGAATGTAATGTGGTTGCTGGGATTATGATCAATGAATATATGGCTCTGTTTTGAATATCCGGTTTAGGGGTGCAAACTCTAGTACTATTTCCTTATATTTTATGGCATATTTGTTCTATGTATTTCATGCCATGATGTTTCTCTTGTTATTAAATGATTGGGTATAAGGATATAATAGCTCATGTTTTGATTTTCATGAATATTCACCTCTCTGTAACTAATCCTCTAATAATGGCAATATATTCTCACAATTCTCACATAAAGGAGGGGCTCGGTGCTCGTGCATGCCTCAGGTGAGCTTCCAACGCCCACCGGGTTATAGGCCAATGCGCATGGGGTTAGAAGTTAGTAGGTGGGTAGAAAAATGACTACAAGGAGCAAGAGGATTGCATATTGTACATTGATACTCAAAGTGCGATTCATCTGGAAAAGAACTCAACATTTCATTCAGGAATGAAACACATTCCGTTGAGATATCACTTCATACGATAGATGTTGGAGGATGGGAAGCTCAAACTGGACAAAATTCATATGAATAAGAACCCTGTGGATATGATAATGAAGCCGTTGGCAAAGGAGAAGTTGGAGCTTCACTCCATTTATGTTGGTCTTCAAGTTTGAGATTTGAAGAGGGAGAAACAATCCAAGGAAAGGATCTAAGAATGGAGCTGTACGATACAATGAAACAATTTATCTATAAGTGGTAGATTGTTGAGTTGTGGAGCTTAATTTCTTCACAAATAGCATGCTTTACAAACTTGCTAGAATACACAGTAACCGGCGTTGATCACCTAGAGGCTGGTATCAGTCAATTAAGTAGGAACCGGTATCGGTTATGGTAATCGACATCAGTTACATGTGCATGATTTCTTTTATTTAAGTCACTGGAATTAGATTTAATCTTTGATTAAAATGTGATCTAATGGTTGTAATTTCATAGCTAAGGTTCCCTAAGTTTGTATATGCTTATATAAGTTAGAATGCTAGGGTTGGAAGATAGAATTAGAATAATTGTAAGAAGGAATTCTTGGAGAGAGAAAAAGATAAGCTTGTGAGGAAGAAATTATTGTACATCCAAGATACGTGGAATATTACAGATCTTCATTGTATTACCTTTGTAAAGCTTTGAATAATATATTGGTTGTTTCTTGGTGGACGTAGCCCACACTAGGTGAACCATGTTATATCTTGTGTATTTTTCTTCTGGATTATTTCTGTATTTATTATATGTATGCTTAATTCTGATTATAGATCTACACAAAAAGAGTGTGTTCAACCCCAACTGCGTGAGACCTCGCAACAAAAACTTGTTATTAGAAAATAGGAGGGATTACATGCAAAGTATCTAGATCCTTTCCATCAAAAGGAAGTCTATCAAGAGAGTATGTAGGTCATTCAAAATTTATAGGGTGAGATATAATGCTTAAAGGAGTAGTCACGGAAGCTAGAATAGGAAAAGGTAGTTGAGCTTCCTTAGAAATATGTTGATGACTTGAAGGAGGTTTGTAAGTTGTTGTGCCAAGAAAACATCATTCCTTTATTAGGAGAATGGTTAAGGGGAAAGATACCGTGTGCTGGAGTTGAGTACAAGAGACAAATTTTACATGCTAACTTACCTCCTCACAGTCTTGATTATGATAAAGAGATCACTCTAAATGCTATTGATGGATGGATATTGAGTAACATTTTGATTGATAGAGGTGAATAAGTGAATGTACTCAATTTTGATGCATGGAACCAGATGGGGAGGCCACCCTTAGAGCCATCGTCGAATGTGTTGTATATGGCAAATAGAACTAAAGCCACGCCCATTGGAGTGCTGAAGGATGCTACTGTGCCATGTTTACTGGGGATTTTGATGTCTTGGTGCTTTTCGAAGTAGTTAAAATTTTGACATTTCTGGGGCACCCTTGGTGTTATGAAAAAAATGTTGATCCACACTTTAATAAGGGCTACATAAGTTATGAGAAAAAAATAGAGTGCATGATCATTACTTTGGCAGATGGAAAAGATGCACCTTATGTGGAACCTTTGAGTGAAGAGGATTCGAATAGAATTTATGTGCACACCATTCAAGATCCTTAAGTACTTGATCCATCAAAGGAAGGAGTTATTTAATGGGATGATGCATAGTCTATGAGTGATACAACTAGCATTTCTTTTGACAACTGGGCACATGGGACTTATGAAATGATTGGGTGTGAGATGAAGAGTGTAGTTATGTGCATAAGTAGGCCACATTGTGTTATGCACTTAGGCAGTAACTAGGTACCAAGGTACATGGGCGAGGGAAATCCTGACATTTTTGTAATCGCTTTGGAGGCCCAGTGGATAGACAAAGTGGAAAGAAGAAATATGTTGGTGTATACCTTGTGTGGAACAATAAAACGCTAGTAGATGGTACACATAGATAGTAGTTTAGAGTGGTGAGAAGTGAGAATCACCTTCTTTGCTATATTTTTTCAGAGCAATGTGCCTACCAAGACATGTGAATTCCATGGGAAGGATTCTACTTCGCATCACATTCAAAAGTGTGAGAGAGTCTGGACAAAGGTGCAGGAGGCCTTACCACCTTCACTATGGGTGCACAAGTTCTACTTCACTTAGTGTGGTTGCACGCATGCATGGTATGTTTATGCGGAATTGAATATAGAAACATGAAATTGGAAATAGCTGAATATAGGTATAATTCATAGCTTTGACTATTTTTCTACTAAACCTCTAGTGAATGAGGCATTACAAGTTATGAAGCACTCAACTATAGGATATTGTGCAAAGGATGAGGAAATTATTCAGGAATTACTAGGTGAGTCAGATCTGGAGGCACGTTTTGAAGACAAAGAGACAGATGAAGAACAACTTTGGTGTGCCTGCCTAGAAAATGAAGAAGGTAAAATGGTCTACATGATTGATGATGAAGAAGTGGAAAGTTTCACACATGAGGTATTAGATAGTGCAGATGAGAAGGCACATGTGTACCATGAGCCCATGAAAATGAAGAAGGTCAACATTGGGATAGATGCTGAACCTATGGAGGCCATCATCAGAGATTACTGGTCTGACTCAGAGGTTGCAAAAATCATTGAGCTGCTGCATGATTTCCAAGACTTATTTCCTAGGGGATATCATGAGTTGAAAGGGGTACATCACTCTCTAGGTGAAATGAGGATCAAGCTAAAGGAAGGTGTGCACCCGATTAGGAAGAGACCTTACAGGATGAATCCAAATATGTGCATGAAGGTAAGGGAAGAAATTTATAAGATGTTGAAATTTGGGATCATTGAGCCCATTGAGGAGTCAGAGTGGGTTAGCCCTATGGTGATAAGCATAAAGAAAGATGGACACATACAAATTTGTGTGGATTATAGGGAGTTGAATGTTGCATGTGTAATAGATCTCTTTCCCACACCTTTTACTGAAGAGATTCTGGAAGGTGTTGCATGGCGTAAGATCTACTCCTTCACTGATGGATTTTCTGGATATCATCAAGTGCAGATTGCTAAAGAGGATCAAGAGAAGACAACTTTCACCACTTAGTGGGGAAGTTTTGCATACACAATTATGCCTTTTGGATTGAAGAATGCACCTGTAGTATTTTTGTGCATTGTTGCGCAAACATTCCAGGAATTCATTCATAAGTTTTTATAGGCTTACTTGGATGATTGGATAGTTTATGGGCTAGTAAAATATCAT
Source organism: Taxus chinensis (assembly GCA_019776745.2). Classification (NCBI taxonomy): domain Eukaryota; kingdom Viridiplantae; phylum Streptophyta; class Pinopsida; order Cupressales; family Taxaceae; genus Taxus; species Taxus chinensis. The sequence continues at coordinate 364,193,765 of CM034149.1, forward strand.
TGTGACAATTTAAGACTTATGTTTGAGAGGTTCCGGTAGTTGAGCATCTCCTTAAACATTAAGAAGTGTGTTTTTTCTACACCCTTTGGGACTTTGTTAGGACATATTATCTGTAAAGAAGGCTTGTTGGTAGACCCTGCTAAGGTTGCTGTTATTTTGGGCTTAGAGGAACCTATTAACTAGAGCGAGGTGCACAGATTCTTGGGGAACCTAGGTTATTATAGGAATTTTATCAAAGGTTATGCTAGGATTTCCGTGCCCTTGGAAAAATTGTTGAAGAGTAAGGGAAAGTTCCATTGGAGTGAAGTGCAATAACGCAAGTTTGAAACATTGAAGGAAAGGCTTACTACAATAACTATTATGTTATTTCCTTCATGGACCAAACCTTTTCATGTGCATGTGGATGCCTCTGACATGGCCATTGGCACAATATTAGCCCAACCTGGAGAAGGTATTGTTGATCATCCTATTTTTTTTTGCAAGCAGGAAGTTGACACTAGTTGAGCATAATTATACAACTATAGAACGCGAGGCCTTATCCATGATTTATGCACTGCATAAGTTTAGACAATACTTGTTGGTTACCCTGTTTATATTTTATATAGATCACATGCCACTGAAGTACTTGGTGAACAAACCCATTTTATAGGGGCACATACGTCATTGGATTCTGTTATTTCAGAAATTTGACTCTATAGTGGTGGTTAAGCTAGGAAAGAGCAATTCTGGACCAGATCATCTATTAAGGATTAATTCAAGTGAGGATGCACAAATAATTGAGGTCTTAATGTCAGATGCACAATTTTTTAGATTAAACCACATGTCATCTGACTTAGAAGATATTTCTGTCTTTTTACGTACTGGTGTGGCGCCTGAAGGGATGAAGAGTTTGGAGAAGAAACAACTTATCATATGCGTCACACCTTATATGTTGATTAGTGGAGACTTATACAAACTAGGTCGGGAAGAATTTTTGTGTCGGTGTGTGCTTGAGCATGAACACAAAGCTATCATGGAGGAAGCTCATTGTGGGATTATAGGTGGAAATTATGCAGGAGATGCTACCGCAAGTAAGATTTTATTGGTTGACCTATGGTGGGAAATGATATACAAGGATTATAAATAATATACCAAGGTGTGTGACCATTACCAACGCCTTGGGAATCTTGGGCATAGGGATGAAATGCCTTTGGGGCTTATTGAAAGTGTAGAACCTTTTGAAAAGTGGGAAATTGACTTTTTGGGTCCTATTTCCCCACCCGCACGTAGGATTGGGTTGTGCTACATTATAACTTGTACAAAGTATCTTACAATGTGGGTAGAAGTGATGCCTACAAAGGATTATATGATAGCTACAACAACAAGAACATTATCAACATGTATGGATGCCCATTGAGTTTGATAAGTGATAGGGGTAGTCATTTTCTTAATAAGACAATCATGATACTATTGGTAGAATTTATGGTGGCACACCATAAAACAACACCCTATCACCCACAAGCAAATGGAACTATTGAGGCTTTCAAAAAGATATTGAGACATACATTGACTAAAATTTGTGATGTTGGAAGGAAGGATTGGGATGATAAAGTATCTGTTGTAATTTGGGAATACATGAAAAATTACAAAAGATTGAACAAAGCCACACCATTTCAATTGATGTTTGACATGGAGGCTATTTTACTAGTGGAATTAATGTTACCTTATTTGCATATTGCATGCACAGGAGGTTTGGCTGATGAACAAGCACTTGAAGAATGTATCGATAAACTAATGCAGTTGGATGAAAGGCGTGCCATTTCTCATTGGAGTTAGAAGACTGAAAAGGCCAGGAAGAAAGCCTGACATGATAGGCATATTAAGGATAAAAAGATTGAGGTTGGACAAATGGTTCTTCTTTATGATCCTAAGTTTTTGCGCCACTGTGGGAAGTTCTAAGGGCATTGTTTAGGACCATATCTTGTGACTTATGTACTTGATTCAGGTGGTTTCCAGTTACAAGCGTTGGATGGGACACGTTTTCCCGATTATTCCAACAGGAGTAAAATGAATCCCTACTTTAAATAAGTCTTCTTGGTGTTTTTAATAAGGCAATATTTCCATTAGATTAGATTTCCTTTAATGCATTTCCTTTATATGTGTTTCTTTTAATCATTTCTATACTTTGTCAATTCAGTTCAGTGTTTTGTGTAATAAGTGTGCTTGCACGCCAGAAGCTGATTACTGTCTATTGAATTCATGCGCAGAGGACCGCACATACTTTTAGTGTGGGTGGAGTATATACATGATAAATGGATTTATTTAAAACATTCTCTTAAATATGGGTATGCATAGGGAGATATTATGTAGGTGCTTGAAGTAAAGGTATGAATACCTAAAGATTGCTCATCAACAAAGACCACGTGGAGGAATGAACACACAATATAACGCAAGGTAGGCTGCAATATGGGATACTACTTGGTGAAAGGATCAATGGATAGGTACTTCGGCATATGAAGGCACGTAAAAGGAGGTCTGTGGCTAAGAAGTAGTGGGCGTTCTAGAAAGTTATGGCCGGGGCATGGAAAAATCAGCACATAAGCGAAACAAAACATATTTCAATGCTGAGTACGGTTGTAGGTGGAGAGTAATAAATGTGGAAAAGTTGAAAAACATTATAAAAGGTGGTGTTGTGAAATAATTTTTACCTTGTGATTGTGAATAAGAAGCATTCAAGTGAGTTGAAACGTGAACTAAGAGAGAGTTGAGTGAGAAGTGTGAAGAGTTGTGATAAGAAACTGAACCAAATGTGTTTGTGCACGGGATTAGTTGGAACTCCATTGGAGAAAGTGTTTGATAAAAATAAAGGTGTGTGGGGAGGAAAATCGACAGTTAGGGTTCAATACTAAACCTAGGGCACACAAATTTTGAGCTAGGGCAAGTGGATTTTGAGTTGTAGAGCTTGAATTGACTGCAAGAACACACTTTTATAGTCGCTATGACACTAAAAGAGCACCTAAAGTGACTAAAAGAGGTAGAAAGGAGAAGGAAGTAAAAACAAAAGTTGAAGACACCCCTAAAAGTTAATTTCTAGAGATGTAGTATCCAGAAGGGGTATTTATACACCGCGATTGGGAGTCACACGTTTGACGCTGTAAAGTGAGTGATTATAACAAAAAAACTAAGGAAAATAAAGATGAATTGGATAAGTTGTTGGTGGTAAAAGAAAATATGTGAACAAATAATGATATGGTCATGTATAATGACGCAGGAGAAAACTATTGTCAAATATGGGAGTTTTTCAGCTTAATGAACTCCCCTATTTTGGAAAACCATAGAAGCTTTATTAATGGTTGATGAGTTGAGTCCATGAGGACTTATTTTACTTTTATAGGCGGCGAATGAGGATTACCGCACCCCTGATTGGAATAATGAAAGGGTTAAAAATCTGAGACATCGAATTCAATAGTGATCTCACTAATAAGGAGGGCATAAAAGCAACCAAGAAAGCATTGGGTTACATGAAGGGAGGGTACATAATGGATATCTTTAAGTTGTAAAAATACCTTGTTATTCAGGTGACAGCGTACCTCCTCACCAAGTTGAATAATCAAGAGCACTGGTCACACGTAAACAAAGCTTGGTTGCATGTTGCTAGGAAGATGACAGAAGGGGTCATCTATAATTTGGCTAACTTCATGGTTAAGACTATTATTACAAAGGCACACCAGGGGGATAAGATAAGTTTTAGCATGATCCTTTTGTGTATTGTGTTTGTAGATATTAGAGTGCCCAACGAGCCAAAAGATAAGATTTCGCAATACCCAGAGGAAAATAAATCCCTCGCAAAATTATTTGCAAAGTATACATGTGATGGATCCATGAGCAGAACCTACAAGCAAAGGAAATAACTTTGGCATGAGCGCCTGTGTGCTAAATTTGAAGAAGAATTGAGAATACATAAGGATATTCCTTCGGTATTAGACAAATGTTTACCAACATTTTTGCATAGGGCACTTTGGAATGAAGGATGGAAAGTGGAGCCCTTGGTGCAAGCTCCCGTATGCCTTCACTGCGCGTTATTTTCAGGCATCAGTACACAAATTTTCAATCATACGGAGGTTTCTCTTCAATGCAGAAAAAATATATTGTGACTACCATACACTTAGGAAGACATATGTATATCTAAGTAAGTCTTCTTATATTGAGAAGTTTATTTCAGATGACATTAAGATTAATTATGGAGACTAGTAATTGGGAAGTTTAGAGCGACTAAGGTATATATCTACCTTAAGCCCAAATTGGAGAATGGGAAATATTTTGAGAATGAATTCTAGCTCCTTAAGTTTCCCAAGGGAAAACATAATGTGGGCACACTGCAATATGAAGAGGAAACTTTTCTCCATGATGAATAAGAAGAAGAGGAGGAACTAAGGGAAGATAGTTATGGCTCGGAACATGGCAGTAGGAGACAATCCAATCTAGGGGAGAAAAGAGCACATAAAACAACCCCCCATTGTAGAAGGAAGATGAGGAAGTGGGAATGGAGACATGCACAATAGAGATAGATTCAAGAGAGGGCACTGGGGAACAACAATATAGGAGAGTGTTGAGAAGAACTAGAACTCAAGGCTTGGGTCCATCATAACCACCAAGGAGGTCGCTTAGGAATTCCCCTGTCAAGGTAGAACTAATAAAGAAAAGGTGTAGGTACATCCCTACTCAGGATGATCAGGGCGAGAAATCAGAGGACACCGCATTGAAGACTTCGGTCAACACTGAGGATGTAGAGGAACCTCAGGAGGAAGAATTGAAATATGATACAAAGGAGTTGAAAGAGTGAAAGATAGACATTGATGACATTGATATAGAGATGGATGCGAAGAATTATGTGTCTTGCATATAATGAAAAAAGTGCCACATTCATGCCATGTGACAGTTAAATTGACTCAGATGTCAGATGAGTAGGTAAGTAATGCATTAACAAAGGTATCTGTAGAGGTTTCTTGTAAAAAAAAGATAAAGTGACAACTATTCAGGATTTTTTGGAAGATAGGAAAGATAAAGATACTGAGAGAAAGTGCCTGACAAAGGAAAAAGAGACAACTGAGGAAAAGGCACGTATGGTGCTGAGTATGACAGAACAAATTGGTGATGAAATTTTGAAGGCAAGATTGGATCTCGAAGAGAAAGTTCCAGAGAAGTTTCCATCTACACCGAAGTTCATATGGTGATGGATGAAGGTCTAGTGTGCATGCCATAACCAAAGGATGTTATAGCACAGGAAGACAAAGCAAATTCCACAATAGCACACAAGATCGTTGGGTACAATTTTGTACTACATACAATGAAAGATGAGATGAAAAAGATAGACTTAGCACTAAATATGTGTGTAGATCCTGAAGATATAATAAATACAAGGAATTTGGTGGAGAAGGATGAGGTCCTTAGTACAATGAAGAATTATACAATTGGTCATGAGGAGAGCATGACCTTGGTAGCAGAGAAGCGCGATGCACTTGCATTAGCCCATGACCCTCATAAGGAGTGAATCAAAGAGATAGGAAAACTCATAGTGTGGAGAGTGGATGTAATGGATGGGATGGTCTCAAGTTTGGAAAATGTCCTTAGGATACTATAGAATGAAGGTGAGAACATGAATTTGGATGAAATGGATGGGATACTTACAGACATCCCGGAAAAAACTAATAAGGCACTCACCGATTGGAATGAGTTAGAAGCAAAGATAAAGAGTGAATATCCAGAGTTAATTGTACCTGTAGCAGGACAGAGTGCACAAGTATTCTTTCATTCTTTATGTACAATTATTCTTTCATTCCTTATTATTTGTTCATGGAAAGATAAATCATGGTTACCCATTTCTGGGGACGACAATGAAGCAATTTTGGGGTAATCTTGGGTTGATGAATTACAACCTAAGTATTGAAGGTGCATAAGGATTGAGTGGGTGGGCATAAGGCAGAGAGGTATGCGCAGAAATATAGAAGAAGAAGGGCATGCATGGGAAAATATGGCTTCAGGATTTAGCATTTTTTGTTTACCATGGGATAAAGATAGATTGAGTACGGAGCACATCTTGCTAGAAGACTTGGAAAACACACATCAATATGAAGACTTGAGAATGAAGCACGGCTATTTTGGGAAAGTGGAATATCAAACGACATGCATAGTTTTGAGCTATTAATAGGATTAGATCTGCAGTTGATATTATTAGATAATCTATTGTTAGCAAGATTGCATGCTTTTGTATTTATCATGTAAAGGCGCATGGCTATTCTTAGCATGTAGCCTATTTTGAGGATGCATGAGTAGTGAAGGGAAAGTCCCCACTACCTATAAATATGTATTGATTTGCACAATATAGGGATCCATGTTTTGTTAGTGTTATGTTGTTGGTTATGTGCATGCATGACTTATGGTGACATTACTACGTATGTATGCAACTTCCATGTTTTACAATAATTAATACAATGGATCTTTATGGATGGATATTGGTTGCTGACATATTCGTGACTGGTTCTTGTATGGTAAACATAATATTTATTCTTGTATAAGTTATTCTTGCATATGGTTATGATCTATATCTGTTTATGGTTTATTAATGCATTGTTATTATGGATTTGGAATATATCTATGTGTGTGCTTATCATGCTAACTCCTTTACAAAGCTTCCATAAAAGAGGGACCTGGTAGCCTTGTGCGCTTTTGGTGAGTGCTTAGTTATGGCTGACTATGTGCCAGTGCGCCTTGGATGGTTTGGTAAAATTAAAGAATACACTAATTTATTTGGCCCATAAGAAACACATTTGATCAGATCATAGATCAGGTACTTTATATTAAAATTTATGTCTTATGTGACACCTTTAAATCCTCTTTATTGAGTGGATTTAACTACATGTAGAATTTTTTTTGAGAAACCCACGAAGCAATTTTAAATATAATCATATATCCAAATTTTCTTCATGACTTGTATACACCAAAACAATGCCGCCTAGACCACCCATAGACTTTAAATTAAATATGTTTTGTGGTCCCATATTTTCTTTTACAAGTTGTTTGCATTAACCTTAATGCATTTAAAGGTGCTTTCATGGTTATGTTTTTTTATTTTATTATGTACAAGAGAGATTATTCATATATTTGTGAGGATTTTCCACACGTACCAATAACATAAGTTTGTCCTTAGTGGAATTTTAAGGGTGATCCATGAATATTAAAAATGTATCGTGGCAACAAACTACAAAAATATTACACATTTCAAAATGGATTGCAGCCACACATAATAAGCAAGTTTGGAAAAAAGATCAAGGATTATGAGGTTGTGAAAGGCCAACCTTGGTGTTCTGTTAAGATATATAATGATGTGTTTTATGAAGTGGGGAATGTAGATGCCCTCTACATGTGAAGGTATCTCAATAAAAAATGATTTATAAAGATGATATCAGATTAATCAAGGACTCATAACTTCATAAAGCGGTTACTAAGCCACAGACATTTCTTTAAAAAAACAATTTAAAATATGTTTTCAATAAGTGTGTGATGAGGGATGGAGTTATTTCTTCTCCTTTCAATTAAGTAGTTATTGTTTTTGGAGGTGTCATAAAATATATATACAAGTTCTCAAGCCCTAAATTTTTTTATACTCAAGGGGTAATAGATGAATGGATGGATGGGCACAATTTATTTGAGGTTTATAAGAGATTGGAGTGTAGAGTATTCCAAGTGGAAAATAAGGGTCAAAATAGATTATCTAGTTTTTATTTTAGGAAATAGACAATAATTGGGATGTTTCTTCTCAACGGGTTATATGAATCCCCCATTGATGATCATATGAGCCAATATTGGGTCATTTTACTAGGTAAAATCATTTTATAGGATGAGAAGCCCAAATTTTGAGAACTCATTTATTGTAATCTTGAACAATAATGGGATTCATCTCAATAGGGTGATTTTTTTAATATGACGTCTTATGTTGAACTATCATTGATTTCAATCACCCATATTTCTAAAAATTTCATCATCACTCAATTTCCCCTATTCATTTTTCTCAAACTATTATATGCTCACAAATATCAACAAGATGTTTAGGAAAGTTGTCTTTACTTTTATCGACTGTTTTATAAGAGTAGTAAAGAAGAAATTCCAAAATTATTGAGGCCATGAAGAGACCAATTAAAGAAACCACTGCCTAATGTTCCTACAAAAATTACACAGTTTTAAGAACTCAAAAAATCCTTACCCCCCACCAAATTTCCATACTATGTAATAGATAGATTGACTATTATTAAAATGGTTTATTAGTTTGTGAAGGGAGCGGGTGGCCACTATAATCTCAAGTCTTAGAAGTATTATCTGATCATTAATTTTATCTAGGATAAACTAAATTTAGTACATAGATGACAATGCAAATTTTTTCTTCACAAATTCCTTCTTCCAACCTCCATGACCAAGCTAAATGCATACATTTTGATCCTACGGGGAATTCTAGGAAGACCATTGCTTCACTAAAAAGTAATATAATGTTGGAATATTAACATGAGTTATATAAGGATGATAATTTCAATGTCAATCCTGGGAATGATGAAAAAGTGATAAAAATTTGAGAAATACAAGATTTTACAACCAACACCAAGTGGTGCAGTTATTTTCTCCACCAAATTTTGAAGGAGCGTGTCTAAAGAGGACTAATAGAAAACTAAAGAAGAGAGTTATACATGGGTTATCTCCATGTTCTTATAAGGTTGGCGCCTCTTTTATCACTCCCTTTTGATAGAAAGTGGTTGGTGTTTAAAGGCACCCATGTCGTTTATCAAAGTACACAACAAATACTCACACAAAAAATAGTGATTTCTATTTATCTCAAAGGCGTTACAACATCTACAATAATGATGTGTCTCAACAATAGATCTAATAAAATTATACAAACTCAAAGGTATTTCATATGGACCTATAATTGACTGTGTAACACCTACTTTTCAATACTTCAAATTATAAGATTTTTTAAATTTCCCATACTAAGTATTACCTTCGATGATTTAAATGAACGACATTTAAATCCAGCAACCATATAATTAAAAATCATTAGATAACAATCGATTGATCATGTGCATGACTATGGGTCAATTAGATCTACCTGTTCCCCCATAAAATAATCTTTCAAATTCATATACAAAGTATACAAGTTGTAAATTCCCCAAGAATTGATTTACAAGTGATGTTTCTAAGTGTCTATCTGGGGTTTATTCAATCAAATTCCATCCAGCATCTCACACTATTGATTAGAACTTGGTGAGTTTGATAATGTAATAACTTACACTGCTTCGTCCAAAGTTTAAGAGTCATGTAAGCATGCTAAGTTTATTGATGGCACACACATTAACAGGAACATGTCCCTTCACCATATCACTTTTTTTAGTTATCAAATTTGAATTAGTTAGCTAAGTTAATTAGTTTCTTTCTACACTCGAGGTGTAAACCCTATTCAACCCATGCGAAGAAGCACATCTGTTCCAACTTAGGTTGCCTATGGGAGAGAAAGTGCTTATGAAATGACTTGGGTCATTTCGCAACCATTTCCTCCCCCGTAGCCAACACAAGTTGGTACCGAGGTGACTTAATTGAACTGGATGAACAAATTTTGAAACTCTAGCGAAACACATTTCCTTTCTAGATATGATATTCGTCATATGTGGACCTTGAAGGGACAACTTAGGATATCTGCTATATAACAATATTCACTTAATGACTTGCGTCATTAACTGGATGCTACTTTACATCAGTCATACGAAGTTGGCCTGTTGAGTTCCTTTTATTAGGAATGTCGTATCATTTAGTTGATATAAATATAATTTAATTAGTTTACGACATGTTTTCCTTAAATCACAACGATACATTTATCACATCAAAATACGTTCCTAAGGTTCTCAAACTTAGTTTTTGTAAAAGTTTATAAACATGTCAGAGTTATTTAATTTTCATCCATTTTTCATCTCAAATGTAATTTAAGATAACTTGTTGCGTTATTGTCACAACCCATAATTTATTTGTTTACGACATTGTCGTATTAATCCGTAAGTATACATTTAGTTGATCTTACTATCAAAATAGTTAACTAACGTTCGTAGTTGTAATTGTTCCATATGTATTGCTATATCATATCTATTCATTTATCATTTAATATGATAATTCATAGAGCATTTAATCCATAAAGCATTAATCAAACATATGCCATATAATTTTGAATTCAATAGGAAACTCAATATAATATACAACCAATATTGAACATTTAATTAACAATATCACAATAATATTACATGTTTAATATCCCCTTTTCAGTACATTAACATTTTTAGGATAAATTTCCCTTCAATGGAACTAAGACAACGAAGCTCTTTCTCTCTTATACAATTATTCCAATCAAATGAAACAACTTAAAATCATAATCAAATATATTTGTGTCAACATAGTATTGATAAATCTTCCCCCAGTAATGAATTAATTTCCACCATCTGTAAAAATGTTAGAAATTGACCAGTTTGAAAGAATTGACATGAAAAGGTTATCCACCTCATCCTTACAATTTATAGCACTAAAATATCTCAATGATTAAAATCCATCTATCTAATTATTTTCTGAAATCAAATGAAAGAGAACATTTTACCATTTCCTTTTCTTTTCCTTTTTCATATCTTTCATAATTATATTACAAAAAGGAAACAATATAAATTAAGAGTTCACAATACACATATTTATCTAGTAATCATGACAAAATATAAATAGACATTTCATATAAACCACCAGTTTCCATCATCCATATTAACTATGTTATTCACACACCCTACTGTATTATTTTTGCTAAGTCTATAGATGTCAATCCATTTAAGAAAATCCAACAATCCTTCATAAACAATGGACCATTCATTATCCTTTTTGAAGGAAGGTAAAACACCTGATTTGAACTTAAGTAATAGTGGCAGTCAAAGAACTTTCCAATATAAAGAAGTTATTCGATAATTATTACATTTAAAACATAAAATTTACCTTAACCAATCCAAACCACATCATCCTTCCAAGTAAAATCAAACAGTACAATCCGCAATGCAATTATTTGGAATATGAATGATCAGACTAAGCCCACATAGTCAACTTTAGGCTTTTAAGGTTCGAGCCAAGTGACGTCACAGATAGGAGAATGTGGCCCGAAAGAGGTCTGATTGCGGATATTGAAACTGTGCCATGTAGGGGGGATAGGATGTGCTTGGTAGAAACCAAGGCACAAACAAATAAGGTAGCTAGAAAACAAGTGTTATTACGAACATGCATGTAGAAAACAAGTGTAATCCAAACAAAGAATGTGTAAGCTAAAACATAAACAGATAATGTAAACACCCAAGAAGACAATTTAGGCCTCATAAAGTGGGCTGCAAGCATGGGACACCACTCATGGTCTCGCAAGACACCCAAGGCTGCAGTGGTCACAAACAAACAAGTGTGCACAAAAGACAAAGGGAAAATCCCGCAAACAAGAACAAGTAATGGCAGATATTATAAAAAACAAGTATGTAAACAAGTATCCTTACATAGAAAATGTTTCACATGAAACACCTGTTAACATGTTAGAAAGATAAAACATATGTCAAAGTGTGTATAAAAAAAAGTAGTGTGTTATGAACAAGAATGAAACAATAACACATGTAGCGTATGAATGTGGATGCCCCCAAGATCTATTGTGGGACTGGTATTCAAGCATCCATGTTGCGTGTAGTATACATGTATAGCCTATGATCACAACTAGAAATCAAGTGAATGTGTATGTGTGTATGATAATGATAATGACATATAAGATATCCATTTGGTATGTGTAATAAAGCATACATGTAAAAGAAAGTGTAAAAAAGAGTAAATGAAACCATAAAATGCAGTATGTTGTGGATGGATGGAATGGAATGTAGAGTGAATGATAGGAGACACATGCCCCACAAGTGAATGGAATTGTATGCAGTGAGGTTCATTTAGCATGCCCCCACAACAATTAAGAATGAACCATAAATGAGAGTGAGTCATCGAGAAATGATCGAACTACGTGTTGTGTGTCGTACGTTGTGATGAGTGTGTTTTAATGATATAAGACACAAAGATGAAATATGCATTACATTGTAGCCTAAGTGTATATCACGACAAGATTCTCAAAGGAGTGGTGATTTAGCCTAAAGCGTATACCACTAAATAATGCAAGAAAAAGTGATGATGTAGCCTATCATAAGATGATGCTAGAAGAAATGACCTTGTAGCCTAAAGCATATATCACTTAATCTAGGTATGTCACATGAGAAAAGATTGAATGATGAATGTGTAAGGGTGATGAGGTCCATTTATGATGTATACCCTCAACACTCTATTATGGACCTTGAGACTAGAGTGCATCATCAGGTAGTGAGTGCAACACATATAAGAGAATGTGCAAAATGCGTAATGTGCGTAGGAGGGTGTATGGTATGTATTTGCACAAATGACCTAATATGTGTAGATGCATAGTAGACGTAAGATGCAAGATGTAATATGTAAGGTGTGGGATGTAAAATGTAAGATGAAAATGTGCAATATGTAGTGACTATGACATGAATAGAATGTGTATGATGTATGAACGAAAATATATAGGATGTAAAGTGTAGAATGAATGAATACGTGCAATGTTTATACTGTAGTGTGTGGGGTTCGTGTATATAGAATTCCCTCAACAGTTAAGTGTGAACCGAATCACAAGAGTGTGTTATCAGGAAATGGAACTGTATATGTGTATGCTAAGATATATTTGGAAAAGAGGTGAGAGAATTTAAGATGTCACGTGATGTTAGGGGGGAGTATAGATTTCATGCCCCCTAAGTGTGTGTATGATGAAGAAGACACTCATGTAATGTCATCTACAAGGTCACTGATATCTGGGTCAAAGTCAAATGGGTAAGAATTAGAGGATTAGTAAGAAATAGTATCAGGTTGATCATGTAACAAACCATTGAGGCATAAATTATACATACCCGTGACATATTCCTCATTAGTAAAGGGTGGCAAGGGTGACCTATGTGCATACCATCAAGTGAGATTTTGCATATAGCCAAGAAAGGAACTATTGCATATGAAGACTTGACCAAAAGGCATGGGGAATGAGATGTCCATATGATTAGGGTCTAAATTACCCCCAATGCAATCAAGCCATGATTGTCCTAATGTAAGTGGTGAAGAACGAGGATCTTGTACGAGAAATAGTATGAGGTGAAGGAGATATTGTTTTTTTATTTCCATTTCCATTACCATTCTTGTTCTTATTTCTAAACTTCTTCTTTGCCACCTTTTTAGGTGCTAGGGGAGAAGGTGCATTAACATATTTATTTTTCTTCTCCTCTCTATGTGCATATATGGCCTATAGTTTATGTTCTTGTTTGATTACCTTCTCAAAGATGACATCCATAGTTGATGGCCTGTGGACATCAGCTTCACCTCATATTACCAGGTTTAATCCCATGATGAATTTCATGATGCAAAATTTCTCATCAGTTTGGTATTGAGGTACATAATTTAAAAGTTTCATGAACTTCTCCCAGTATTCAGTCACTGTCAACTTTCCTTGAGTTAGTGTCTGAAATTTAGACATCTTCTAATCATAGTATAGTTGGGGTAACCAGCACTGTCTAAAGTATGCTTTAAACTAATCCCATGCCATATTTGTCTCATCAACAACTAGCTCTACTTTCTGGTTGTCCCACTAAGAGGATGCCTCATTGGAGAGCTGATAAGCTACCCAAATTGCCTTGGTTTCCTTTGAGAAGTTTATAATGGAAAAATACTTCTCCATTTTGTTGAGTCAGTTCTAAGATCCATCACCCAAGGTTGTACCATCAAACTTTGGTGGGATAATACTATTGATATTGTTTGATAGTTTAGCTACCAAATGTTCCCTCTTGCTCTCAGGTTGATTAAATTTGTTAACATTCAGATTTACATTAGCATTTGCAACATTAGGATATTTTGTGTTTACATTAATTCCTACACCAGGGTCTACAACATTGTTGTTTACAACATTAGGTTGTTCCTAAGATGGTTCACTACCATCACTGTCATTACCCATGACTTTTTGCTCAAGAACAACCATACAGTTTCATGTTTCCTGAATGAAAATGAGTATCTCATCCAGCTTCTTCGTTATGGCTACTTTTCCACCTACAGGTTGGTTATTTGCAATGTTTCCCCTTTTTCTAACCATGTTCTCTGTTAAACAAGAATTTAATTTTTGTTAGCGTGAGGATTTAATAGGTCCAAGATGTGCAACCTTCAACTTTGATACCAAAATGTAACACCTACTTTTCAATACTTCAAATTATGGGATTTTTTATTCATTTCCCATACTAACTATTGCCTTTGATGATTTAAATGAACATAATTTAAATCCAACAACCTGTTGGTTTGAAAATCTGTCGGTTAAGCAGATCTTAGGGAAACAGGCCAACAGTGTGCAGGGCATAGCCCCTCTTTGAGACAACAAAGCGAAAGTGGTTTATTGCTATTCTATCAAGTAGGAATCTATGCAAATCTACACTATTATAACTTCAGGGGTTTGGGATCTCATCCCAGTAGAGGTATTTCCAACTGTGAATAGAAATGTAAGAGGGAAGGAATGGAGGAAGGCAGAAAAGAAATGAATTCCAAAACAGAAAGGTCGGAGGGTTTATGCTTTGGGTTGGTAGTAAACAAAGCCAAACTTACTTGCATAAACAAACAAAGCAACACTGATGAACATATGACAATAGAAAGAATGAATCCAATAGGATAGAAACACAGATCTAACTTAAGAAAGATCTAATGCAAAGAACACATATATTGAGCACAAAGTCTTAACATATATATTAAAATCTCTTCTATTACAAGAAGGCACAAATTATTTCTCTCTTCACCTCTTTTTTCATACAAAAATGTCCACACTGGAATACAACAAGTATTCTAGTATTTATAGAAGGAGAAGGAGAAAGAAGACAAAAAGAAGCCAACCACTATTTACAAAATATCTAAAAAGTCAAAAGTTGACTTTAAGGCAAGTTGATGGATGGCAACATCCCATGGTGCAACATGGATGATGTCATCATTAATGCCAACATACTTTTTAAATATTTTTACAAAAGGTCAAAGCGTACACAAGAAGAGAAACTATTCATCATCATCTCTTTGCTTGAACGGAGTGTCTTTCTTCTTTTCGGGAGAGGTGATGTGATACTAAGCTATGGTATTCCATAAACTTGCTGATCATTATCTGAAGTGAATTATGATCAGGAGCCGTTGAAGTGGTCGCCAATGACTTTGCAAGTTTCCTTTTCATTTTTGAGCTTATCTGGTAGCACGATGTATTCGTCGCATGCCTCGATCAAGTATCCAATGAAATTACGGCAAGCCAGAAGGTTATTGATAGACTCCTGGTCAAAAGTGACCTCTGGCGCCAAACCTTGAGTTGCGATATCCTTGAAGAGATGGACTGTCTCGTCTGCTTCCCTCAAGGTGAATGCTTTACTAAGCATCCCTGGAGACATCTTCGTGACCATATGCTCCATTTCATGCTTTGCATTCTAGGGCTTCCTCCTTGATTTTATCTATCCTTTACTAGGATAAATTCCATTTGATCAACCCGATAGTCTAAAGCGATGAGAGCTTTGTTGTGTGCCTACATGGGTGATCAATGACGCTGGCCTTTAGTAGGTCATCGGATGAGCAGTTGACCATTGCCTGAAATGTTTCATGTTGTAATTTGGCATTGTCCAACTCCTCAGAGAGGGATCCTGCTACTGCCTACAACTCCTTGTTTTCCTGATCTATACTCTAGTAGAGTCTTGTGAACTTCAGTGATTATTTCCTCACTGTCTCTGAGGA
The DNA here is from genome assembly GCA_019776745.2 of Taxus chinensis. Taxonomy (NCBI): domain Eukaryota; kingdom Viridiplantae; phylum Streptophyta; class Pinopsida; order Cupressales; family Taxaceae; genus Taxus; species Taxus chinensis. Next base: position 364,209,674 of record CM034149.1, read on the forward strand.
CTCGCTCTATCCAAGAGGACATTTCCATGCCTTGTTCACCAATCTTGGTGTATTCATTTATCTTGTCTTGATTGAGAACTTCAAGAGGCTTGGTGGCAGTCATAGGAGGTGCATTGCCCATTCTTTGCAATGCTTGGAGAAGATGCTTGTTTTGTTCCTTTAGTATTCTCTTCTCTTCCTTTGCTTCTTGTAGTTTCTTGCAGAGGGCATCTACTGCAGATAAAACCTCTCCTTGCAGGCTCTCAGATGAAGTTCCCATCATGACTTGGGTTACTGTAAAGTTTGTAGGAGACAGATCTTTCTTCTCTTTAGTGGGATCAGGATATGCAATCTCCATGACCCTCTCTCCTGAGACGCTCTTAGAGAAGCGGGTTATAGCTTTTTGCTTCTTCGGTCCCTTCTTTGGAATGACAGAGAAGTCCATGGGTGTTATGGGAACCTTTCTCTTGAGTTGACCCAGATGGTCAGAAATCTAGCTTGGACTTAGGGGAGAAGGAGTGGAGGGAATGGAAGAAGAAACGGGAGTGAAAGGGGAAGCAACTGAAGAGGCCGCAGGGAAGAACGTTGAGACACTTGGTGGTGGCATCGACAAGTAATCTAATGTGTTGCTTCTTATAGGGCCCGAAGTTACAACAGGAGAAGAAAAGGTCATGGAGGCAAAAGGGATCTGTAATGGGATGGAGGGAACACTAGGTGACAAATCCATGAGAGAGGAGAAGATGGAAGAGGTGGGAGATAGAAGGGAGGAAGGGAGAGAAGAAGAAACATCCATTGGGGTAGATGCTTCAACAACAGGGGGAGGAGAAGGAGTGGAAGAGGGAATGGTGGGTACCTCTGTGGTTATAGCTGTGACCACATCCTAAGTGGATGTGTCCATTGAGACTTTGGTGGTTTCTCCTTCTTTTCCTGGAGAGACCAGGTCAACCACCTGCTTCTCAGAAGTAGATAGAGGGCTTTGAGGAGCTTCTTCTTGGCTTGATTCTCCCTCCTTTCCTTTCCCTTTTCCTTTCGGCACTTGGGCCAGCCTTGGAGGTGCTCTTCCTGAGGGAGAAGTAGTGAAATCTACCCCGAGGTAGATGAGACCATTCTGTTTGCACCAATGTTTGGTGCGCTGCAATGTGTGCTTGACTCTTTCTTGGATGGTCTTTGGTGCCTTGGGTCTGTCAATTTATGTGAATGGCCAATCATCCCCATCCGTGTCTAGGTAAACTTGATCAATTTATTGATCAGTTTCTTGGAATCCTTTTGGAATGATGGCCACACCATAATGTTTGATTTCTTCTAGAGCCAGCCTGGAGTGATCCTTTCACCTGATTTCTATCTCGTGCGTCAGGTCGATGTAAATGTCCTCAATCTCAGGGACATGAATAGGATCAATTTTTGCCTTTGGGAGGCAACTTCAGCAACCAAAAGTAGGCCTGGACTGGAGGTTGTGCTTCAGATTCAGCAATTCAAGCTCAGCATACATTTCCTGGGCTTTGGCCAGTGTGGTACAAGTGTATCGACCCACTGTAAGGGGGAATGGAGTTCCTCCCTTCTTTCTCTTCATGCATCTCTCATGATATGTGATTAGTTTCCTTGACAACTCTAAGAGAATCAGCTTGGGTCCTGCATACCTTGGTAGTTTGGTCGGTTCACCTTCAAAATTCACTACCCTGAGGTATGTGAACGTGGGAAACTAAGTGAACAATTCCCCCCACTTCTTTGTAACAGTGACCACACTGGGGCTAGTTTGACCATGCCTCATATTTGGCCTCAATAGGTAGATCACCTCATAGAAGAAGGCATCGTTGATTTTTGAGAACTGTGGGATGTTATTCTCGAGCCTGAGCTCTGGGTAGTATTCATATATTTTGACCTGAGGCCATACCCCATTTTGTGCTAGGCCCATGAAATCTCTCGCTGATGTTGCAGTGTACACAACATAGGAATTCATATAGAACTTCCCAGTTGTCATGACTTGTTGAAGCTGCTGGGAGATGGTGTCATTGATGATCTCTCCCCAGCCAAAATGTTGCTCAGGAACATTCTTACTCATGGTATCTAAGTACCTCAGCATCCATTTATGGAAATGATGGGCATTAGGAAGCCCATATACTCTGCTTAGGAAAGTTATTGTATCAATTAGTTCCTCGTTGAAGTCATTGCGGTGGATGGTCCGAGGCCATCGGCTCACCAACTTTTTGTTCTTGAGATATAACGCATTCATCATTTGCATACACTTATCCTCATTGTCATCCCATGCCTTCTTGCAATCTTTAAGGCTGATGGTGACATACTACCTGTGATGAGGGATGCCTAGAGTTATTTCGAAGTGACGAGCAGTTAGGTCTATGACCATCTTTCCTTCTTTATCTTCGACACATCTCGTGTCCTTGTTGTAGCATCGAGCCACCAACATGATGAACTCATTATTAATAGCACTTACTGGAAGCCCAACTACAAAGTGCAATCCACTGCCTACCAATTTGTTCATCCAGGGACCACTAGTGACCTAGTTAGTTCTTTCCCAGAAGTCTTCCATATCAATGTGTCCGAGCTCAGAGTCTTTGATGTCGAGATCACTCTCTGCGTATGAGTCAGGAATCCTTACTTTCTGATATCTATACTTCATCTCTTACTCTGTCAACTTAGCTTTACCTTTAGACTTGGTGGGCTTCTTGCTCGATGAAGACATGTGTGAGCTTGAGGATAGCTGTTGTTGTTTTGTAAGGAGAATCAAAGAGGTCCAACATAGGAGAGCCATGTCAACCGTCATGTTTTTCATAATGAAAGCTTGTAGAAAGAAGAATGAGAAATTATGAGGCTTAGGGTGCAAGGCGCAAGTTTATAGCATGCTACAGAGGCTTAAAAAGGTTGGGTGCACTTTTGGGGATGTCAACATGCAAAAAGGTGCGCCTGTGTTGACAGGGGAAAAGCTACGCCAAAGGATTATAGAGGGGCACACTTTTGGAGAGTGTTGCACGAAAGGTCTTAGCACTAAGGAGAAAGGCGTGGGGCATGGGTTTGTAACACACAACATGCAGTGTTGGTGTTAAGGTTCATGCGCTAGCACCTTTGGAAAATTGCTTTAACTGGGCACTGCAAAAGATGGTGTTGCACGGATTTTTAGTGTGCCCAAGGCACGATTTTGGAATGTGTTGCACAGAAGCTTAATGCGCCAAAGGGTTTATAAAGGGCACGAATTTGGGGGGCACAACATCAAATGTTGATGTTGGTTGGGATGCACCTACGCCTCTAGGAAATTTGTTAAGTGGTGATACTTGGCGCAGGTTATGGATGTGTTGCATGCGGAGGTAGTGCACCAAGGTGCGACTGTGGGGTTTGTAACATGAAGGGACAGTGCGCCAAAGGAAAAAGAATGATTTTTCATTGTTTGATTTCTTTGCCCTTTGCGTGACCCTTTTCTCTCTTTTTTGATTTTATCAAAGTGACAAAGAGAGGGTTTGTGGGATTTGCAACAAGGCAGAGCCTTCTCAGATACAAAGGATAGTTTATTTAGAGGCAGAGCCTTCTTAGTTTTGCAGATTTGGAAGGAGGGATAAGGTGTTTTCAGATAATTTATGGATTGTTAGGTTTATTCATTTATGTTTTTAGATTTAACCCTTTTTATAACAAACCTAAAACCACCAGTAACCAAGAAACAAAACCACAAACAATAGTGAGGGATAAAAACCACTTACCCAGGATAAATAATGATGAAGGAACGACGTGGGATCCACAAACATGAAAAATGGCACACGGGGCTGATAGGAAAGGCTGATAGGCACAGAGGAATAACTTTTCTCAATTTGAATTTGTGAAAATGATAGGTGTTAACTGCATATTTATAGGAAAATACCACATTTATTACCTCACCAGCTATTCTTTGGCGTGGCTTTCAGGATGTCGACACGAGCTTGGATGCACCATGGCACGATTGCATTGGCGTCAACATGAATTTTTTAGCGCCTAAAGCACGTATTCTAAGATGTCAACACAAAATGTCCTGCGCCTTAAGCGCACATTTTTCTATGTTGACATGATGTTTTCGGCGCCTAAGCACACTTTTGAGGTGCATGTATAATGATGTTGACATGTCATTCCCTGTGCCTAAGGGGCATAACTTCTCTTATGTTGACATGTTATTCAGGGCACCAAAGGATTTTCAAAGGGGCGCACATTTCTCTGTGTCGACACAACATTTCTTGCGCCCAGTTCAAAAACGATGAAAAATAAATAAGTTCTCAAAAATTGATTTCTGGAAGGGAATTTAAGTCATTTTGATCGTTAATAGACCTTATCAGGGGACCAAAATGAAATTTTGGTATGGTTATCTATAAAATTTCCCTTGTCAATTTTACAGGATTACACAACCATATAATTAGAATTCATTAGATAATAATTAATTAATCATGTGCATGACTATGGGTCAATTAGATCTACCCCACTCCCCATAGAATACTCTTTCAAGTTTGTATACAAATTATACAAGTTGTACCTTCCCCAGACATTCATTTACAAGTGATGTTTATAAGTGTCTACCTGGGGTTCAGTCAATTGAATCCAATCCAACATCTCACACTATTAATTAGAACTTGGTGAACTTGACGGTGTAATAACTTACACTACTTCGGCCAAAGTTTAAGAGTCATGCAAACATGCTCAATTTCTTGACGGCACACACGTCAACAGAAACATGCCCCTTCATCGTATCACTTTTCTTTGATACCAAAATGTAACACCACTATTTACTTCTTCAAAACCAATGATTTTTTAAACTAAATCATTTAATAAAATTAAAACCTTCACAAAATTTAACACACAACAATTAAATTACAACATACATGAGTTATAAATCCCTTAATTATTTTACATTGAAATGAACAACGTCATTCACAGTAACTGTTGAATTATTCCAATGTTAGTTAATTATCTTGATGCCTTCAATGATTAATTACTTTCTGCATATTAATCTAACATTAATTAATGTTTAGAATCCAACCAGAAAAGATATGATAACCATGTGTAACTGCAAGGGTTAAGATGTTACTCAATCCCCTCAAACACTCATTACGATCCAATATACCCATCATATCATTTGGTTAAACCTTTTTAAGGTATAGAGAATGTGTATCTTTTTAGTGTAACATCCCAGGCATAACACAATTTAAAAGAAGAAGTGGTGATCATAAAATGCAATTAATTATTTACACTACCATGGTCGTATTTTAGGGCATCATGCTAGCTAGCCTGGTTTCATGACTGCACACAAGCCACATGAAACTTGTCTCTCCATTCACCGCACAATTGTCTCATTCATAGTATCAGGATTCCTTCTGTTCTTAAGTTATTAAGTTTACTGTTAAACTTCTTAAGTAAACATGCATTTAATAAATTTAATTACCAAATTTATGGGTACAATGGCTCGGAAGATGAGTCCCATGATTGCCTTCAATGATTTAAATGAACAAAATTTAAATCTAGCAACCATACAACTGGAGGGAGTGAAGGCATCAAACGGTCTAAAACCGTTTTAAAAATAACTAAATTTTAGCATGGACGGTCCAATGGCCCATGCAACATCCAATATCTTCTGCATTTAAACATAGCTTAGGTGGCTGTACCAATGGTCCAAAATAATAAAATTATGTTAGGAAATAAGTGATAAAATATGCAGAATAATCCCTCACAGAATCGCAACAATAGAAACTAATATGCAGAAATTATTACAGATCTCAAATAAAATTGCAGAATAAAATAACACAACATAAAGAGACAATATTTAACATGGTTCACCCAATTTGGGATACGTCCACCAAGAATCACTTGCTCATAATTTATTACAAGCCACCGCTCTCTCAATACAATACCCAGATCCATTTGGAGCTATGCTTAACAAACTCTACAGAATTCACAGCCGAATTCAAAGAACATCTGCAATGTTTTTCATTATCCCTACCATATGCATAAAACCATATAAGTAGGCAACTGCTTAAGTAGTTTTACAATACCGTGGGTATTAAAACCATGGGCCAAAACTAGCCCAAAAAACTATGGGTCAAAAATCTCGCCCTATGAGAAGAGCACGTTTCCCGATATGTCGGGTGCATTTTTTCGAGGAAAAAAAAATTATGCCCATGAAAACATGAAAAGTGTATAGTACTCTTATTGTACTATCTTCAACACTTTCACACATGAAAACAGGCTTCACAACCTAACAATCTCGCACTTGGAGACTATTTTTCCTCTGAGCAAGCTTCTCAACCCTTCACTAGTTTCTGTGAAGACCAACCAAAGCTGAACACAACTTAGTTTTTCCCTTGTGACCACCTTGGTCATCATGTCTGCAGGATTATGACTGGTATGAATCTTCTCCAACTTAAACTTCTCTTCCTCCAAATTTGTCCTGATGAAATGGTACCTTAATTGTATATGCTTTGTCCTAGAGTGGAAAGTAGAGTTCTTAGCTAGGTGTATAGCACTCTGACTATCACTATGCAACTTTCCTTCCTCCTACTTATACCCCAACTCCTCAAGTAATTGTTGTAACCAAATCATTTCCTTGCTTACCTCTGTGACAACAACATACTCAGCCTCCATGGTTGACAAAGCCACTAAATTTTGTAGTCGTTAAATCCATCTTAATGCTGTTCCACCTACAATGTAAACATAACCTGTTGTGCTCCTCCCGATGTCTACATCTCCAGCCATATCTTAATCTACATAACCACACAAAGTGGTGTTTGATCCACTGTAACACAAAACTGTCCCCATGGTCCCTCTCAAATACCGAAGGATCCACTTTACTACCTGCTAGTGATCTCTACCTGGATCACTCATAAATCTACTCACCGCTCCCACTGCATGGGCAATATCAGGCCTAGTACACACCATGGCATACATCAAACTACCAACCCCTAATGAGTAAGGTACCTAGGACATCTGGTTTCTCTCCTGCTCTGTCTTAGGACACTGTTCCTTTGATAACTTGAAGTGGACTGGAAAAGGAGTCCCAACCGGTTTAGCATCCTCCATATTAAATCTCTCCAAGACATTCTTAATGTACTCTTCCTGAGATAAAATTCAGCTTTCGTTCCTTCCTATCCCGAGATATCCTCATACCAAAGATTTGTTTGGCTACACCCAAATCCTTCATAGAAAAGGATTCACTTAGCTGATTCTTAAGTACTTTTATTTCCTGCATGTCTTTACTTGTAACCAACATGTCATCCACATACAGACACAGGATAATATAACTGTCATCCTCAAATTTCTTTGTATACACGCAATGGTCAGAATGACATCTAATATAACCTTGCTCCATCATGAAGCTATCAAATTTCTTATACCATTGACATGGAGCTTGTTTCAAGCCATACAAGCTCTTCTTTAGTGTACACACCATCTTTTATTTACCTTTGACCTCATAGACCTCTGGTTATTGCATATATAGTTCCTCCTCCAAATCAGCATGGAGAAATGTAGTCTTTACATCAAGCTATTCTAAGTGCAATTATTCTGCTGTAACTATTCCTACAACCTTTCTAATAGAATTCATTTTTACTACAGGAGAAAAAATCTCATCAAAATCTATACCTTTTTTCTATGTAAACCCCTTGACCAACAACTGAGCCTTGTATCTTTTCTTGCCTCCTTCTTCCTCTTTGACTCTGAACACCCAATTTTGTTATAACACTCTTTTGCATTTGGGTAGCTTCACCAAATCCCATGTTTGGTTCTCCATGAGAGCCTGATGCTCCTCATCCATGGCTTGCTCCCACTTAATCCTGGCATCTACCTGCATTGCTTCATCAAAGCTCTCTGGCTCTCCACTATCAGTGAGTAATAAATAATAAAGAGAAGGAGAAAAAAATTTAGGTTCTCTTCTTACCCTAGAAGACCTCCTCAATATAGGAGTTTGGGGTTCCTGTTGAGGGGGGTTCCTGAACTGATTCATGTGTCACTTTTCCATCTGGAAGATCCTCTATCGTTGTATATTATTTCTTGGATTCTTCCCTATTTTCCTGCAACTGCTGCTTATACATTACTTTCTCATTAAATACAACATCCCTAGATCGAATATTTTCTTGTCCTTAATACTCCAAAATTTATATCCAAAGTCATCACCACCATAACCAATGAAAGTACATTTTTCTGATTTAGCCTCTAGCTTGGTCCTATCATCCTTGTCTATATGAACAAATACCTCACATCCAAAGACTCTAAGAAATGAATAATCAACTTTCTTACCATACCAAGCCTCCTCAGGTATGCCTCCATCCAAGGCACTTGAGGGTCCTCTATTTATAAAGTACACAACTGTGCTCATTGCTTCTGCCCAAAAAGAAAGAGGTAGTCCTGCATGTAACCTCATGCTCCTAGCACATTCCATTATTGTTCTATTCATCCTTTCTGATACCCCATTCTCTTGCGGAGTTCCTGGAACCGTCTTTTGCCTGCAGATTCCATTCTTAGAACAATAATCATCAAATTCATTATTGTAATACTCTCCTCCATTATCTGACATGAGACATTTTAGCTTAAGACTTGTTTCATTCTCTACCAAGGATTTCCATTTAACAAAAGTGTCAAATACATTAGATTTGTTTCTAATACAATAAACCCAAACTTTCCTTATTGCATCATCAATAAAAGTAACATAATAACTTGAACCCCCAAGAGATGATACCTGAGATGCCCCCCACACATCAGAATGCACCAGCTCTAACTTACTCTCTTTCTTTGTAGGTCCAACCTTGAGAAACCTTACTCACTTCTATTTCTCAAGTATGCAGTCCTCACAGAACTCCAAACCTATTTCTGTATATCCGGGCAAATCCTTCTTTATGATCTCCATGCCCTTATGACTCATATGACCGAGCCTATAGTGCCACAATGTTGTATCTACTTTTGAAGCCACAAGATTACAAACATTAGTGCTATAAGTGGTTAAATACAAGGTTCCAACCTTCTTACCTCTTGCCACCACAAGAGCACCCTTGGTAACCTTCCAAGAGTCCACTGTAAATATCACAGTACAACCATCACTTCCCAACTGCCCTGCCAATATCAAATTTTGTCTTAATGTAGGCACATGTCTGACATCCTTCAATAGCCAAGTATTCCCATTCTGCATCTAAACCTGAACATAACATTTTCCAGCTATGCTGCAAGGCTCATCATCACCAAGAAAAACATGCCCAAAATCTCCTTGAACATAATCAACAAAATAATTCCTATGTGGAGAAGCATGGAAAGAAGCCCCTGAATCTAAAACCCAAGATTCAATAATATTGTGCAAAGAAAGAATCAAAGCATCCTGACATACATTACCCATTGCCACATTAGCCTCCTTGTTTTCTTCCTGTTGTTTCTTCTTGTCTTGAAGCTCCCAACAGTCCTTCTTTGTATGCCCAGACTTTCCACAGTGCCAGCATACTATCTTGCTTTTAGATTTTGACCTTGCACGATCCTTTGATTTTCCACAACTTCCTCTATTCTTCTGTCCCCCTCTAGTTTCCATTGTCAAAGCATTTCATGAAGTAGAAAATTCACTAGAGATTTTTCTTCACATTTCCTCGCTTAGAATCACCCCTACAACATCCTCAAACTTCAACTTTGAGTTTGCTGGAACCGAGTTGCTTACCGCCATTACCAAGCTATTCCAATTCTCAGGTAAAGAGCATAGAACTAATAAAGCCCTAACTTCTTCATCAAATTATATTGTAACCAAAGCTAGCATATTTACAACCGTATTAAAATCATTTAGATGATCTGCTATTGAACCATTCTCAGACATCTTCATATTAAATGTTTTTTTCATTTAAAATATTTTATTAGAGGCAGAGGGTTTTTTATATAACTTCCCGAATGCATCCATTAGTTCTTTTGTAGTCTTTTCCTTTGAAACATTAAATAATACCGAAGATACAAGACACAGCCAGATTGTCCCAAGTGCCTTCCTATCCAAAAAATCCCATTCCGCATCTGTCATGCTCGAGGGGTTTTTTAACCTTCTTAGACAATGGAGTATAAAGTTCCTTCTGATAAAGGTAATCTTCCATCAGCATCTTCCAAAGACTTAAATTCTACCCGTTGAATTTATCAACCCTAGATCTTCCATCATCTGCCATAGCTCCCACTCAAGATAAAACTTTCCCTGCAATTCAACACTTCAGCAAACGACACTAGGCTCTGATACCAATTGTTAGGAAATAAGTGATAAAATATGTGGAATAATCCCTCACAGAATTGCAATAGTAGAAACTAATATGCAGAAATTATTACAGATCTCAAATAAAATTTCACAATACAATAACACAACACAAAGAGACAGTATTTAACGTGGTTCACCTAATTTGGGCTATTTCCACCAAGAATCATTTGCTCAGATTTTATTACAAGCCACCGCTCTCTTAATACAATACCCAGATCCGTTTGGAGCTATGCTCAACAAACTCTACAGAATTCACAGCTAAATTCAAAGCACATCTGCAATGTTTTTCATTATCCCTACCATATGCATAAAACCATATAAGTAGGAAACTACTTAAGCAGTTTTACAATACCGTGGGTATCAAAACCAGCCCAAAAACCTATGGGTCAAAAATCTCGCCCATATGAGAAGAGCATGTTTCCCGATATGTCGGGTGCGTTTTTTCGAGGCAAAAAAAAATTATGCCCATGAAAACATGAAAAGTGTATAGTACTCTTAGTGTATAGTCTTCAACACTTTCACACATGAAAATAGGCTCAACAACCTAACAACTTATATATATATATTATATATTATATATATATATATATATATATATATATATATAAGCTCGGGTTGATGTTTGACCTTATTGTATTTTTTATTTTTAATATCAATTCAATCGAAAATGCAAAGGACCTTAGCATGGTCGATCGACCATTTAAATATTTTAAATAATATATAGTCCTTAGCCCATACCAACTTATACATACCACCTTGTAAATTTATTTTCAATTTTCCATAGTAATTTGATAAGTCAATAACCAAACAAATAATGTAACCCTGCTTCATATGGTCGATGACCATTGATTTATTTGCAATAGTATTGTGGTATTTAGATCATAAAAAATAATATCACCCTTTTATTATCAACCCGCCAAGCTATAAAAAAGGAATAGTAATTTATCCTTACCAAGGTCATTCTTACCGGCCTTAAACTATTAAGGATTCATCCTTTTTCCTGAACAATGGTAATGTTGTCCCCATCATTAGAGAAACTTAGATCAAGAAACGCTGATATAGAAATTGCAATATAATTCTGACATGAATCTGAATATTATTAACATAGGAGTAAAATATCAACAGGTAGATACAACTGACAATTAAATTATAACAAACTCATTATCATCCAAATCAACATGTTCTCATTGACAACTTACTTTGCAATATAAAAAGTATAGCTGTGACTACAGTCCAAGCATCACACAAAAGTAAGATAACCAAAAATATTATTACTTACAACAAGTAAAATATATACTCATAGGGTATACTAAATGGGTTCAGTATCTAGCAGCTTGCGGAACATGATGGCAAGTGCCGATATGCCATCGTGGCAATGGTAAGCATACCAAGACTGGTCTTCATTTCCTACGAGTTGCTCGATAATGGAGCTCATTTACCAATCATCCAAAATGAAACCAGTGGGGGTATGAGAGACTGGTTATCTAGGCTCGACTTTCCTTTCTCTCTTTCACCTTTCTCTCTCTCAGTTGATTCTATTCCTTGGCTTCACATTATTTTGCAAGCTCTCTACCCAACATATATATTTGATCTTGCTCAAACTATCTAGATGGCGGCATTCCCAATAGGTTCTATTCCTACTTGTCCAATTTGAATTTGGCTCATTTATTCTCTAAGATATCACGCTGACTATCTATCATGTCCTTTTGTTTTTTCTAAATCTGGGATTGGATTTGATAGTCACTAATCAGCCCTTTGTCAAGCTCTTATTGTACACCTCATTATGTAACCTTTACTCATATGTGTGGCATGTGTCCATGGGAAGTTGACCTTATGACTTACTTTATCACTTAGTCAAACTATCCATGTAATCCCTTCACACACACTGGTCCTAGTTTCTACACTGAATAATGCATCCCAATCATTATTTTCCCTTTTCACATATTACAAATTACTTTCCAGTAGCACTTATTTCTTCCTTTACACCTTCACTCCTTTATGTGCTTATATGGTCTCTTTTGTGTGCACTACTTACTATAGCGTAAACCTCTCGTGAAATTCCAAACAATCCCTACTACTGTGCTTAACCTTCCCTCTTTCCACGGTGTCTATTATGTGCAACCTCAATCAAAATTGTGATGTCAGATTGTGTTTGGATGCTCCTGCATCAAACATCTGAGGTACCTAAAACTTGAGCTCTAGCTCAAGTAGATCAAGTGAGTGGTATAAACACTATCCAGACTATTGGAGTAGATAATTTTGACTTCCTTATCCAATGAGACTATCTCCAACCCCTATACTTTTCCTTCTCTTCCTATCCTTCGTCATAGTCCTATTGTGACCCTTTTGTGCTACCTTACGTATCCTTATGAGCTTCAGCTCACCATAGCACGACTAAATCCTCCAAATTTTTCTCTTCTTTGTCCCCACAAGTTCTTTCTCACCTTTTTCCATCCACCTCTACATAAATCCTTCTCATCTTATCTTCACTTGTTCCCATCTCATCATTGGGATTTTATCTTCTGCACATTCCCTTTTTGCACACCTTTTCATTTTTGCGCTTCCTACCTTCAATCCCTTATCACCTTTGCATGCTCTTTTTTCATATTTCTCTCTCTAAGGTTTCCTTTTCCCTCATTTTATCCTTATGAGTTCTAATTCATATCTCCTTGACCACCTATGCTTGTGGTTCTCTTGAATTCTATTCATTTGTGCCCCTTTCCCCTTTGGGCCATCACCTTTTGCACGTCTACTCCTATACATGTCAAATATCTCTATGTTTGTTATACATTTTCAAGATTTCCCCTTGGCCTTTGTTGGGACACAATCCATCTACCTCTGCTCAATTCTAACACATGACTTGCACAACCCTTGGTCCCAATCTTCCCATCCATTATTTTTCCTTTTGCATGTCACGGCTCTTTAATTATCTTGTGCACTCTACCCTTTTCTTCTTTTGTGTAATCACCTCCTTGTATCACGACCTCCTCTTTGGCTATGGGCTAGGGAAAATTTTAAAGAACATGTATTTTTTTTTGTAGAAATGTTGGAAAAAATTGTTGTAGTAGGATTCACATGGGTGGGGAATATGGTGAAGATGAACATTGATCTAGTGACCAAAATGGAAAAACATAGAAAATAATTGTAGGTGAAATGGCGAATCTAGCCTTATTTATCTAATTTTAAAAATTATTTTTGGCGAATGTCCTTTGTCAAATGTCCTTTTTTAGGAAATTATCTTTGTTTCGCTCACTTGATGCTCTGTCTCCTTGTTTTTCCATTGCCTCAAGGCCATCAACTTCAATACAATAAGAAAGCTCTATGGAAGGTTTAAACTTGGCCGATTTACTCTAGGAAAAGAGGTTTTTGATCCTTCAAGATCAAATTGTAAAAATGGAAGCTGAAAAGGACAAGGTTAACATGAGGTTTGAGATGAGTAGTTCAGATGATGAAGACATCAGGGAGATGGAGGAGAAGAACACTTAGAAAGTGCCTACCAAGGTAATCATCAAGTGCAAAGGGAATAGGGAAGCGGGCCTGAGTACGAGAACTGGAAGCAAAAATTCCCAGAGCAAGGTGGATTGATGGTAGTCCTTTGGCTACCCTCTTCTGTGTGTTAGTATCCTATGGGTTTGTTGTGTTTTGATGCCTTGGTGATCTAAGTATTTTGTTTTTTTTAATATATTATCTTGTAATACTTAGACCGGTTGTGGTCTGCCCTATTCTATGAGCACTGTTTGTCAAGCATGCTCAAATTTATGCTTTTGGTTCCTTTTTGGTGTCTTTTGGGACCTCTTCATTGTTTTTTGTAAATGGTTTTTTGGTCCCTTCAAAACCTATTCTTATTACCTTATCTAAAAATACTCTTAAGAACAAACAATAAGGGACATCATTGTTAGGTTGTGGAGCTAAATAGCTTCACTGGAGCATGCATTACAAAGTGACTGGGTTACATAGAGACATGTCAGGAATTGGACAATCAGGAAGTGACAGTGACATTAGTTAGACCGACAGTGACTGGACATCAGTCAATTATCAACCAACATGGGTTAGGAAGTGACCGACATGGGTCAGGAAGTGACCAACATCGTTCAGGTAGTAACCAACATCAGTTACCCGTGTAGAAGTGTTTTATTTATAAGTCACGGGATTTAATATAGTTTTTGTTTTAAAGCAAATCTATTGGATGTAATTACATAGCTATTGTGCCCTAAGTTTTTCTAGGCTTATATAAGTTAGAAAACAAGGGTTATAGGTGTGAGAAGTGAAGAGCATAATCCTTGGTTAAAAGGATGAAGAAGAAGAATAAAAAGAGAAAGCAAATTGCATGAAGACAAGAGCTTTCATAGAGAGAAGTTGAACATAAGGAAAGTCCAGTTACACTACACTGTTGGTGAGAAGATGGTATTATCTTCTATTATATTTCCTTTTTATTATTTAGTCTCATGTAATGGCTTGCATAGTATGCAAAGCACTTAGTGTTTCTTCTTGTTAGATCCACAGGTTGTTGTGAGATCTTGTTATTGCTCATTCTTGTAGATCCACATGTTGTGAGATCTTGTATTACAGATCCATGAGATCATGATGTATTGTTGATCCATAGGAATCTAGTATTGTAGAGGAAGTTGTCTTCATGTTTTCACAGGTTGATGTAGTGATGATGGAGAGACTTATTTCTTGGTGCACGGTTACGGTTGCACATTGGTAGACCCTTCTAGAGGTTTTGTTTGTAGATTCACAGTATAGTGAGAGCTTGGTTGCACAGTGGAAAATGAAGGGTAGCTTCAGGTATGTGAGATTTGGTGGTGTTTCAGAGGCACAGTTGTAGTGCACTCAAGTAGATCTAGTTAGAGATCTGGAGGAGACATAGGTGGTGGTATGGAGGCACAATTTAGTGTACTCAGGTAGATCTAGTTGGAGATCTGGGAGGAAGAGATACTCTTGTAGAGATACATGTACTCTTGTGCAGAAGAGTTGGTTTGTAATCTCTTGTTATATTATATATATGAGATCTCTATCTTTGGTGGACGTAGCCCACATTGGGTGAACCATGATACATGTTGTGTTATGTGTGTGTACTTTTGTGTGATTTGGATTATTCTTGTTTATACTTCCACTGTTGTAGATTTTGTGGGGATTGTTAGATCCATATTTGCATGTTTTGGATTTTATATTCTATAGTTACAAATGTTTCTACATAGACCCATCCCCCAAAAGTGGTATCAAAGCGAAGGTTTTTAGTTTTTCAGAGCAAGGGTTTGCTTAATGGTTTTGTTAGTGGTTTACATACAGGTGTATGAGAGAAGGGTTTGTTTTTCCTGATGTGAAAATTGCAGGAAGAGATTGAATCTCAAGTGGGAGCTTGAAGAGTAAGGTTGCTAGAGAATATAGTGACCAGTGTCGGTTAGTGGCAACCAACGTCGACAGGGTGACCGTGGTCGGTTACGGGGCTACCTAGTTTTTAGATAGAAAATCACAGATCTGAAGAAATTGAGAGATGCATGGAATGTGTCTTATTTATTGAGGTGTCCTTGGTTCTTGGAGGCATAAGCATGGTGGTCAGATTGCATATCTGGGTTATAGGTATGCTTTTATCTAGTTGAATTGCACATGCATGGAGAACAGATCTAGAATAAAAGGAGAAGGTATGCATCCTTTGTGTAGTTAGATGCACGGGGTTACGGTAGAGAGGTTGTAGCACAAAATGAAGATAGAGATTTCATCAGAGAGGCAAGTTCTTCAGTTGAAGATGCGGGTTAGTATCTTGGTACTGGTAAGGTGAGGTATTTCACCTTGATGTAATTTATTACATGGTTTATTATTGTAGTGGTTTTGTATGATTTGGATGCTTCTTGAAATGACTGGCTCAACTCAACTATCAGATTTGGTCGAAGTAGGCACCTGGTGTGGTGTTCTATTCCAAATTGTGTGGCATTGGGTTCATTCCAGCAGTATCAACATCGGTTTGAGAATCGAGGTTGGTCACAAAGGAATCGGTATCGGTCAGATAACCATGGTCGGTTAGGGGATGGTTGTGGTTGGTCTCTGTGGCAACTTATCTGTACAGGTTTTTTTTGCAGCAAGTGAGGGTAGATGATTTTTTTTGTCCTGGTTTGGAGGATCGAGTTTCTTGCACAGAGTGTACATGGTAGAAATGATGTAGATCACTTCATGGTTTAGATCAGAAAGAGGATGGATTTGGCTCAGTTAGTCCATTGAGACTTTGAGTCAGGTATCTCTATATGATTCATGTTTTATTTCTTTCATTTGGAGCAACTGATATTATGTTTAGATAGTGTGCACAGATTTACACCATGGTTTTTTGGTGTTGTTTGAATTTTATTTCCCAGTTGTGTGGAATCTTGAGGACAAGGGTTTCTAGTCTAAGGATGAGATCCTCAATGAAAATTCATGATTAGACACAAGTTGCAGGTAATGAGAGATGTTGAGTACACACAGATGGAAAGAAGGTGATTCACCTACTTCATAAGAAGTCCAAACTTCTGTGATGTAGAAGTATTCTCAGATAAGAAAGGGAATCAATTTTATAGTTCTTTCATCTGGTTTTATTTCTCACTGACATATTAGCTTTTGAGCTTGGTGTTAGAGGTAGTGCAGGGATTTCGTGTTCAGTGGGAGCAAGCCATGGTTGTTGGCATTACAGGATTGGATACATGATGCACATGCAGAGTGAGAGAAGATTGCTACTATTCAGAGTGGCAGGAGGCACAAGTTGGTTTTGGAGGGCAGTCACGGATTTGCAGGTATTTTGAGTTTATTGCTTTGTGATGTCACTTCTGGTTTATTTTGTGGTGCCTGGATATTCCTATGGGATTGCAGTTGATGGTTTATTCAACTGGGTTTTAGATGATAGAGAAACTTTTCAGAGTTTGAAGGGTGTAGAAAAGAAAATCTGACTGTTACAGAGACTGGTGTCGGTTAGGGGTAACCATGGTCGGTCATCTGGTAACCATGGTTGGTTAGGTGTTGACCATGGTCGGTTGAGAAATCATGGTTTGTTAAGTCACAGGTTTGACAACAATGTTTATTTATCATTTTTAGATAGTGCCCTTGTTTTTCTTTCATCTTGGTTGATTGTGTAGAGTATGTTGATGACATGTTTGTTGGTATTTGCACTTGGTATTAGTGGCATGGTTTAGCATGGATGTTTGTTATTGACATTGATGAGCACATGATTCATATTCGGCTTTAGAGTTATTCGGTATCAGACTTGGAGCTTCTGGAGAGCCTGGTGATATGGATGGATGTACATGGTGAGTTTGTACATGTGGATAGATTCAGTTTTGTGAGTCTATGATGATGAAAACATTTGATTCGCACATGGATGCCTTGAGCACGAGTAGGGGATGTTTGTATTTCCTCTTGATTACTATGTTACTCCATGGGAGATGTTATCTACAGATGATTGTCTTGGACATGCTAGTTGTTTATGCAGGGTTGGATTTCCAGATTGCAGTGTTTGGATTCTTTGAGTTATGCAGGTTTGTGGATTGATCACCCACTATTGTAGGTAGAACTCATTTGGGTTGTCTTTACCCAGGATCTTGTTTTGCTTTCACATATTCCAGTTTGACTTGTCTTGGTCAGTTGCATTGGTGGTTGCATGGAGACATGGATAGATGGATGGAGAACATGGTTGGTTTTACAGGTATGGCTATGGATGTGATAGAGGCTCAGTACTTCAGTTTGAGTGGGAGATCTTGCAGGTGTGTTAGTCATGATGGCTTATTGCATGAGGAGCTTGGTTGGCTTGATTTCCTGATACCAACAATTGGTATGGTGTTATGATTCAGTGGGAGCTTTAGGCTTGGTGTCATGGATCAGTTGTATCTTCATGCAAGTTTGGTGAGTCATGGTTTATCTTCTTAGTTTTAGAAGATGGTTTGATCTTCTTGGTTTTTTTATTTTTTGAGAGAATTGTTGAAGGAAAGAATAGATGGTCTTCACGGTGTGTAGAGGACGGTGATGTACAGGTACAGGTACAAAGGTTCAGAAATTTATCTCCAAGTGGGAGATTGTTAGGTTGTGGAGCTAAATAGCTTCATTGGAGCATGCATTACAAAGTGACTGGTTTACATAGTGAACGGCATCGATCAAGATGTGACCAACATCAATCAAACAATGACCAACATTGGTTAGGAAGTGACATCAGTTGACCAACATGAGTGATCGGCATCGGTCAGGCAGTAACCGACATCGGTTACCTATGTGGGAGTGTTTTATTTATAAGTCACGGGATTTAATATAGATTTTGTTTTAAAGCAAATCTATTGGATGTAATTACATGGCTATTGTGCCCTAAGTTTGTCTAGGCTTATATAAGTTAGAAAACTAGGGTTAGAGGTGTTAGAAGTGAAGAAGAGCATAATCCTTGGTTGAAAGGAAGAAGAAGAAGAAGAAAAAGAAAAAGCAGATTGCATGAAGACATGAGCTTTCATAGAGAGAAGCTGAACAGAAGGAAAGTGCAGGTACACTGTTGGTGAGAAGATGGTATTATCTTCTACTGTATTTCCTTTGTATTATTTAGTCTCATGTAATGGCTTGCATAATATGCAAACCACTTAGTGTTTCTTCTTGTTAGATCCACAGGTTGTTGTGAGATCTTGTTATTGCTCATTCTTGTAGATCCACATGTTGTGAGATCTTGTATTACAGATCCATGAGATCATGATGTATTGTTGATCCATAGGAATCTAGTATTGTAGAGGAAGTTGTCTTCATGTTTACATAGGTTGATGTAGTGATGATGGAGAGAATTATTTCTTGGTGCACAGTTACAGTTGCACATTGGTAGACCCTTCTAGAGGTCTTGTTTGCAGATTCACAGTACAGTGAGGGCTTGGTTGAATAGTGACAGATGCAGGGTGACTTTAGTTTGTGAGATCTGGTGGTGTTTCAAAGGCACAATTGTAGTGTACTCAGGTAGATCTAGTTAGATATATGGAGGAGACACAAGTGGTGGTATGGAGGCATGGTTTAGTGTACTAAGGCAGATCCAGTTGGAGATCTGGGAGGAAGAGATACTCTTGTAGAGATACATGTACTCATGTGCAGAAGAGTTGGTTTGTAATTTCTTGTTATATTATATATATGAGATCTCTATCTTTGGTGGACATAGCCCACATTGGGTGAACCATGATACATGTTGTGTTATGTGTGTGTACTTTTGTGTGATTTGTATTATTCTTGTTTATACTTCCACTACTGTAGATTTTGTGGGGATTGTTAGATCCATATTTGCATGTTTTGGATTTGATATTCTATAGTTGTAAATTTTTCCGCATAGACCCATCCCCAACAATAATGAAAATCATTCAATTTTGCATACTTAGGAGGTATCCACGTTCATGATCATCCAGTGATTTAAAATTCATTACTTTTATCAATTAGAGTTATGCTTTTATGGTATGTTTTAGCATATTTGATGTGCAAGAATGATCATGAAGATTTTTGGAAAATATTGAAGTTCTCTAAGTTACAACAAAAGTGAGAAATGTTCACAGATGTTCATTTACCTTGATTCCACATTATACAAAGAACGTCAACTTTATCTTCATGATGATTCGCTATGGTAGACCAACGAAGCACCGCTTTGATCTAATTATCCATCCTAGACACATTTAACACATCGACTTGACCACAACCATTGTTGTTGATCACTGTCACTTGATCTCAAACATCATAGGAAAATGCCACTGTAAGATGCCTTTGACTTTAGCCAATTTAGTGTATAATGGAAATGGAACATTGGTGTCATGCCTTATCCCTCCCCTCCCACAATGTGAAATTTCCCATTATTCATCAAATAGGAACAATAAAAACTGAATCGTATCATAATGCATACTACTATTTGAATCTTGTTGTCTAGATCTTGTTACACATGTTCACCATTGCTAATGAACATATTGATTGATTGATCATCTTCCAACGAAGTACGAAAGTTAAATGTTCTCTACATTCATCTACTCTCCAATACAATTATTTTCCCAGTATCTACACACCACACTGAAAAGATGAAAAACTGAAATGAAACACAACCGAAAGCAAAAATCACACCAAAAAAATTCCACCATAGTTGTTATGGGGCCCCATCATTGGCGACTGACGAGAGGTTGTTGATTGACCTTCAGCATCCTATGGCTTTGTCCTCTAATATATGTGATGCTAACTTAGCTGAATTTGATCATGGAGTACAATTATAACTCAGACGTTGTTGGGTTACATCGAAAATGCATCCGTAAGTAATTTTTTAAAAATACTTTTACAATGTTCTATTTTGAGACTCTTGACACCAAAATATGACTATAATAAACTAAAATCACCTATTTGATTTGAATCTTACTTTAGCTCTTAGAAAAAAACATAAATACCCGAGAATAATAAGAATTTGAATGTAAGATTACTAGAAAACTTTACAAACGAACACTATGTAAAACATAGATTTTGACTCATTTAAAGATCATAAAGGCTTAAATAAATAAATACTAAAATGAATGGAAATCAATTTCAATGAAGAAATTACGCCATGGAGGAAATGGAAGATAACAAACCATGTTCAAAGTCAAACTAGGGAGTGGTCTTGATGTAACTGAAATGTATAGACGGGACACCGTATGGTCTTTGTTGAAATCCAGGGCAGGCTATTTTTAATTTGGCACTTGCTTGTGAATAAAAGTTGACACATGTACAATTCTTGAAAATACTGATTTGTATAGGAGGAGGATTCTAGAGCTTTCAAAATTCTCATTTGTGAGATTATATTTGCCTCTAATTTAATTGGTTCGAAATCAGGTTGGGAAATGCCTCTTCTTTTACTTTCCATAAACAATGTTTGTATGGTTCGAAATAACCTGGTTAGGCCGACTAACCCAAAACTGAGCCTCACACACCACCAGTTTTAGTCAATTATTCAAAAAAATAAATAAATAATGATATTATATTATATGAACCTCATACAAATGGATTTTCAAGACTCTTATTTTGAATACATCCTACTCTGCTACCAAATAACATAGTTGCAACAGGTTTACACCCAAAAAAAAAATGCTCTTCTGTATTATATCTTCTGATATGAGACATCCATACTGATATAATATATAGCTGAGAGATGGCCTCTATTTAAGGATTTAACAACCAATGATTCTCCATGTGGGTGTTAGACCTGTACAAACAATAATATATTACAAACTATGTTTGTAATATATTAAACTAACCAACCTATAACATATATTATTAATAATTATCCTAGTAATTATTAATTACTCCCATAATAATGGAGCACTAACATATATTTCCTAATATATCATAGGGATTCATTCCATTGGATGCCATTTTGGGGCCAAATTACACATAAGATTTCATAATAATTGAAGAGAAGGTGGATCTTAACAAACTTACAATGCATAAAGAGGATGTTGATTGGGACCTAAAAGAGGCCAATTCTTCTAGTCTAAAATATTTGTTGTGGCTCCATAAGTCTTATGATATCATGATTTGAAGATGTGAAAGAGTTTTAAAATGATATAATGTGATTCCTATTGATGGGGTGGTGAGTCCAATTTGTAGTTTGGTTCAAGAAAAATAAGTGTTCATATAAATGGGCACCACTAACCATTGGGTATACTACACAGAACACTCCTTAGTATAGATTTTTACAGTGGGTGAGAAATGAGAGCCATCCCACTGAGAATATTCATATCTAACTTGAGGGCTTGGTTGGGTATTTGAATGTCCTATAGAAATAGAATAGTGAGGGGATTCAAACAACATAGAATTTAAATTAGGACACTGTGTACATAAGATTAAATTTTAAGTAGATCAGGTGAATCGTAAAAAGGTTATTATTATTACATACATAGAGGAGGGAGGAGAGTTTGATGAGGAAATAATAACTAGACATTGGTCACATTAATAGAGCACAAGACTCAATAAAAGGAACATGGTTGTGAAGTACGGTATCTACCACGAGAAGTTTAGATATGGCATCAAACTTGGAATTGTAGAAAAAACAATGGTAGTATATCTTAAATAGGTTTATTGGTGCACCATACAAGGTATGTGTTCCCATGATGGCTAAATATAAATGGGTGCCTCGTGGGATTGGTCCAAATAGAGTATGAGAGATATGAATTTTGAGGAGGAAATTAAATAAGGTTGGAAACCAATAAATGCCTCGAAATAAAATAAGAGAGCTATTTTCTTTTTATTTTTGTAAATATGTAGGTTATTTAGATGTAAAAAGTACAACCTTGATCATTTTTTATGTTTTTCCAAAGATATAAGGAAAGGTTCACTTAGAGTTATATTTTTGGGATGGTAGAAAATTCTTTATTGTGAAAGAGAAAAAGGAAGTAAAGACAACTTAAATATTTGTGCACAAGGATGTATCACAAGATTAGAATATGGAAGGAAATAATGGTTTTGGGAAGAAACAAATTAGAAAATAACATATGGCCATTAAGTGTTGGTCAAAATCTTGAGGAAAAAGTGGAAAAAGAAAAAAGAGCCACTTATGATGAGTTGATAGGAGTTATGAAGGAATTAAATTCCCAAGGAAATGGAATTTATTAGAAATATTGTGAGAGGATCATGAAGTATTTTCTAAGTTAGAAACCATCTATATCACTCACAAAAAACATGCTCAAAAACTCGAGGCCCATACATGAAGAAAAGAGAAACCAGAGCACATAACTAGTGAATAAAAAATAGTAAAGTGGGAAGAACAATATGAATGAGACATATAATGCAAGAAGGGCTCGTAATACATTGTTACAACTGAAAATTTTTAGTAGGAATTATCAACATGTCAAGATCATAAAAATATAATGTGGAAGTAGCATGAAGGGAGGCACCTCCATCTTTCAAGTAGACCTAGTATGGAATTGATAGTAGAATAAATTAGGGTGAAAAGGTAGAGAAATGAGGACACTACTAGGAAAGAGTGGGAAAGATAAGATAAAATAATAAATACAAAAGAGTGTAGAGAAGTATTAGAGGAGAGGTCGAGGTAACAAGAATAAGAGGATTATATAATTCAGTTGATGTCTTACCCATACACCATTTCAGTAGGAGAAGACATTAAAACATAAGTGGTAAATGTGTCATTATCATATTCAACCATGAGACTCACTCTATGTGGTAGAGGATTTTGGATGTGGAGGAAAAGTAGGGTGGTGATCGTACTACACCAAAAATCCTTATAGAAATGGAAGTGTTGATCCTATTCAACTGGCCCTATATTAGAAATATGATCAATATGATTAGGATGTGTTTGATAAGGAAACACAACATGCATATGTTGATCATAGAAAGAATGATTCCCTTCATTACTAAAATTATTTATTTGGTTCCAGGGTTTCCAAATGAGGGATATAATGTTTTAAACACTAGAAAATATTGATATTCATCAAAACATCATGGAAATTTTGCAATTGGGTGAATGTGGATAGAGAAATAAGGTTGGGTCCATTAAGAATGCTATGATAAGAGTGGCTACAAGACTTATCTCTACCTAGATTTTGTGAGGGGATGCCATAAATTCCATCTCTTGAGGAACTTTGGATCCAATGATTAAGATAGGGATGTGAAAGGTGAATTTTAATATTGTGGAGCATGTGGAGTTTTAATTGAATCCGATGATCAATTTAGTACATGAACATGGAACAAAATTTTGGTAAGAAATTTATGTAGCTTTTTTTATTATTTGATGTGATCCTATGGATAATTTTATTGAGAATAAGATATTAATGGGAACAATAACTCCTACATAGAAATATACGCCATAATTTTTAGAGGGGAGAGTGAATGAGGCTACACACACATAAATGTAGGAATACAAGTTCCACACAAGAGGGGCCTAATAGAGTTGGAAGGGAGGATCCTAAGGGTCCTACCAAATGATTATTTTGGCATTATAGATTTTAGGGTGATAAACCATTTTTGTTTAGGAATTGTGGTAGGAAAGAGATGTTTCTCCTTAATAATTTCAGTGTCAATTATGAGGAGAGGACATTAGATATAATTAGTGGGATGGTGTGGGAACATGTAAAACTAGTTATTTTTTCTATATAGAATATGAATTTGATTTTGTGTATAAAGGGCTAGATACCATGGAAATCTATGATGATGATTTGGAAGATGATGAGATGAAGTTAAAATATCTTATGATTATAAAGGTGGATGTGATCCCTATGATGGAACATTTTACACTTAAAACCTAGAAGGATGGTACAAGACCTTTGGCTGGGATACCCACAGTGACTGTAGTACCACATGGATGACCAATATTGATGAATGAAATATCCAACATAGGGAAAAGGATCAAGATCATAATAATAGATAGGAAAACACGATGAAAGGAAAATGAAAATAATTAGAGAACAACCTAGAATAAGGATAGGGAAAATATTAAGGGAAAAGGTTACTATAGATATTTGTGCAGGGGAAATGTAAGAACCACTAATGAAAGTGTTTCATGGAGGTATTTCTATAATGAAGAAAATACCCACCCATGGAGATTCAAAGGTATGATCCCCACATGAATAAGAAGATATGGGAACCCCATCTCATCCAATCCATGATGAGGCACAAAAAACATAAGACTTTTGAAAGGTTTTATAGAGGCTCGATATTAATCTAAAGGTGTAGTAATAAGATAGATGATACCTTGAAAAAGTCTTGTATTAGAGTTGTAAGTTGATCCATAGGAGGGAGATAAAGATCCTCATTCAAAAAAAACTATTAGGGAGGAGACATGTTGGAATGTGTATCCAACACTCCCCATGAGTTTCATGACATGGACTAACCGCCTCTCGTGAATCCTAACCCTAACGATTGTAGCAGAGATTAACGCCTGCAGGTTTTGGTCTAACGACAATCATGGTCCAACAAATATTATCAGAGTGACAATTCTTGAGTTCAAAATTCACTTGGGTAACATTGGGGGGGGGATTGTTGGCATATGCATCCAAACCTCCTCGTGAGTTTCATGACATGGACTAACCACCTCTCATGGATCCTAACTCTGGTGATTTTAGCAGAGATTACACCTGCAGGTTTTGGTCTAATGGCAATCATGGAACAACAAGACAACTCTAGGGTGTCATGTTTGATGAAATATTAAAGAAATTAGTGAATATGTTGTATTTTTTGAACGAGTGTCATGAGGTGTTATAAGAACACCATACCACTAAACATTATTTTGAGCTTGTGAGGATACTATTGACACCATTTATAAGAGAAATTTTATTTATTTGTGGACCTAGTGCATATATATGAGATCCCAGGAAACTTATAATCAAACAACTACAAACCATGGTTATTAAAACCATTATAGAATTAACAAAAAAATTCAAACATAGGGAAACTTAGGTGGATGAATTTTTCTCAAAGGTTATGGAGGAAAGGTCCAAGAATGAAGTGACTAAAGTTACATTATAGGACTTAACTAATAAAGTGGAGAAATGTTGCATGAAGATTGTACCCAAGAAGATAAATATGTTGATAACTTTTGTGAATATCTCCAATTATTCAAAAAACTCCTTCACCCTCGACAAAAACATGGAGTAAGTTATTACAAAGGTTAAAATAGAAGAATATCAAGTCACAAAGTTGTGGACCGAGACTTAGAAAGTATTAGATGAGTTTGCAAGTATAAATATTCACATTAAGTAGGTGAAAATAATGATGAGTCAAATTAAACTCTATGAAGAATATATTCATGTAGGAGAGACTCAAGTTGCAGTAGTTTTAGGATCAAGTTACTAAGGAAAAATATGTTAAGTAATGAGGATTCATCTACGAGACAAATCAAACTCCACATGATTATCCTACATTAAAAGTCCTCCAAAACCTTCACCTGATGTATTTTTGACCTTAGCGAATTCTTTATTTTTATATGTAACTTTAAAATTTGGTGCAATAGTCAACATTTCCTTTTTACACATTTTTTTCGTCCATAGAATTTTTTTCTCTTTGTTCTGCAATGAGGTAATAGATTGTCGATCTTTGAAAATACCTCAATGAATTTCCTCTAATGCCCTGCAAGTTCCATACAACTATGTACCTCATACACATTCCTAAGTATAGGCCATTCCATGATAGCCTTTATCTTGGTTGGATCAACTAGAATTCTATTTTCCAATATAACATGACCCAAATAGTGCACTTTTCTATGGAAGAAAGAATATTTTGACAACTTGACATATATATTATGTTGTCTCAACCTGTCCAAAACTAGATGTAAACGATGAAATTTCTTTTCTTCTGTCCATGAATAAATCAATTTAACATCCAAAAAAATTAACAAAAACCCATCTAGGTAATCCCTAAACGCACTATTTATCAAATTCATAAAAGATATTGATGTGTTAGTGAGTCCAAAAGTAAGAGTTGTGAACTCAAAATGGTCATACCTAATATGAAAAGTTGTCTTAGGTATGCCACTTTCCTTAATCCTCAATTGATGATATCCAAATCTCAAATCAGTCTTTGACAACATAGTACCTCCTTGCATTTGATCAAAAATATCATCAATACGTGGTAAATGATACTTGTTATTTTATTTTTTACTTATTCATCATTATGTAATCAATGCAAATTATAAGTGTTTCATCCCTCTTTTTTACGAAATTAACCATTTCCCTCGATGTGAAACACTAGGACAAATCGATCCCTTAGTTATAAACTCTTACAATGGTTCCTTTAATTCAAGAAACTCAATTGTATTCATTCGATAAGGTTATTTTGACTTTGGTTTAAATCCTTGAATGATGTCTATAGTGAAATCAAATTCTCTATGTGGATGAATTCCTAGTATTTCCTTAAAAATACATCACTGAAATATTATAGAAATGGGTAGTCCTCCAATGTAGGTTATTTTTCTTCATCCACATCATCAATATGTACCGCATATGTCTCATACCCTTTATTTGTGCCTTCTTTAACTATATAGCTGAAATTTACCTCAACTTAGTGGCTTTTCAAGTCCCTTGGAAGCTCTTATACTTACCACTATTGTCTTAGCACATTTTTGTGGTTTTTTCATATCATTCTACCTTAGCACAATGTTTACATAACCAATTCACCCCTAAAATAACATCATATGATCTTAAGGGTGTTACATACAAGTTTACCTCTTTTATAATACCTAATAGCACTAATTCGTCTACAAATAAACATTGCCCTACAATCCTTTCCATTCAATTTTCATAATGAACTATACAAGTTTTTATCCATATGAATAGCTTGTTAGGAATATGGAATGTGGAAATGGAATAAATTCCCCAAAATCTACAACAATGGAAATATAAACTAGATAAATCCAAATCAAAACAAAGTACACACACATAACACAACATGTATTGTGGTTTACCCAATGTGGGATACATCCACCAAAGATTAGAGATCTCATATATATAATAATGAATAAGAGTACAAATCAACTCTTCCCACATGAGTACAATGCAGCTCTCCAAGAGTATATCCTCCTCTAGTATATCTCTAAACGGATCTCCATGAGTGCACTATAACTGTGCCTCCAAACCACCAATAGAAGATCTCACATAACTAGAAACTACTACATCTCTGAACTCACAACCAAGCTCTCATGTGAATCTGCAAATAAGACCTCTCAAATGGGTCTACCAATGTGCTACCATAAATGTGCACCAAGAAGTAAGTATCTCCTCCATCACTGCATCAAATTGTGCAAACATGAAGACGACCTCCTCTACAATAATAGATCTACATGAATCAACAATACAACACGATCTCATGGATCTATAATACAAGATATCACAACAACCTCTGGATCTAACAATACAAGATATCACAACAACCTATGGATATATAAGAAGAAACTATATTTGTTTTGCATATTATGCAAGCAATTATAATGATACAATAACAATACAAAGGAAATATAGTAGAAGAAATTACCCTCTTCTAACCAATCAGATGTACCTTCTATTTCCTTTTGTCCAACTTCTCTCCATGGAAGCTTTGTCTTCATGTAACCATATTTTTCTTCTTCTTCTTCTCCATCCTCTCAACCAAGGATTCCACATGCAATAATAATCAATTACATGCAATCTATCTTTTAACCCTAGCTTTCAAGATAATATAGCCATATACAAACTTAGGGCACCTTAGCTATACATTTAAAACCTTTAGATCACCTTTAAATCAAAGGTTGGATATAATCCCGCGTCTAAAATAAAAACATAAATGCATAGGTAACCAATGTCGGTTCCCTGACCGGTGTCGGTTCCCTATTTGCTAACTAGTGTCGGTTCCCTGACCAATGTTGGTTCCCTCTTTGCTGACCGGTGTTGGTTCCTTGACCAATGTCAGTTCCTCATAGGTGATCGATGTTGGTTCCTTGACCGACGTCGGTTACTGTGTAAACTGACAAGTTGTAAAACATGCTACTTGTGAAGCAATTTATCTCCACAACTCAACAATCTATTACTTGGAGATAAATTGTTGAACATGTACCTATACAGTACCGTCCTCTACAAATTGTGAAGACCAACTATTCTTTACATGAACAATTCTCTCAAGTAATCAGGAAGATTAATCCATCTTCTAAAAAACCAAGAAGATAACAAACCATGACTTACCATAAATATGCACGAAGCTAGTCCTGATCCGTGATACACGAGCTATTCATACATCAAGCTTCCACTGAATCATAACTCCAAACCTCTCATGCAGCCAAACCACCATGAGTAACATACTTGTAAGAGCTCCCACTCAAACTAAAGTGTTGAGCTTCAATCACAACCATAACTATACTTATAAAACCAACCATGTTCTCCAACCATCTATCCATGTATCTATATAACCACCAATGCAACTGACCAAAGACAAGTCAAACTGGAATATGAAAAAGTAAAATAAGATCATGGCTCAAGACAACCCAAATGAGTTCTACATGCAACCAGTGAATGCATCCACAACACCTACATAACTCAAAGAATCCAAAAAGTGCATTATGTACGAATCCAACCCTATTTGTCAGTAACACCACTAACAAAACCCTGAAGTATAATCCTTGCTCTAACAACTAAAGTCACTGCTCTTGATACCACTTGTTGAGTATTAGATAAGATAACAAGATCGGAAATCCAATACCAGTTTTTTGGACATTAGGACTCAAGTGGAAATGGAAACAATTCCCCAAAATGCTATCAGTAGTGGAAGTGTAAAGTAGATAATATCTGCAAATCAAAACAAAGTACACACACATAACACAACATGTACTGTGGTTCACCCAATGTGGGCTAAACGTCCACTAGAGATAGATATCTCATATATAGAATAATGAACAAGAGTACAAATCAACTTTTCCCACAAGAGTACAATGCATCTCTCACAAGAGTATCTCCTCTAATAGATCTCACAAATGGATCTCCGTGAGTGCACTATCAATTGTTCCTCAAAAACCACCATGCTCACCATGCTCACTAATAACCAGTGAAATTACCAACAAGAAATGTCATCAAACATACTGCAATCAAGCATCTCATGATGAAATCTGTAAACAAGGGCAACCTCAATCAAACTGGGTAAATACACAATGTTGCTACCATAACTATGTAACCTGTAAGAAGTACATAATCTCCTCCATCACTGCATCAACCTGTGCAAATCATGAAGACAACCTCCTCTACAATACTAGATCTACATGGATCAACAATACAACAACGATCTCATGGATCATACAATATGATCCAAAAACTTTACATATAATAAATCTATAAATTGTACGTTAAGATGCACAAAACACAAGAGATACATGGGGGACCAAGACTGTCCCACAATAATCAATATGTGCAGAATAATACCACTCTGAAGGTAGGGTAACATCCATACAATGCTCCTTAAGGAAGGAGTAACTCCACAATCTCCCAAGATGGGAATCCACTTCGAGGGGGACACCTCCAATATACCTCTACCAAGTAGAAGACTCAAATCATACCTCCATTATCCTCTCATAATGATACTCACATCCTTTAAATAGGTTGGGTAACACCTAATCCCAATGCAGGCCGACTCATTACCCAATATAAATAATTCCTATGTGACTAACTAAGGGGATGTGTGCCACATGTCAGCATCTCCATCAACCCATATACATTATATTATCATATCCCAAGGTACATAGCATTGCCTCCCTCTTTGACATGTTTCATCCCCGAAACTTAAGAAGAAGCCATATATTGAGTGTGATTTAAATTATTGCACACTTATTGCCATGCTTGATCATCCAACCACCCATATGAAATCCTAGTGGGTGATGCTACTCCAAACCTGATTCCATATTCCAGTGTGCTCATCTAATTCCATCCTGGTCCATATGTGTTCCTCCTTGGTATCCATGCATATCCATAATGATTATTCCTGTGATTATTGTTCCATTGATTCCATGTATAGCCAAACTTATTACTCCTCTAATTCCCTGTATATCCATATAGATTGTTGACCTCATGTGTCCTAACATGTCTCCATGATTTTTTCCTCTCATTATGATATTGGTGTCTATATGGTGCAACCTTAGTATGCTCAACCTTATCAATATTTTCCTCTACTTTCTTTTTCTTTTTTCCCTTGAGTAGATGAATTATTTTTTTCTTTTTAATATTTTTCTTCATCCTCTCCTTCTAAATAATCTTTATTCCCTTCTTCACATCTTCACAGATTTGTCTTCATGATCCTCATTTAGATTATTACTGGCACCGGTTCTAAGTGTGATATCTCGCAATGTAATTTTCTTTTCTTGTACCACAATTTCATGAATTTCTTTTGCACATTAATATTAATTGTTCCCAATGTCTCTGACTAAGGATATCCAAGAACAATATCCATATCTAAAGCATAAAAATCTAAATGTAAAACGTATTTATCCATATAAATCTTTAAATCTTCAAAAACTTGAATCGGCTTACCATCCATTTGAGATTCCTTGATATGCTTTGCTTGAACATGTAGATGTTGAGCTACATCCATATTGATGAAGTTATATTTGTTACTAGGGTTTATGAAAACAATTACCTTTTTCCTTTGAATGTGCCCTTCAAACTGAAATATTGAAGCTTCCTTCCTTGGAGATGAATTATTTGAACTTGTATCTCAATTTGTTGTCTCTCCTTCTAAATCTTGTGTAGCAGCTTCAACCTCTTCTTCTTCTTCTTATATTTCCTCTTCCTCACTATTATCAATATAATTCTTATACTTCCTCTTGCTTTTCTTCTTTTGTTTCCCATCTGTCAATCTGACCAAAATGTTCCATGTTCCTCCAAAGACCAATTAGGGACTTTTCCTCTAATTCAGAACAAGGCAAATATCACTGCATCTTCTCAATTTATCCAGATACTGTGAATTTTCAAATATCTAATGGTTGAGAGAATTTATCCCTAATTTTTTTCCACCATTCTCTAGCATCAATCCTGTCATCTCCAAAAAAAGTTGCCATCCCCAAGATCCACCAAACTAGGGTTTTAGGAATAGACACTTGATCAAAACTTATTCTAACCCTTTCGGATAAAGGTCGGCCAAAAATCAGAAATCACAGAACACAAACCCCGATTTAATTTTTGAGAGGTTTCCGAAAATGTAAGAAATTTAGGAAAATTCCTCAAATTGCAGCATGAGGAGCAAAATATTGAAAAAACATAAAACTGCAATAACTCTGACAAAGTAGATCCAAAAATTCTAAAATTTCAGTGGTATCACCTTTGAATATATTCATATCAACCCAAAAACATTTATTTCCTAATTCGACATTATTCAAAAGATATAGATGAAATTCCTTAGAATTAGGGTGCAAATGTAAAACAAACATATCTTCCAAATAAAAACAAAGCTACAAAACATATACAAACATGTATCGTGAAGATCACTTGAATTATGTATCCACTCCCCAAAAAAAATTTCTAAAAGATTCCAAGTCGATATCCAGATATAGGCGAATCACCAACATTAGGGTTTCATCCCACAAATTGCCCGGATCACTGCTTTGATACCACTTGATAAGAACTTTGCATACAATAAATCTATAAATTGTAGAAGATAACAAAACATAAGAGATATGGGGGACCAAGATGCCCAAATATGCAATATATGTAGAATAATACCCTTAAGGTAGGGTAACACCATACAATGCTCCTTGAGGAAGGAGTAACTCCACAATCTCCCAAGATGGGAATCCACTTCGAGGGGGACACCTCCAATATACCTCTACCAAGTAGAAGAATCAAATCATACCTCCATTACCCTCTCATAATGATAATCACATCCTTTAAATAGGATGGGTAGCACCTAATCCCAATGTAGGCTGACTCATTACCCAATATAACTAATTCCTATGTGACTAAATAAGGGGATGTGTGCCACATGTCGGCATCTCCATCAACCCATATACATTATATTATCATATCCACATATCCCAAGGTACATAGCACAATACAAGATCTCACAACCTGTGGATCTACAAGAAGAAACTCTATGTGCTTTGCATACTATGCAAGTCATTATAATGAGACGATAACAATACAAAAGAAATATAATAGAAGACATTACACTCTTCTCACCATTCAGATGTACTTGCTATTTCCTTATGTCCAAATTCTCTCCATGAAAGCTTTGTCTTCATGTAACCATATTTTTCTTCTTCTTCTTCATCCTCTCAACCAAGGATTCCACATGCAATAATAATCAATTACATGCAATCTATCTTCTAACCCTAGCTTTCAAGATGATATAGCTATATATAATCTTAGGGCACCTTAGCTATACATTTACAACCTTTAGATCACCTTTAAATCAAATGTTGGATCTAATCCCACGTCTAAAATAAAAACATAAACACATAGGTAATCGGTGTTAGTTCCCTGACCGGTGTCAGTTCCCTAACATGTGTTAGTTACTGTGTAAACCTGTAAGTTGTAAATCATGCTTATTTGTGAAGCAATTTAGCTTCACAATTCAACATAGCTTGTCTATAAATTTTACTCAATAACTTGGGTGCAACAAAGCATTTAGTAGCTCAGTATCAATTAAAATTTAAAAAAATGAATTTTTTTTACCTGACACTTCTACTGGATTTAATTGGAAGTTTTTTTTATGATTATCAATTTCTACATGTATGTATTGTTGACTATGAGATAGTGAAGGAGGTCCTCTAGCAGTTTTTGGGGAAAATTTACAATCTAATGATCCCCTCCTCACTTATAGCATCATATGATTGGCCCTTTTATCTATGGAAACTTCTCTCTTGCACTCTTGTTTTGGTTATTGTCACCATTTCCACATAGTTGGTTTCTTTGATTACTTATTGTCTTAGATGTATTCCCAACCTTATTTTTTTCCAATTATTACATGTTTTTTTCCTCCATTATTTTTGAACTTGGTAAATTTATTTTTGAATTTCTAGTAGTTTAAGGTACCTATAAGTTTTTCTCCTAATTGATTTATTTTTTAAAAGACTCATCCATCATATTCAACACGTGAACATATATCTCAGGTCCAATGTGAGGATTCAATCCCATAATAAACTTCCAAATTTAGAAACACTCATCCTTCTAGTACTGGGTTACATACTTGAGAACTTTTATGAAATTTTCACAATATTAAGTAATTGTAACATCTCCTTGGGTCAAATTCTAGAACCCGACCACTTTTCCATCAAAATACAATTGTGGAAACCATTTTTTCTTGAATATATTCACAAATAACTCTAGCATAGTTTTCACAGTACTCAAATTTTTCTCATCCATTTTCTTATTCTACTAAGAGGAAGCTTCACCCGAAAGTTGATATGTTGCCCATACTTCCTTTGTTTCCTTTAA
This sequence comes from Taxus chinensis, assembly GCA_019776745.2. Lineage (NCBI taxonomy): Eukaryota > Viridiplantae > Streptophyta > Pinopsida > Cupressales > Taxaceae > Taxus > Taxus chinensis. The sequence goes on from CM034149.1 coordinate 364,243,742, forward strand.
GAAGTTTTGAATCTCAAAATACTTCTCCAATTTAATAAGCCATGCTCAATCTCCATCCCCTAGGATTGATCCTATGTACTTTTGTGGAATAAATATTTTAAGATCCTTAGCCAATTCTATTTCAAATATTTTCCTTTTGGGCACCATTCCTCTATCAGATCGTGAGCATTTTTCATAGCTTTCTCATTATGATCATTACCTTGTTTGGCCTCTTTTTCTTGCTTTTCTTCTTCATTTGATTCCTCATTAGGGACTTCATCTCAAACCCTATTCTCAAGAGTTCTAAGCTGATCTTGAGTGTCAGTCAATGATGCAAGAATTTGGCACAACTTTTCTTGTTTTTGTCTTATAATATCATCATCAACATTAAGAATGTTATTGACATCATTAATATTTCCACTACCAAATTTTTCCCTTATCCTTTCCATTTCTAATCCTGACATGAAACAAGAAAAAGAATAATACAACTTAGAAATGTATTGAACACAAATAATGCCATAGCATTGAACTAATGCCCTAGTACCAAAGTGTAGTGATCCACCGATGGGTGACTAGAAAAACATGCCATATTTTTTTGTAACCGGAATTTTCAACCACCCTTCAACCGATAACGAAATTAAATGCTTCTCAATTTCCTATTCCTACTTATGCATTCAATCACATGCAAGAATAATAATAATAATAATAATAACTACAAGTATGCAAGGTTCATCTTATCTAAATAAACCTAATTGTGTACATCATTAACACTTGTATAATGTGCTTCTAATCTCAAGTAAGTTAATTAATAATGCAAAATCATTAAGTGTTAACCTACACAATTTCACAATATAATAGTTCATTTATTACAAACCAACATATTCCAATTAATTCCAAGAGCATGTGTATCCATTAATTTAACTTTATTACATCCATATGTAAGATCAATAATATTCTAAATAGTGAATTTATCTGGTTGGGTTTATCCATTTGATCTATGTATAACCATCAATATATTTAACACATAATCACCATCTCATCAAACAACTCAAGCACATGTTTTGCCATCACTTTTCTAGTGTACTTCTATATTTAGTTTATCATTCATAATTATAATCCATTTTGACATTTAAGGTGTTTAAATTTTACCATTATTGACTGTGTACTAATGTCTTAGCCATTTTTTCATAACAAGTTTAGAATTCATATTTCATTCCTATAAATAGCATAATATCTTTATATATTTCATACATCATAGATATCAACTTCCAAACGTAAGGTTTACAACTTCTATCTCATGATAATATACATATCACAACAAACAAATTCAATATAACAATCCACCGTTGCGTGACTTTCATCGTCAATTGTAAGAGATCCATCATAATATCAAATTTCTATGAGAGAAAGAGTAATCAAAGCACTTTACCTCCAACCATGATCCTTATGGATCCCCATCTACCTCTTAGAATCTAAGAGTGGACCTACCCTTCATGAGAAGGAAGATATAAGCAATCAATAAGGTAAGAGATAGTCTCGTGTGTAAAATAGTCATCCAATCAACTAGTAGACTTAAGACAAGGTAGGAATATAATACATACTAAAATCATAAAGTAATGATAATACTTATCACCAAAAGACTTAGGATAATAATAGGTAATCACGCAATCCCTGAATTCCGACAATGTGTAAGAGCATGAAATAGTCCCAACATGACTATTCATGATGGTAGACATTAAGTCAATCCACAATTTACCTCATGTCCCCTCTTAGCACTTGTCATATGTGAACCATTGTATAAGTTATTAGTCCCTATCCATACATGTCACTCCCTAGTCTTATAACACCTCTCTCAATCATACCCTTTTTTCTCAAATTGTAATTTACTACAAAACATCTCTATCTCCATGTCAACAACTTGAGAAAACTAGAATTAGAACACAAACAACTCTAACCTTTCCAAATTTCCCATACCACCAATTCAAATTGATGTTATAAGGATCCTAATCCTACTTTGTTATTCAAAAAAACAATACCAGGCAAGCAACGAGTAGGACGCAAGAAAATGTAACCTTCTTAGGTGTCCCATATTATCAAAGGAGATTATTATTACAAGAATGCTAATCCTATTTTTCCATCACATCCAAGTGACTTTATATTATTTGTAATATTTTAATATACATGGTTTCAATTACACGTGTCCCAAGTTTTATCATTACTTCATTTATGGGTTGAGTGATAAAAGGCTAATGCATTCATCATACAAGTGTTATAGACAAAAAAATGTTTTCATGAGTATATTATTCTATAATTCTCCTTCTTTAACATCTTAGATTATTTTCCATGATAAAATACATTCATAGTTACGATAAAAACCATATTTCCTCATAAGGTCGAAACCACATAATAATATAGTTTTAAACAATATTGCCTTGTAGTTCATATAAGTAATTAGAGTATTAGTTTCTTGTGACAATCATAATCTTTGAAGTATAAAGTATTAATGTTTTATATATCTAAATTTGGTTAGGCTGCGTTCCTATAGTTAAAAAATAAATGCTACCAATATCTCCCTGCCCTTGTTTTTTGATTAGGTCTATCTATCCTTAATGTAAATTTTTGCTAAGGTCACCTTATACTAATATTTTAGATATTCCAACTTAGGTTTCAACTAATTTAATTCAAGTGTTACCTAAGTGTTATTAATCATAATTTTTCTATACCTATTTATACTAAACTCAATGTTATACACATACATGTATTGTTTTAAATTTTACCATTTGGCCCTCTTCACAACATATTTATATGTTGAATAATTGCCCATTTTTTTAAACATGATATTGGCAGGAACTTGATTTTTTTTTGTGTCTTGCCTTAGCTATCCGTTCAGTCCTATTGTCTATGTTGAAAACCAATTATTCATTGAGTCCTCATTTCTCTAATCTTGTGTGTAATCTTTGTAAACCTTAGAATCTGTGTTCCTGGTCTATAGCCTATAAATTTATTTATGTAGCCTCTACGTAAATAGCCTGTTCAAAATATGAGTGCCTTTGTTTGTAATTGTCTGTGTCCCTCCAACAACCACTACCCCTTCCTTTATTAACTCCTCCAAACATATATTTGGTTGTTTCCTTCATGAGTTGGATAAATTACGCTAATGTTTTCTCTTTGTTTATATTTGTAACTGAAGTCTTGAGTTAGTTATCCAATTATTCTCTCATGATTGTTTTTCTATTTCCTTTGTTTTCCATAATCCTTTCATGGCTAATTCCATCACGCGCTAAGGCATTGATTAGGGAAGGGCATCACTTTTCTATGCATAAGACTAGTAGTATTCCCAAGAAGAGGTCATGGTGAGCTTACAACAACAAGATCCATGTGGGTGGTTGGATCGACTTAAAAAGAAAGTTATGCGAGTGAGCTACCTCGTCGGAGAGCCTCATGTTCTCATCCATGTTTTACAACCATAGAGAGATTTAATCCACATGGGTCATGGAATGAAAGCTTGAGGGGTTTATCTTATTTCTGGGTTATAATTTTAAATATATCATATTAACACATTTGTTGAGTTGGTTATTTATATGTGCATTAAGTGCATGCATCTGTGAATGTTGTAGACACTAAATAATGCACTTTGGTACATTTATAGGTCTTAATCACATGCATTGCATTCATATGTTTTATAAGGGAGAAAAGTACTAATTGATCACTATATTTGTCCTCTTAGGTTCCTTTCTATTCTCCCTCTTGGCCTCACAGACCCTATTGCCCAGTCTAACCTTCGATATTTCACTCTCTGTGGCTCTGGATACTAGCACCTAGCTAGGATGCCAACGCGTAAGCACCCTCGTCCCCTCTGGGTGCCCTAGATCTATTTGTATCTTACTCGCTCATTTTTGGGTCCTTTCTAGTTGTTGGGCATCCTCATCTCTTAGGGGTCGGCCTTTTAGTGATCAATTACGAAATTCAAGCAAGGGAAGTATATAAATACAATGTTATGGGATCAAATTAAAGGACCAATCTCTAAGAATCTATTATCACCACTTAAGGTTGCATCTCACAAGCATATAAAGAGCATCATTACATCTATCTAACACCATTCAAGGGACAAAGTATGATTATTTTGCATACACTTTATAGGAGGGGAAGTTCATTTTTCCATGCACACATCTATTTACATATTTTACATCTAGTTACTTGATCGCTATCAAGTGCAAAACACACAAGAGCCTCTTAGGGCACAATTACACACACACACATAGAAATATATTGGGTCTTAGATGTAGTGCAATGCTCAGTTGTAAGATCACTTGTTTGACAGCTGAGGATAGTCTAAACCCTCATTTTACATATTTATTTTTAGGATTTGATGTGAATTTGAGGGTTTTGTAGGTGGTTTTATTTGTTGTAGGTTATCAACAACTTTGACGATCATAGTACGACATTATAGCGACAGACATCGAGGGTTTCAGACAAGTTCACGACCCTGTAAAATTTAGTTTCTGAGCATCTACGTAGACATGACGCCCAGAGAGGGATCCTAGCACCCAAACACCACAGTACCAGCCCAGGCGCCCTGGTCCATGCTTCTCTTACACTCCTACATTTTTCTAGACTCACAATTTTTTTTCCAGTCTTCCACCTTTGCACATTTCTAGGATTATTGTGAAATCAGCTAAGTGTTCTAACTTTTCATTGCACTTAGGGCTTCATTTACTTTTCTTATTTCTTGTGTAACTTTGTGTACTTTACTAAGTTATCTATTGTTGTGACTCTGAAATAGCCTATCTAGGGTTTTAAAAAAATCATATTTTTGTTAAATCATTTGGTTAACCCATCTCATTCAAACACTCTTAGATCCTAATTTTTATTCTAATAGGGGTCATAAATTTCCTCAAAATTCTTTTTTTGATTTACTTAAAATTTGCATCCCAATTGCCAGGATGATCTTTTGTGCACAATCCCTTACAACTATCCACGTGAACTTCCTAAATCCATATGTTGCCATTAGTCAAACTTTAAGTCCAATTTTCAATGCAACTATCCAGTTACATAAAAACCTAATATGTCTTGGATTGATCTTTGTTGCTCAAATCAATTATGACATGTACTTGATTTAACAATGAGGTCCACATTATTTCTAAATTTGATCCCCTACGGTATTTTCTATCATGGCCATACATTTCTGGCTGCATCGCACGGTGGGTCATGATCCTTACTGAATTTGAATTCAATTTTATACCACAGAAATGCAATCTAAGGCTCAAATGCTATCTCTTGATCAATTAGTGCATGTTCCTATTTCACATGTGCCACCAATTTCTAAATTCTTTTCATGACCAGATTTCAATTCTTACTACATTGATACAAACAATTGGACTAATGTATTTTTATGGGTCTCATTCTCACTCTAACATGCAGGGCCGCTATAGTATTTATTGACTCACTCATGGTGAGCACCTACCCTTGACATATCGCTTAGGATTATCTTGCACCAATAACATCAATGAGTATGAAGCTCTTATCCTCGACCTCATAACTACTCGTAAACTCCTCATTCACAATATTTCTATCCATAGTGAATCCCAACTTATCATTAACCAAGTCAATGAAATATATCGTACAAAAGAAGAACATCTTATACCTTATAATAATTTGGTTAAAAATATTTTGGCTAGGTTTGATTCTTATTCTCTCATAGTCATCCCTCACAAAGATAATCATCGTGCACATGTTATGGCCAGTGCTGCATCACTCATACTACAAGACATCATTGACAACCACACTGCATTTATCATACAACATTTATGACAAACCTCAACTGAAAATTCTACTCTAGAGGCTTGTGCTATCACACATAATTAAGATCATCCTGAATGGTTCACTTCTAATTTATAATTCATCTACAATATTGACCAAACCATTCCTAATGACCTTCCTCCTAACGAAGCATTAGTTCAACTTATGATCCACTGAAGCTACACAAAATGTTATCATTAAATGCCACCTTATTTAAAAGATCCTTCCGATGGTCATCTACTACACTTTCTAGACATCGATGATATAACCCACCTTTGTTTCAGAAACTTTCATGATAGTTTATGCGGTTGATCACTTCTCTGGTAAGTGTCATGTTGTCACAAAGCTCCTATGCCAGGGATATTACTAGCCTACCATGGAGCAATATTGCCTTGAATATGTTGAAAATTGAGATAAATGCCAAAAACATGGCAATCTTCACCATGCACCCGCCTATAACCTATAATCCATTTATCCTTCATGGCCTTTCTCCTTATGGGGCTTTGATATTATTGGCATGATTAATCATGAATCTACTAACGACCACAAATACATCATAACTGCCACTAAATATTTCACAAAATGAGCTGAAGCAAAACTTTTGCATAACATAATTGGGACTAACATATGCCATTTTATCGCTACCCACATCATCACACACTTTGGCATCCTATCTTCCATCATCACTGATAATGGATCCTCCTTTGCAAATAAGGATGTTAAAAAATTATGTAAATTTTTTGAAATCAAACAATCATTCTCTACCCCTTACTACCCAATAGGCAATGATCAAGCCGAGGCTATTAATAAAATAATTTTCAAAATTCTACACAAAACAATTGATTCCAATGATGATGATTAGCATAACCAAATAATCTATGCTCTCTAGGCGTACCGCACTAGTGTGCTTACACCAACTAACACTACTCCCTTCTTGCCGGTATATGACACAGAGGTTGTGCTTCCACTGGAACTCGAAATACCTTCATTAAATGTCTCCCTAAAAGGCATCTTAAAGGATTATGAATGTCACAAAAAGTGACTACACGAGATTAAAATGCTTGACTCTCGCCGGGTTCAATCTCGTGAACATCTTCGTGTGTACTAATCTTGTATCGCCCAAGTATACAATCATAAAACTTGCTCTCATGAATTCAATGTGGGAAACCTCGTATTAAAATAAAATCAGAAAAATAAAAATATGAAGCTCCTCTAAAAGGTAAATTCAAACCCAATTGGATCGGTTCTTATGTTATCATAGATAAGCTGGAGGGTGACGTTTATCGTCTTGTTACTCTTGTTAGTAAACCACTCAAGAATCTGCTTAATGTAATGGATCTTAAATGATATTTTACATAAATTAAACTCACTACCCGATGATTTAGTCATGTTCTCATAGTTATTACATGACTGTTAAGGAATCTATACAATAAAAACCTCACATCAATCACTATCTACGCATTGCACTTCATGTTCTATCTTTCTTGTATACTTTATCCAACCATTTCCTAATGACACATTCTTGTTCTATAGTTCATTCTTGAATGCTGAGGGGTCTTGTATAAATGAACCTCATTTCACTCATGGTTACATCCATAATTAGGGGGCATGTCACCCCTATCACATTCACACTACATATCATTCTATTCACACTCACAACATGTTGCATATCTTGGTTGCACATAGTTCTTACTTGCTTATATTCACACGTACACTTTTCTTATCATGCTAGTAAGATATCTTGTATGTCATTATCTTTCTATATACACATGCACATTCACTTGCTTTCTAGTTGTGATTTTAGACCCTACACAAATTGATACATGTAGCATGGATTCTTGGTATAGTACCTATTCCAGTCCCACTATGGCTCTTGGGGCATCCACTTTCGTACATAATACAGGTGATATTATTTCATTTCATACTAACACAATAATCTATCGGATTATACACGCTTTGACATACTTTCTATCTCTCTAACATGCTAACGGGTGCTTCATGTGCAACATTTGTCTTATAGGAACCTATTTGCCACCATGGTTATCCAATGTTTGCTTTATCTTGTTTGTCATTGTTTGTCATTTTTTGTGGGATTTTCCCCTATGATTTATCTTGTGTGCACACTATATACTTTTGGCCACCGTGGACCTCATTTTATTTGTTACATTATGAGTGATGTCCCATGTTTACAACCCACTTTTCACGATCTACATTGTAGTCTTGCTTATTAGCTTACAGTTATTTTCTACATGCATGATTTGTTTACACTAACAATTGTTTCCTAGCCATTGTTTACATGTGACTTGGTTTCTACCAAGTACATTCCCTCCTACATACCATTATCAATTCAACATGGGGTACTCTTTTGGGCTGTATCCTCTTAACAATGTCACATGCACCCCAAATGAGGGGGGAATCTATTTGGTGAATCAGTCACCCCATTCAGTAGTCCATAGACATAGTTCATTACAAAGAACAACATAGTCTACAGTCTCAGATAGGGCTCAATATAAAACTTGGGTGCTTACTTCAGCATATACAATACCACCTAGAATCAGACTTGGGAACCTGGGCACTTCTGTCCCTTCCTAGGCACCAGAGACTAGGGGAAGATACACAACATTTTTTCTAGTTTAGCACATTTTTCAGCATTTTCATAGAGGATTTTTATAGGACAACAATCCTTCAGCACTTGGCATTCGCATTAGATCAATTTTTTACACACCATTTGTAGTGGTGTTTTTACTTCGGGAAGCAGTCAAAAGTTGGAGAATAACACTAGACCTTTCTCCCTACACTATTTTTTTGTGACATAAGATCGCCTAAAAAACTCACATTCAACACAACTAGCGTGAGATCACCTGAAAAACTCGTTCTTCATCAACATCTTCAGGATCCTTTCTATCTCTTTCACTCGTCACAGATTAGGTACATATGTTCTTTTTTCTACTTTTCAGACATTTTTCACACTTTTTACATACATTTCATACATTTGGATCAAATTTTTTATACACATATTTGACTACTTATTCATTCTTCTCTTTTGCATAGGTCCGTCCTTATGGGAAGTGTTAGTCAACATCAACACACACCAATCAAACTTGAAGTACATAATCAACAAATAGGTACAATTTCATATCTACACATACACTTTTATGTCACCCTAGGGCCATCATCATCAATTTTTACTTCCTCTTATCTAGCTTCCACACTTCAATTTTTATCACTCCATGCTTTCATCTTGTCTTGGAACACTCTTCTATATCGATCTACATGGTTATCAAATACACATCTCTATCTAATTTATGTTACCAATATTTCACTCACCAACATAAAGTGGGGGAAAATGTATACACTAAAATCACACACATGGGTACATTTCTAGGTATTAATCACATGCATTAAATTCATATGTTTTCTAAGGGAGAAAAGTACTAATTGATCACTATATTTGGCCTCTTAGGTTCCTTTCTATTCTCCATCTTCACCTTATATACCCTACTGCCCATTTTGACCCTCGATACTTCACTTTCTCTAGCTCTGGACACCAGCACCCAACCAGGATGCCAACGCCTAGGTGCCCTCGTCCCCTTTGAGCACCCTTGACCTCTTTGTATCTTGCTCGCTCCTTTTAGGTCCTTTCTAGTTGGTGGCATCTTTATCTCTTAGGGGTCAGTGTATTACTGATCAATTACGAAATTCAAAGAATGGAATAATATAAATGTGATGTTATGGGATCGAATTAAAGGACCAAGCTCTAAGCATCTCCTATCATCACCTAAGGCTGCATCCAAAGGCATCTAAAGAACATCATTGCATCCATCTAGCTTCATTCAAGGGACAAATGGATGGTTATTTTGCTATACACTTCATAGGAGGGGAAGTTCATTTTTCCATGCACACACTATTTACATATTTTACATCTAGTTACTTATTCTCTATCAAGTGTGACATGCACAAGAACCACCTAGGGCACAGTCCTGCACAAAAACACATAGAACTACATTGGGTATAAGATGTAGTGTAATGCTTAGTTGTAAGATCACCTTTTTGATAGCTGAGGACAATATGAACCCTCATTTTGCATATTTCTTTTTTAGGATTTGATGTGCTTTTGAGGGGTTTATAGGTGGTATTATTTATTATAGGTTAGCAACAACATCAACAATCATTGTGTGACACTATAATGACTAAAAACGAGGGTTTTAGATAAGTTTGTGACTTTGTAAAATTTAGTTTCTAAGCATCTGGGAAGACCCTGACACCCAGAGAGGGATCCTAGCACCCATGTGCCATAGTAATAGTCCAGGTTCCTTGGTCCAGACTTCTCCTATGCTCCTGCATTTTTCTGTGATTGACCATGACATCCTGAACTTCTATTTTTCTAGTCTTTCACCTTCACACACTGTCGGGATTATTACAAAATCAACTAAGTGTTTTAACTCTTCATTACACTTAGGTTTGTACTTTACTTATTTCTTAAGTCATATATATACTTCATTGTTATATTAATGTTATATCTACTACTATAGTCTATCTGGGAATTTAACAAAGAAGACTCAAATAGTTCATTTTTGTTAAATCAAATGTAACTCACCGATTTCACAAGGTAAATCAATGCAATTTATGCCCAAGTGATTCGGTGTTAGGTACATTGTAATGCAAATTATCTTCGACACTATGAATGAGTTGATCAATAATGATGCCTAAGGTTAAGTGTTCCTTGGTGTTGGATCGATGGGATCAATGTCTCACCGCATTTCTGAACTATTTATATTTATACAAATCTTTGTGTAACATGAATTGCATAATATAGTAAATTGAACAATCTTGCATGCACTTTGAAAGTGATAGAATAGGTATATTTATAAAAAAAATGTGTAATATGATTTGTCTAATAAAGTAATGTTTCCTTTCATGAGTTGTGTAATGAGCTTGGCGAGTTCTGTTGTGAGTTGGTAGCTCGGTTTGGTGAGTGTGGTGATATGCTTATATATTTTGTTTCAATAACATCCATTCCTATATCAACTAAGGCATACAAGGAAATCTTGGTCCATACAATGAGCTTGGTCCATGTGACTTGCATTTCTATAAATCACTGGGCTAACTCACCGAGCTAATCGATGAGTTCAACAGCATATTTATACTTAGTAGGAATTAACCCACATGCAAGGTGTGGTTGATAGTATAACATATAAATATAAGAAAACCCACCATGTGCAGTAGAGACATGGATAGACCATGCCCACCCAAGGCAAACCCAAGTTGGGAGGTGGTAGAGCATAAGGCATTTTGATGGCTTCGCTCGAGGTGAATAGATAAATGGAACATAGGGCTCATAAGTGAAAAAATAGATACACAAGGTGAAATAAGACCCATAAACAAGTGACCCCTTGTAAAAAATACCATTTTAGCTCCAAACAATGTTAACACAATCATTTTAATCATTAATATTGTTTATAATTATTTTTCCTCTTTTAATTGAAAAAGAGTTATAATTCCTGTTATCCAAAATCAAACTCCCTTTTTTATTTTGGATGATTCATCATGTGCAAGGCCAAGAAAGCTTCCTTATTTTCATCAAAATTAAAATTTAGTTAAGTATCAAAATTTTTGGAGGCTTGTTGCGGAGATTCAGTGTTCCGTGGGTTCTCATGTTCCACAAAACAAAACATCAACTATTCAGTGTTTTGTGGGTATCGAGATCATCCACCATGGGTTTGAGTAAATTATAAAGAGTGTAAGGACACCCATGTCTGCAAGGAGAAAAAAATCGGTTGAATTTCATAACCACAAGTCAAAGTGAAAAATAGGTGAGAGTCTACGGTGGATGAGGAAATGGTGCTATTTCGCGGAATTCACTTTCGCGGGATGGGGGATCATAGAGCCTCACAAATGTTTACAAGAAGTATTTTTGTAGAGTTTTTCAACTCATGGGAAGGATATGTATTAGGTGAAGGATATTTATGTATGAAAAATGAGAAAGACTAGATTTGAAGCATGACACATGATAGTAGAAATGAAAGACACCTAATAATGCTAGGAGGAGGGGGGAAGTAATCATGAGGCCCCTAAGTGTACGATGATGAGGAATCTATCCAAAAAAAGTGAAGGGAAAGGGTCCTCCACTGGATGCTTGTAGAGATAAAGGCGTGTGACCATTCTTTGATATCAGTGATATATGATGTATATGTGACAGAAGCCAAGGAGGTAATGATCTATGTGAAGGAGATAGAGGAGGTGATGAGCACTTATATGAAGTAGACTTAGGAGGTGATGAACACCTAGATGAAGGATATCAAAGAGGTGATGAGCACCTATATGAAACATACCGAGTAGGTGATGAGCACCTATATGAAGTAGATCAAGGAGGCGATGAAGAGGGTGAATTCTTATGTGAAAGGGATGCCCGAGTAGAGGACTTAGGCCGAGAAGATGGACTAGTAGAAAAATGAGAATGAATAGGTTGTGTACAAATGACAGAGCTAGGTGCAGAATGTGCATTAGATTTGAGAGGTTCAAGGGACCTAGATGCTTTAGCTAGTGCAATGGCAAGCTCAAGAGGAGGCTACAACTATGGTGTGCATGGTGGAATACCTTTGATGGTGATAACTTGCTTATTGTGAATGAATTTTAGATAAAATGGTGCATGAAATTGATAGCATGAGTGAAAAAGAGCCAAGGAAGATCTAAGATCATGTCACAACCTTTGATTGAAGGGGCCACAATGAATGTCACAAGCATGGTGAGAGGGCCAATTATAACTAGAAGCTTGACATAGCCATAAGATTTAGGAACTGGATATGAAATATGAGATAATGGATAGTTGATATCAACAAGAAGTGCAATAGAGCACACACTCATATGAAATGATGGACCGGTTAGTGTATTATTGATAGAATGAGGCAAAATAGAAGCATTAATATGTAATGTATCAGAAGAAAATGTAGCATGATAATCATGATCAGAGAAAGTAATGAATGGTGGTGATACATCAACATTAACAACTAGAAAATTGAGATCCCCTGATGAAGGAGGAGGCATTGCACAATATGCATGATTGGCTGAAGAGTTAGCAACTTTCTTATCATGCTTAGGGAGAGGATCATTAAAGATTTTGATCTTTTTTTATTTCCCAGTGTAGATATCGAAGGCTCGGGAAGCTCAATTGCATCATTGTCAATGAGATCTTGAATAAGATTTTGAAGTTTGAAAAATTGAGTGGTAGAGTTCCCAATACATTGATGATAGTCACATCTAGTATTTTTGTTATAATTGCATCCTTTAGGGTGATGTGGGTACAATTTAAGTGGAGGAGGAAGTGTAATAAGATTGCTCTAAATAATTTGGGGAAATAGAATATTCAGAATATAAGGCAATTTTATGAATGTACACTTCGGAGGATGTCATTGAAGCTTTTCGAGACTAGAGACAATGTTAACAATATATTTTTCTTCAGTGGCCTTAGTAGATGGCTTGAAAGCTGACTTGATTTGAAACCGATTAGAAGATGATGAAGCTTGATTATGATACTTGAATTTTTCCTTAGAGATAAAATTTCCTTCACATAATTTAAGAGTATGACATAATTGATCAAATGAAGGAGATGTCTCAAAGATGAAATTCTCTTGTAGAGGTGGTAAGAGACTTTGGAAAAATAGATCTTGAAGTTCCAAGTCAGCAAACACATTGGTCATCCTAGCTAGGTTGTTCTTATATCCTAAAACATAGTCCTCTAGATGCTCATTAGATCCTTGTTTGATTTGTGCAGGTTAAGCATAAGAGATATTAGAAATGATATTGATTGAGAAATGAGCAGGAAAAGCATCAGCTAAATTCATAAATGATGTTACCGAATGAGTAGGTAGATCATAAAACCAATGCATAACATAATCTTGAAGGCTTTTAGGAAAGACCTTTTCTAGTAAAGCATGATCATCCGCATAATCGAGACATGCCACATGAAAATATCAAATATTCTCTTGAGGGTCAACATGGCCATTGAAGGTGGGGAGCTTATGGGTGAAGAAATTTGGAGGAAGTGGATAGGCATAAATGGTGGGTGCAAAATGAGTGTGAAGGAGTAAAGTGGAGTCAAGAGATGGAGATGTATGATAAGTAGCCTGTTGAAATTGCTGAATTTGAACTTAGAGATCTTGATAGAGAGAGGCTGGTCTTGGGTGATAGTGGAAGATACTTGCCGCATGTGAGAAATAAGAGGCAAAGTGAAGTGGTTTGTGGGAGTAGGAACAAATACGAGAACAATAGAAGTATGTGGAAGGGTGGAATTAGGAGGTTGAGTAGCAATAGGAATGGAAGTGGTAGCATAAGTAGGAATACTAAGATTATCTAGATTGGTGTCCTCCTCATGAGTAATGAATAAGAGTAGATTGAGATCTTTTGGATGTTCTGGAAGATGATCATTGAGATATTGAAGGTAGGCTTCAGTAAAAGGTTCATAAGATTCAGCCATGATAAAAAAGATGATAAACGACATATAAGCAAGGTTGGGTTCGAGTGATGGGTTCACCAAATGATTTTAAAAAATATCGAGTTGTGTTAAACCATAATTGTAGAGTCACGTATGATAAAAAAATGATAAAGTGCATATTTGACATAAGCTAAAGAAATATGAAACCCTAAGTGCAAAAGAGAGGGTATAATACTTAGCTGATTTTGCAATTGATCCCAAAGTGTTCTAGACTTGAAAATTGATGAACATGAGGAGATCACCATCCCAACTGTGCCTGATAAAAAATTTAACTATCAGATGTGCCTAGACTAGGGAGCTTGGAATAGGACTAGGGAACCTAGGTGTGAAGGACCTATGCTAGGCTCCTATGACTGCGCAAGGGCTCAGAAACTGATTTTTCTTGTGTCACACCAATGTCGCTAACCTTCATTGTTTATCACATATATGTCGCTAGATGATTGCATAATTCATCTGTAACCTATATAACAAATGATATCCTGCAAAACCCCAAACTACATCAAATCCTAAAAAATAAATATGTAAATGGGGAGTCAGATTGAACCCGACAGTCACCCGAATGAGTGAACCTATGACCGAGCATTGAACTACATCTCAGACTCCATGTATTTCTTTTGTGTGTGTGTATAAATCATGCCCTAGGAAGCCCTTGTGCAAACACACGTGATAACATGCAATAGATATATGTAGCAATGTAAATAGATGTGTGGATGGCAAAATGAACTTCCCCTCCTATGCATGTATACAAAAAATGCAATCTCTTGTCCCTTAAATGAGTGTTAGATGAATGCCTTTGATGCCTTTAGATGCAAGCTTAGGTGATGATAATAGATGCTTAGAACTTGGTTCTTAATTTTTGTCACATATCTTTACATTTATATGATTCCCTTATTTGAATTTCGTAATTGACAGCTAAAAGGCCAACCCATAAGAAAATAGAATGCCCAAAAGATAAAAGAGGCCTAAAGAGAGCAAGTAAGATAGAAAGAGGTCGGGGGCACCCAGAGGGGACGAGGGCACTTGGGCGTTGGTGTCCTAGCTGGATGTTGGTGTCAAAAGTCATGAAATATAAAGCAATAAAGCATCGATTGGGTTGTAGGGTGTAAAATACCAGAATGAAAACTAGAGACAGAAAAAAGGCCAAAAATAGCTTTCAACTATTAATTTTCTCGCTTAGGAATCATATGAATGGTAATATGTGATTAGGACCTAGAAACGTACCCAAGTGTGTGATTTTATGTCTATAGACGATGTGTACAAGTGTCAAGAAATGTAAAGAATGTATTTTCTTTACGGGTAAAAATAAATTAGTCGTGCTTCCCCTCCATCGAATCCAAGCAAATCAACCTTTTGCGCAATGGGGTCTTGACTTCATTGACATGATCAATCCTCCTTCAAGCATTGATCACATGTGGGTGTTGATAAGAATGGATTATTTCACCAGATGGACTTAAGTTTTCACACTCAAAAAAGAAAATGAGTCAATCATCCTTGACTTTCTCGAAGGTATTGTAACAAGGTTTTGCATTCCTCAAAACATTATCTCTAATAATGCAAATGCCTTCCTTGGTACTAAAATTTATGATTGGTCTCTTAGTCTTGGGATATATCTGAAGACTTCTTCCAAGTACTACCCTTATGGCTTGGTAGAGTCTACCAATAAGAACTTAATCAATATCATGAAGTGGATAACGAATATCAACTAGAGGAAATGGAATACAAAGGTCTCATGTGCGCTCTGGACAGAAAAAAGCATGATAAAGAAGGAAATTGGCACGTCACCTCACAAGATTGTATATGGAAGGAGGCTATAATTCCTTTATCTTTATAATTTCCTTCATTAGAGCTAGTTCAGTCATTGGAGTTTGATGGCATAGACTAAATAGAAATCAGAATGGCAGAGCTGGTTGAACTTGAAGAATTAAGAAACTCTGCCATGATCAAATTAGAATAACATCAGAAGTCAACCAAACATTGGTATGAAAAAAAGGCTAAAGTTCAAGTTTTCAAAGTGGGTGATCTAGTCTTAAAATGGGATGATGAAAAAGCTAAAATGGGGTGCCATTAAAATTTTGATGCACTTTGGAGTGGGCCATATATCATCAGTTCTTGTAAGGAGGCCAACTCTTTTGAGTTGTCTAATCTTGATGGAGATGTACTACCAATACCATTCAATGGGATTTATCTCAAGCACTTCCATTAAAATATTTTTCATCATGTACATAGTAGAGTAATTTCAATTCCTCCAAGTGCACGCCTCCCACACAATGTTTTGTTGGTAATATAGGTTTCTTTCCTCTCTCACACTCTCATGCATGCTCTTTTTTTACTTCTAGATGAAAAAACTTGTGCTCAAATGGTTACATTCAGAAGGGAAGCATCCTACAGTTTTCCACTCTCATAAAATTCAAATTAGAATATCTTCATATGGGAGTAACAATTCAGTACAGAGTTTAGACAATACTTCATGTGGCTTTAGGGGTGATTTCTCAAGTTATAAATTAAAATTTCATGTTTTTAGGATGACACCATGCCTAATGGATGCTTCAAGGTCACTGGTCTCCTTCATCATGCAAGAAGATGTCCCCGAAAGTCACCAAACTGTTGTCTAAAATAACCCCCCTTGGTTATTTTGACAACTTGAAGTTCCATTCTGGATTTGTTTCATGTTTATAGGGTGCGCGTGTTGTTGGTTTTCTTCCTTGGCGCATTTCCTTGGTTACAGTTCTTTACACACACCCTTGTGCGCTTCCCTTGCTCTTCCCTTTTCCTTCACTTAATTTTTCACATCTTTCATGTGCTCTCGATTTCTTCCCTTGTATTCTTCTATCTCCCTTCATTTCCCCTTTGCACACAGTCTATGCGCATTTGCTTTCATTTCCAGGTCGTCACACATTCTTTCGTGTGCACCTGTGGACTTGCCTTCCATTTTTGTAAAGTCCCCAACATGTTTTCCTCATGCACGTCTTTCTTCCCAAGTCTCATGCATCGTTGTGTGAGCACTCGTTCCCCTTTGTATTCTTCCCTCGTGTTCCCTTCCTTGTGTACTCACATTTATTTTCACACACCCTTATGTGGTGCACCTATTATTTCCTCTTGGAATGCCTCACACGCACCACCTCCTTCCCAAGTTCCCACGTACTTCTTTTTCAGACGAACGTGCTTTCCCTGCATACTTGTATGCCTTAGAAAATATACAACCTTTCCTCTTCCCCTTGTAACCTTTCATGAATTTTGGTGGAATTCTTCTTGTTTCCTTCCCTCTTGCTCCTTTGTATGCACCCAAGGTTGCAATCTCCATGCATCAATCCTAGCGTGTCATGTGCCCATTCTTGGTAATTTTTCAGATAAAGTGTTGCTCACATGACAAATAGAAAAGCACTAGTTGCATGCCAAATCCTTATAACAAATGAACACGTGGCACATGGTAAAGACAAAACTAATAGAAAATCAACTGACTCCCGTGACCAATTAGATTGTGCCACATGTCTTGCATGTTCCTCTTGTACTACAAGACTTCAAATCACCATAACTTCATCCACATAGCTCGAAATCATGTGCGCTTGGTCTCGATGGAAATATGTCGACGTGGGCTACACTCTAGGCTCTTCAAAATTGGATTTTGGCGGGATTTGGTAGGTGAAAATGGGAAAAGGAAACTTAGGTCATTAATGCACACTTCTAATTGAATTAACCACTCAAATTTCCTGGGATTTGGATTCTTTTCTTCTTCCACAAGTTAGCTGACATGGAGAGGTAGATTTGATATAACCACATGCAGATTTGTAGGCATTTATTACATGTTGTTGGTGGTCGTGATTTAAAATTTGAGTTTTCCCTCTCTTTTCCCTCCTCTTCTCTAATATTCCCATATATATTGTTGAATAATGCTCATTTGAAAAGTTTGGACTCTCTTAGGTTGCAAGAGCAATATTCAGAGTAGTTTTTCTTTGCACTTTGAGTTGCAGGCCTCAGATCTAGCTCACTGCATATGGATTCTTGCCTTCTCCTCTCATTGTAATCAAATGTGCATACTTTGGAAGCAATAAAATTATTTTCTTTTGGATATATTCTGTCATACCTCACATTTTATTGATTTTAATTTCATTCTTTTGCATTGGTGATGTGTTGTGCATATTTTACATCTCTTGTAGGGTACCTTTTCTGTTATGCTCCATGAAAATGAGATTTTAAATGCCATCTTAGACTGTGGAACATATGTCTTCCCTCTCTTAACACATTTTACCTTATTTTTATTCATTTGAGAGTGTTCATCCCCTTATTTCTGGTGTTATCACCTCCTTTTAGCTTAGGATTTCATTTTATGCATCTCCTTCTCACTTGGGTCCCTTAGAATCATAGGGTAGGGTTATATAGTTGCATTTCCCTTCCTAAGAGTAGTTTTAGTAGTACAAATAAGAAGAGGAATATGGACTTCTCCAGGGACTTCTCCAGAGGTCTATCTCAAACGCAAGGTCCCACAACTTAGAGATAGTCCCATGTTTCCTCAAAGCCCCAAATCATCCTAATTTGGGATGCATGCAATTTTGAGCTCCAACAAGACCTAAGGCCAACCCACTAAGCATATGAAAGAATAAATAAATATGCTATGACATGATAAGATATTATGTTAGCCACATGTCAACTATCCATATCTCAATATATGACTTAGGGTTAAGGGTGTAACTTTCCCATCCCTTTTAAAGCAACATTGTCCCCAATGTTGAAAATTTTTGAAGGTTTCTTCACACAAGTGTAATCCTCAATGTCAATGATCTCTAGATGTTGGTATAAGAAACATTCCTCCTCCCATGTTACCATTGCATTATTTTTATTCTTCCACTTGATTAAATAATCAATAATTACTCTCCACTTCACCCTCTATAGTTGAAGAATTTCCTCATGTTTTAAACCAATTTGGCCTTCTTTATCCAACATAGGTAATTCTATCTGGGATGAAACATTTTGTGCAATGACATTCAAAAATCCTGAAATGTGCCAAGTATATGAAAGCGGAAAACTCTCTTTGAGATGAGAGAGCTTCAATTGTGTAAAACAATTAACCTTCTTACCATCCACTTGAAATTCCTTTATATTATTTTCCGATGGGTACAATCTTCAAATGGAAATATTAAATCTTATCTCTTTAGGGCCACACTATATAAAATCTTATTATTCTTCTTCTCCTTCTTTTTTATTCCACCTAGCCAAGAAAACTTGCTCCATTTCCTCCCATGACCAATCTAAATATTCTTGATTCAATTGTGAGACCCACCTCTTTGCTAGAACATCAAGCCAAACTGAAATCCAAAACCATGTCCATGTAGATGAAAAATAAATCTTATTAAATTCAACCCACCATTCTCTAGCATCCACCTCACCCTTTCCATAAAAAATCATCCCCAGGATGCAAAAATTAGGGTTTCTAGAATAAACTCCTTTAATCAAGATTTAAGTGTCCAATTTATGAATTATTTTGGCCTTGATTTAGAAATTACAAAGAATAAACCCCTTTTATTTTTCTAGAGATTTCTAAAAATGTAAATAACTTTGAAAATTTCCCAAAATTGTGGCTTGTGGAGCGAATTTAGGAAAAACCCTAAAATGGTGATAACTTTTGAAAATTAGATACAAGAATCCTAATTTTTTTTATAATCTTACTTGATATGTGTCACAACTTCTGTAAAATTTTGGTTAGCAAATTCGTAGTTGTTCCCAAGATATGGACGAAACAAAAAAATTAGGTTTTTTGACCTAATTTTAGCTGAGATCGCAACTCTGATACCAATTGTAATGAAATTACTTAGATATGAATATCAACACACCAAAATGTAGAGAAATGATCACAAGATGCAAGTAGAATAACTTAGCCACTTCGAGGGGGCAGCCTCTAAACCATACAATAAGACTCAAGTACTTAATATGATTATCATATCCTACTCTCTAACTCCTATATATACCCTAATATACTACCAAAAACCTTAAGGCCGACCCACTAAGCATATGAGCGTATAAATAAATATAATATGACATGATAAGATATTATGTTATCCACATGTCGGATATCCATATATTGATACATGACCTAGGGTTAAGGGTATAACAAAATTGCATATGAAATATCTCTCTATTTGTACCCATTATCGCATCTTATGTTCTCTCCCCGATGGTACCCTTTCTCACAATTTGAGAAAATCTGTACACAAGTAAACAACCATACCCAATCAATATTTGTTTGATATAATCACATCAGTTGAAATAGATCATAAACATCATATAAATAATAACAATAATCAATACATGTATTTTTGCATTATATATCCATCTACTGCATAATCAATCAACGATAATAATTATTTTTTAAGCAACCACGTCATAATACTAATAAAGAAAATCAAAACAATAATAATATTCTATATGAATGGTAGGCTCCGCCACCTAGTTCTCATAATGTATCAAACTAATAGATGGATGAGTACTATAGAGTGCGGTTGATGGCTTGTTAAGTCTTCCACTAGGGTATAAATAACTCTAGATACTTGACATGAAGAGTCAAAAGGATAGGGATATGATCATTCCCTAGGTGATTTTTATGGATAAGATGCCCTCTAGTCATTGCTACTTAGCCAAAAGAAAGTTTCAGTATAATATACACTTACTCAAAAAGTGTAATCAAGTACATGTTATCCCCATTCATCTTGGGGTTGAGATGCTGATATCCATGCAAAATCATTGATTTCCCATAAAAAAAGAGATTAGATGGATGTTTGATTGCTCTTATTAGTTTTTTTATAGAAATAGAACACTTCATTCCATGATATTATGTATAAATTTTGTAATAATAAATTAAAAATAAGAGAGTATCTTGTATTTACGTGTATTAAATGTATTGTGTTAAATGAATGATAAGTGATACACTATCTTTAGAGGAAATCAAGGTTCTCTTTAAGATCTTATTAATTATACTAATCAAAGGCATAAAGCTCTATTCATTAAACATATGACCAACATAGAGTTGGCTTCCTTAAAAATCCTCTGAAAACTATATTTTATGGTTTAACTTTAGATTCATTTCTTCATCCTTAATTTCCCTAACATAAATAAAGTTTCTCTTCTATTCAAGAGAGATCTTAAATTTTGTGTTTTATATTTTATTCCCTTTTATTTTACAATAAAAGGTATTTTTCTTACACTGATTATATTATTAATATAAAGATGATATATCTATTACTTATTTTAAATTATAAAATATGAAATGAAATTTGTAAATAATGTGCAATATAATTATTTTGAATTTCCAATGTATGTTATTACGCTAAAAGGCACGTCTTTAAGTGAACATGAACCTCCACTTTCTGACATGTGACAGATGACCAAACAACTCAAAATCATGTGCAAATGACATTGAAGCACGACCATTTGGAGACTGTCCATGTGTCTGAGCACGTTTATCGATGGAACTTAAAACCCTAAATCCAACCAACCCTAATATTTATGCATTTAGTTTTCTATTTCATGAATCTGCTTCTTTGGTTATTAGGTTCGAATTAGCAGAAGATCAGGATGATGGGCCATCGACGGTGGTTTCATCAGTGATTTGTGTTGCTTGGATGGTAGCATCAGCCGAAGGGAATATTACGAGCTCCGAGCAGCAGTCGAGTGGGGAATCAAACACAATACCTGCGCTTCTTGTGATACAACAACGAGTCATCTTTGACCTTGAGATACCCTAACTGGGTTTGATCCAACAAAGTTCACATCGACAATAACTCTTCGTTATGGAAACATGACCCCGATGACTAGTAATAAAATACATACACGCAAGAGAAATCGGTCAATAATCAACTCGGTATGGTTTTGAATTTTTTTGGGAGGTTTTCTCTATTCAAAATACAAATGTTGTTTATGAAATCATATTGGGGTTTTTCCTATGTAAGCTCGGTATGTTTATGAAATTGTTTTGAAGTTCCTAAATTTATCTAGATATAGTTGTATTGAAACTATTTTTGGGTTTTTTCTCCATCAGGAAACGAGGGCCTTGAGAAATTACTTGTTTTGTCATTTATTGAATGTAGCTTTTCCACACCCGCCTGACCCCCCAGGTAAAATCATCACTAGTGATCTCTTTCCATGAAAAATACATTCCATTGCCTTTACATTTTTAAAATTGGTTTTGGTTTTCCATTTCCTTAAATTTTTCATTTTGGGTTTTGGTTTTCCCTATTTTTTTGCTTATATCATCAAAATTTCTTCTTATCTGACTTCAAAGTAAGCTCAATCTGGTGGAATTTTTGTTCTACTATTCTTTTTTTGGATTTGGCGTGATGGGTGTGTACTATGTAGATAAGGTCAACTTAGCCGAGGTGTAGGTGTTGGCGAGTCAATTGAGAGCTCATCGAGCTCGTTTGGAGACGTGACGAGCTCATGCAGGAAATGGCTCGGCCGAGCCACAAGGGTTAGCGAGAGCAAGTTGAGCTCGATAAAGCTTATCAGAGCATCTCAACATTGATTGAGAAGTCATGCTCAAGTTAGAAGGGCTCGAGCTTTCGAGCTAAAACCGACAACGAACTCGTGAGTGAACAACTCGACATCATTCGAGGCAGGAAAAACATCTCTATGACATTGGTGACTATGAGGTGAGGTGAATGACGCCACCAAGCTATCCAGTTGACACAAAAAGTGTGTTGAGTGTGCAAGCAACAACCATGACATCTATTAAAAGTAAATGCTTGATTGTTACCATGTGTGTGAATACAATGATGCATGTATGAGAAGGAATAAAGTGGGATATTAGTTAGATTAATATTGTACATTTAAAATATTTGTGAATGAGCAAAAAAGTATAACATTAATGAAACAAAATGAAGTGAGCAACACAAGCATTGTGACACATTTGTGAATATTCTCATTCTTACATCTTTTCTATGTACAAGCTTAGTATACATTTGGTCCATATAATGTAAATATTTGAGGAAATGATCAATGACATTTGATTTCAAAATAATTTTTGGAAGCAATGCTTTCACATGATTAAACACGCATTCTAGGTTTAAAAGGTAACATTAAGTTTGTCGCAAAATAATAAAATCAAACATTTATTGTTGATTTATAGTTTAAAAGTTGATTAAATATATTATGTTTTAGAGAGGACTAATTTTTACAAACTACATTCATTTGCGGATCTAATTTTTTTCTCCTTGGTGTTCAGATGGGCGAAACAAAGCCAAATTCTAACCCTCAAAAATCACATATCTCGAACTTTATATAAACCATGTTTCGACTATGCTTCTGCTCACTTTTTTTGGGAGATAAAGCTATATTATGGAAGGAAAGACCCCCTCTAAAAAACCCTCACGCCGGCGAAAAAAAAAACATGCCCTCACGTCCAGAATATAATTGACAGAAAATAACATACACTTTTTATGCTTTTGTTATTGGTTTAAGTTTTGTAGCTTTGTCGCCAATGGCCATTCACGAGATTGTGCTAAGTTCATTTTCAACATATTTGTGATGTGACATCTTCAACATATTTTCGACATATTTTTGAGGTTAGTTTTAGCTTTTAAAGATTTTTTTTGTTTTGTGCTATTGCGATTAGTACCAACATGGCTTATGACCCAATTTAGTTGAGTCAATCTCTTCAAAACACTCTTTTGTTTGACAAGAACTCCGAGTCAATAGTTTTTAATGTGAAATGATAATTTATATGGCTTTGTAATAAGAAGATAAATTCTTGACATTTGTTATATTATACTAAATTAGAATTAGTCCACTCTATAAATTGAACTTAAAATGAATGAATACATATAACATTAGACATAAAAATAACATTTGGTAGAAATCACTAAAATGTTATCTGCAAAATATATGGGTTGTCATCCAAAGTTACTTTCTCAGATGTCATGTAATTATCATGAATACGGAGACATAATTTGAATGATCGACTTATCTAATCATTATAATGTAAGAAGCCATTAGAATGTTATATGTAAAATAATATCTTGTTACAAATTGTTAAGATCTTTTTTGGTCAATTGTTGTATATGAGCCACTAACAATCGCCACTAGTTCGCATGAATACGTAAACATGAATTCCACTATTGGATTATCTATTCATCTCAAAGGTATAAACTTAAGGCTCTGCAACATATTTTACACATATACAGTCTATAATATAGATTATTAAGCAAGTCGTATTTTTCGTGCATAAGTAATGGTTTTGCTGCATTGAAAGGGATCAATTGTCAACAATTTTTTATAGGCTCATCAACAACACAAACATGATAATCCAATAAAGAATTCCCTTAAAAATGTTCAACAATATGAATTGATTTTAATCTAAACATTAATGAGAGGTCAAGAATGGTCAAATGAGATAGAACTTAATTATAATGGAAATGCTAAGAGAAATAAAAAATTAGGTTTTGGGGTCTTACAACCCATACAAAAACATCCATATGGTCTTGTAATAGATGGGGTAAGCATGATTTTAGCTATTGGGGGCTTTTAGATAGGCTATGCATCTCCCACAGTTGTTTTATAAAGATCATATTTGAATCCATTTGGGTTTTGCATGTCATGTGTGAGAAACATGTTTAGAAATTTAATCAAAGATGTAAATTTTTAGGCATTCTTTCGATGAATTTTTCGTTGACATGCCTTGGTAAGGTGTTGCTTCTTTCTTTGTTGGAGTTGGGTGAGTTTATGTATGAATACATTGTACACTTGGTGCGCTACCAACATCGATGCCTTAGTTCCCATCCACATATTTGATGCTTTACAGATGGGCAACACATATAGTACTCATGACACAGTATCGAGCATGGTATCCTAGGGAACTTTGCAAAAGGGTTCATGACTTCATACCAATGATTTCCTTTCAAAAAATTTAACTTGGTTTGGGACCAGCCTTCGAGTTGATCACGTAGGCCAGTTTCCACCTATCATGGACATTCCATTATATGTAAGCCACTTATATGACACAAGCCTTTGGAGGGGATTACATATATCAATCTCCTTGTTAATAACTTTTTGACAATAAGATTGCACCTACACATATGTTTCCTTTCGCCAGCTAATTCTTTACATTCATGATGTTTCTCATTTTTAGAATTGGAATTCCTTATGTCTTGCACTTATTCACACCTCTCTCAACATGAATTTCATATATTTAACGATTCACCCAAATCGTTTGGAAAAAAATGACCATGCCGACCATCACAACCTCTACATGTTGAAAACATTGAACCTTCCAATCACCTAGTCCATTGTAAAAATTACTTGATGGAATAATTTATGGAAGCCGATGATGATCGATTATAACACAAAGTTATTCTTTAAAAAAATCGAAACATAATGTTGACAACTAATTTCTGGGTTGAGATAGACATTGTAAACGGTGTAATAGACACAATCGTCAACATTGTTTATGGCATTTCCATGGCACCACAAGATCTACCACTTTTCCTGTCATCAATTTCGAAAAATATTGAGTACTCAATATTGGCCATGTTGAAATCCCAACAAAATGTTGCATATTCCAATGCCACCAATTTTCAAAGGGAGCCGCAAAAAAATGCATATTAAACTGGCTTCAGCTTTAACTAGCCACAAGTTTGACATCCTTACTTTTTAGAAGGCACTATTCAAATTGGAAACACCGAGAAACATGGTCTTCTATTTACATTTATCTTGAGAGTCCCCTCCCTTGCAGATCTTTACCTTTCACCTCTTTCTTCTTTCAGGTGATACCCAATAATGGCTCATGCCCCTCTACTTCTAGTCTAAATAAATGAAGATGCACACCCAAGTTCTCTCCACCAATTCCCCCCTTTAAAAAAAGGCGTCCCCTTCCTCCCTCCCCAATCAACACTTTGTAGCTCTCAACATGTTGTATATTAATACATTTTACATGTAACTCTATATAAAAAATGATGCCCATGTTTTAAATATTTAAGTTATTCAAGAGAGTCAAATCAAATATTTGTAACTATTTTATGGTTAGAATCATACAAAACATCTAACTCAGTGTCAAATTCAAACCATGAATACAAATATAAACAATGTGACTTCATTTCTAAAATATAATCTACCTTTTTTGCACAGTGAATCTATCTTTTTCTCTTTTCTCTTGTTGTACAACAACATCTTTTGATTCCTTGACCTTCATCTATGGTTTATTCAGGATATGTTCGTCTGTATACTCCAACACTTACATTCAGAACTCATGGTTGATATGCTCTCATTTCTCTGTAAATATAAATTCTTGCAATGTTTCCTCCAATGAGCCGACAATAAAAAACAAAATATTTCTTCACTTTTCAAATGTATTGATCCTCTATTTGGTCTCCACATCGGCTCGCTACATTTTCCAAATTGTCTTATCACTTACATTCACTCAAATTCCATATACCCCTTCTAACAAAGTTTTCAATATTAATACATTTATGGGCTTCTTTCGAATTAACAACTCTTGTACCTTTGACTAGCCAACTCCACTTCTTTCTTTATTACTCTACTTCACTTTTGGTTCGCCCTATTCTTCCCTTTCAACATTCACATTGCACTGCTCGACGGCGTATGACAAAGACTGAATGGACACAATGTCAATTTCTTACATAATCAATAGCAAATAGTCTCCGATTAACAAAAAAACTAGTTATATATACAACTCCAAGTCCAATTCCATTCCTTGGGTTTGGGTAAGTACTCATTTGCCATCTGAGAATCCAATCCAATTTCTGAGATGTGGGACTGTGCGGGGCCGAGACAAAGAAAGGTAACATGTCTGTCAAATTTTGTCTCTATCTCACTTGGAATAAATGATGCTCATTCTTCTCATTATCTTCTCTCTGCGTTTTAGCTAAACAATCTCTCTCTGTATCATTCAAAGTGAAGACCTCGGTCTTCATAATCCACCATTAAAATTCTTAACCACTTTGTTTCGCTTGGGCCTGTCAAGAATATATTGCAGACCAATGTAAGTGGAATAAGATTTCTGGTATAACTCCCTGCTTTGTCTCTTTTTCACCATTTCACGTGTTTTCCCTTGCATCTTCAAAAAACTCCTGCCATCTAACCGAATAAAGCCTGTGCATTTCATTGACCTGTGACCCACTTGTGTTGTACACTAGAAAACTTCATTGTCTTGACCGCTACAAGTACCATCTCTTCCTCGCATTGCCATTTTCAGTCAAAATGTGTAGCTGTCTTCTACCGTTTTATTTAATGATATATTAAACTTATGTAAGTTGTTTTTTCATTCACGATCTGTTTTGTTTTTTCAGTTATAATACAGAGACAGTCCTTGACCTCAAACCATTTTTGATATTGCGGGGGCTTTACACCAATGGCAATGATACAGATAAGTAAAGCTCATTGAGCTTATGGAATTGATGCAGAGCATCCAGCATTGCTGAGAAGATCTGTGCTTGAAAATGACCTCTCAGATGTTGGGTTCCAAGCCTGATGGATTTCAACGCAGAGGACAAGCATGGTATGTCTAAATCTGTGTTTTTTCCCCAATTCTCAACTCAATCAAGCATGTATTTATTTTTGCAGCGTAATGCAATCTCTTTTTCTTGGCATTGCCATCATTGCCCGCATGAATCTATTTCAGTCTGTATTAAATCTGTTTCCTGTATGTTGCTTATCGACAATTTTAGTTGTGATCGTCACCCACGAAAGTTAACAGCTTAGTTTTTAGCAGCACTCAAACAAATGAATGTCTGATGAAAACAATTGTCAGGTTCTGCACGACTGGACTACCAAGTGACATTATAATAGAGGTGGAAGAAATGTCATTCCATCTACATAAGGTCTGACCTCTATTACATCCTTTTGCTCTCGAGAAAGTACATCTCGGCATGCTTGTTATTTTCTCATTGATATGTAGCTCTAGAATCAATAGGTTTTCAGGAAAACCTAAATAAAGTAATACCAGTGCCTTACCCTGACCTAGCACTGTCAATCATTCCAATGCCCTTGCAGTTTCCTCTAATGTCAAGATGTGGAAAATTATCAAGATTAATCCCTGAAACTCCAGATGACGACGAGGAAGGAAGTTGCCATATCACTCTCCATGACACTCCTGGTGGCGCTGATGCATTTGAACATGCTGCGAAATTCTGTTATGGTGTCAAACTGGAACTCACACCCTTCAATTTAACTCCCCTTCGCTGTGCTGCAGAGTATCTAGAAATGACAGAAGAGTTTGGAGAGGGGAATCTCATATCAATAACTGATGGTTTCCTCAATCATGTTGTGCTTAGAAGCTGGAACGATTCAGTCCAGACTCTACAAGGCTGTGAGTGCTTAATGCCACTAGCTGAGGAGCTTAATATTGTGAAGAAATGTGTTGACTCGATTTGCATGAAAGCTTGCACAGATCCCCACCTTTTTGGTTGGCCAATGACTGAGGGAATGGGGATACAAGGGATGCAGAGTCCCGGGGGAAACGTTCTTTGGAACGGAATTAACAGAGGACCACGGCAAAGAGCAGCAGGTTCAGATTGGTGGTATGAAGATATTGCTGTTCTGAGCTTACCCTTTTACAAGAGAGTAATATCTGCAATGGAAGCAAAAGGAATCGGACAAGAAAGCATCACAGGAGCTGTGATGTACTACGCAAAGAAATTCATTCCTGGGTTAACACGGCGTGGGATAGCTACAACTCTTCCTCTAAACTACTCTGCTCCTGAGACTGATCAGAGAGAATTTCTAGAAACAATAGAAAACCTCCTTCCTGACCATAGGGATGGTAATACAACAAAATTTCTATTTGGATTGCTCCGGACAGCTAATATACTGGATGCTTCTGATTCATGCAAGAGAAGGCTTGAGAGAAGGATTGGGTTTCAGCTGGACCAGGCCACTCTGGATGATCTTCTCATGCCAAGCTATTCTTACACTGTTGAAACACTATATGATATTGACTGTGTACAGAGGATTTTGCAGCATTTCTTATCTAATCAACAAGATGCTGAATCTGCCGTGGCTCATCCACATGGATATGAAGATGGTAGTTTTATGGGATCGCCCTTGTTGACACCAATGCTGATGGTTGGCAAACTCATAGATGGTTATTTGGCTGAGGTCGCTCCTGATGGGAATTTAAAACCAGCCAAGTTTCAGATGTTGGCTGAAGCTCTTCCAGACTATTCAAGGGTTTTTGATGATGGGTTATACAGAGCCATTGATGTGTACTTGAAGGTAGTATCTCCACAATGTCCATATGCATTAGCCAATGTACATTTTGGATTGATATGCATGGAGGACCTGTTTCATGTATTGGAATGTTTCAATTACTTTGTTTTATGGTTTTCTGGTTAAATTATCCGAGTCAGTATTTGGGTGTTTCTTCCCGCCTGAAGTGCCTATTTTCATTCTGGATCTTGATGTCATTTCTTCTGCTGGGTAGCCTTGCTGGTTTAGGATTTCAGTTGATTTTTTCGCAGGTTACGGATATTGTGATTTTTTAAGGGCTTTTTTCTTGCTTTTGGTTTACACTCGTGAAATTTGGGATTTAGATGTTTCATTTCTTTGCTGATTTTGGGAGTCCCTTTCTGGTCATCTGGCCGATATTCTGTAGCTTTCTTATTGATTTACATTTCAATGTTTGGGCATGTGATGACAGGTTCTTGTTTTAATATGGAATTATGTTTTTCCTCGCTTCTTTTAACAGTTTTGGTTAGGGCTTTGCCTTGAAAGTTTTGGTTGTTTGGGTGTGAGTGGTTTTGTGGGGTGATTCCTCTGGTTGCAGGCTTTTGATTTTCTGGTATTCTTTTGCTGGTTTTGGAAGGTTTGATCTATTTCGTTGTATTCTAGTGAGAGGTTTTGATATTTTTTTCCTTTTGCTCCTTTTGTCTAGTGACGGTCTTCAAATTCAGAGTTTAGTTTTGTGTCCATTTGCTTTGTAATTCTAATTTTCTCTCATTCATGTTTGGTTGAATGAGAAAATTTATTTACTAAGAATGTGGAAGCTATATGCTTTGCAGGCGCACCCTTGGGTGAGAGAGGAGGAACGAGAGAAGATATGTAGTATCATGGATTGCCAGAAGCTGACACTTGAAGCCTGCACTCATGCTGCCCAAAATGAGCGCCTTCCCTTGCGTGTTGTTGTACAAGTCCTGTTTTTTGAGCAACTTCAGTTGAGAAATGCAATTGCTGCTTCTTTTCTGCCACCGGATGCTCCTTCACATTTCAATCCTGTGACAGACTTGGCATTGTCTGGTCCTGGGGACGGGGATAAATGGAACAATGCCAATGCCAATGTGAGACGAGAGAACCAACTTCTTAAAATGGATATGGATACCATGAGATCACGTGTACATGAACTGGAAAGAGTGTGTTCTACCATGAGACATGCTCTACACAAAATTGAGAAACCCAAAGGAGAAAGTAGCAAAACTAGTGGCAGCAGCAGCTGGAACTTGATGTCAAAGAAATTAGGATGCAAGTTTAGGATGCAAGTTTGTGATTCTCAGGAGAGAAAAGTAATTGATGGAAAAAGTGTGGAAAGGGCAAGGAGAGCTACTCACAGACACAACTTAAGCCATGGAAGTTGAATGGGCAACGCACAATTGTTATGGAAAAATTCACTTTTCATGTTGTGTGTTGGTCAACCTGCTTTTATCTCTTAGGTTTTAGATTTTAGTTAAATAGCTTTATTCTTTATCCCTGTGTTGCAGTTGCAAACTAAACTAGAAATATGTGTTTATTCCTGGCAAAATGTTTCAACTCTGTTATTTTTAGCTTACCATTTGGTCTGAATGCACTTAACACAGTGTATGTATTAGGGAACCAGAGAGTTTGGAAACTTGTGCGTTCCTTATATCAAATAGATGCTTTAGTCTTAGCAATATGTGAAGGAAAACCATAACCGTTTCTTCTTTATGCTTATTCATAGAGAATCTTTTAACTCTCTGCCAAAATCCATAGTTTGAATGCTCCATTATTTAGTAAATAAGTAAGACTGGTCTTGTAGATATAGAGAGTGGTTTTATTTTAACAAATCCCCATAAACTAACCATGACAAATTGTGATTCAGGTGTACTTCACAATAGATCGCACCTGATTGCATAAAAGAGGTCTCTCTTGACCCTAGGGGAAAATATAAAGCGATTAAGAGTATTTCAGAAATTAGGGTTTTAATTACAATACTCTGGAATTTGGAGACAACTATGAGTGACAGCTGGCAGACAAGAAGTGTAATCAACGAGGCAAATCAAAACTTTAAACTCGCAAAGAGGCCATGAAATTGGCTGACTAGAATCGTGATGGTTTGAAAATATTCAGTTTGACAAGGCCAAAATTGATTGCAATCACTATACCCTAATCTTCAAAAGCCTCCCTCACTTCTCCTGGAATTCACACCAATCACCGGGAATCTATTCTCCTTCAAAACTGTAATCCCACATCAAGTCTACAAAATGCATAAGGGAAATAAATGTGTTTTGGGATTTATGTTAAATTTGAGAGAACTTAATATTTTTTAGGCTTTTCAATGGAGAACAATCTCACAAACAACAATTATAATGCATTCAACTAGCAGTCCCATTTGGTACAATTATCCAAACCATTTTCAATACATGCAAACTAGTAGTCTACATGCTTGAAATCTGCTTTAGGTATATAGTTGCTTCATAAATAGATAGACTCTTTTCTTGTAATGAGACTATGATAATTCTTTGTGTGCTTATTTGTGTCCTAAAACACTAGTGCACCATTGTATTTATAGATTTCTTGAATTCAAATTAGAACCTTATTGGCATGCAAGCCAACACATCACAGGGGAAAATGACTGATAAACACAAGCCAAAACTCTGAGGCACATGTAACATGGGGTGAAAAGGGCCCACAATACAAAATATTAGTTTCATAATACCTACTAAATTGACATACCGGTTTCATATTGGAAGAAAATGGTTAAACATGAAGAGTAATGAGAAATAGGGGAAGAATAAGTAAATAGGTTAAACTAAAGGGAATAGAGACAAGTGAGGCCCAGACGAAGAAGGATACAAAGTTACAAAGGGATTTGAAACTATCAAAAACATAAGAAGAGGAGTCAATAGTCGAGCAATACAATAAAATGCACCAATAAGAATATAACTTGGATCAATCATTAACAAACACAAATACGCTTGTACCAAAGCAATTAACTAGTCTTGTACCAAAATTATGTCTTCATAATGTCCCATTTTAATGGGTCTGTGTGCATACATGTCGAAGTAAAATAACAATCATGTTGATACAAATTGGATGTAGTTAACTCCTTGCATCCGTGGCCTTGTGAATGGAAAAATCCATCTCTCTCGAGTAAACAAAAGTGAATTATTTATCTTTACAAATATATAAGTGAAGAACTATAGAAATCTCGAAAGTACAAGACAAGAGCATATGAACGAATACCCCTTAATATGTTGAAGGTCATTTATGTGTTAAATTTGAATACGAGTGTCTCACGATAAGACCCAGGTATTTAAATATACTATGAGTGTATATACATACTAAAATCCCAACAAGGACTAGAAAAATCGAAATCAAGTAATCCAAGACAATCAATTAGAACAAGTGGAGCCAAATGTAAAAAAGAAAACTATGAAATCAGCCAAACTAACTTAAGAAAATGACTATTCAACAAAAAAAACTAGGAATGATCACTTAATGTTTATTGAACTCCTGTTGATTTTTCCTATTTTGTCAACAATGACCGCTTGTTTGTGGCGTGTAAGTGGTCAACTTTTGGTGTGAGTGGAACCTTATGTTTTGATGGCCTCATTTTTTTTATGATGATATGTTTTGAGTTTTATTCCCTTTGTTGCCCCTTGTATTTTGGCTTGTACACCAATATGTTCAAATTTTGAATTCAAACATATCTATAAATAACAAGGCATGTAATGCATTTAGGTATGTGTGAGAGACATGAAAATATTTACAAATTTGATGAATACATCCATGTTGAAGTTGTAAGGAAGGAATAAATTATTCCTAAAGCATAATTGTACTAAAGTCTAATTTTCAAGCATATAGAATTATAAGGCTAGAAACATATACAGATGGTTGAGGCTTACCTAATTTATTATAGTTAAGGGATGAATCACTTGCATGCATAGAACTACATGAGCACTTATTCGTATAACTACATGAACATTTATTCATATAACTACATGAACATTTATTCTTAACTTGATATGTAGTGCAACTACCTCTCAGGGAAGCCTAAGACAATAAAATTGCATAGTTCTCTCCTATTTTTGAGTATATTGATAAGTGTTGAGGTTGGATCAGGGTTTTTCTAGGGGTTCGATTTCCATAAATATAAGAGTTGATCCAAACAATCCAAGATAGGCTTTTGTGCATCAAGGCACCACACAATTATTTATAAAGTCATCATTTAATTTCCCCTGTTTTCCACTTATGGTAGGAGAAAACCTCTCACTTATGGCACGTAAATGGTAGCAAGACACACATAACAAATGTTATTGATTGCTGCACTTTGTTTTTTCTTGGTCTCATTTGTAGCTACATTGGTACATGTTCTCTAAAGCCACCTATCACAATTATCTAAAAAATTAATTTGAACCGAGTATTTCCCCTCCAAACCCTAAATCTCCTTTTTACATTTATTTCATTGTTCTCATATGGTTTAGAGTAGCCCCTATCATGCAAATGGATCTATAGACAATGATTTAATTTACGTTAGGTCTTATGGGAATGTGTATAGCTACTACAATGCATTTGGAGAGCTATTGAGGCTTAAATATGACTTGTATATTTTTATAAGTTGCAAAGCATGTGTGCAACACTTGGAAGTGTATGCATGTAATAGAAAGACAAACATGGAACATGTAAAGCTCTTAGAGCATAAGTAGAGGAAAAAGAAATCATTAGAAGGCCAAAAGTCATTTGAATTTCCAAAAGCCATCTAAAATTGTATAAAGGATACAAGAAACTCTGAGCAAAAGGTTAGTTCTATAGTGTAAAAGGTTTATCAGTTAATAAAAGTAATATTTTTCTGAATTATCTTTTTTTGGATTAAATGTTTGCATTTTAAAAGTAATTATGTTTGGTAGTTTATTGTACAATGCTAATATGTGCATGTAATCACCAATTTCCTTACTTTACGCATAAATACCATGAACCTAATTGAATATTCATTGTAAAATCATAGACTACAACATTAAACTTTCATGATAAGGAAAGCAAGGAACCACTACTAACAATGGTTATGTTGCATGGAGCAGAAAATATTAAAATGTGTATAAGGACTGTAGACACCCTAAAATATCGCATTACGCATTCTATACCTCTGAAATCATCCCATAGTTACTTCACAGTACATTACGACCATTTTCGACCACTTTTGAAATATTCCGCTTTTTTATGACATTTAATGGCATTTTAAGACATTGTCCCGCAACTCCCCTAATCATTCCTATTGCTCACGCATAGGTCTCAAATTATTAAATATTCGTGCTATGAACCCTATTACACTCATATCCCCTTCGTATGATTAATTAATTAATCCTATCACTTTTATTATTCATCCCCTATCCCATTAGCTAATTTCATATTAAAATAATTAAACAAATCCTACATATATCCATTTCCACCTCACCTCTTATTCACTTTCACTTCACTAATTAACATCTCAAGTTAACTAGAGAAAAACAAAATTGATTAAAAATTAAATCATTAAATATATATGCAAGAGGACGAGTTTAGATTAAATCAAATCATGCATTTGAGTTAATTAAACATATCCCACAAAGCATGACATTCCAGAATTAAAGCAAATCTCCCCAAAACTAAAACTCACGTCACTTTTTTGGGTGAATAAAACAAACGACATGAATTTAATATTTCAATGCAAAAGCTAAAAATATTCAAAATGCATGCCACCTTTTCCAACTCAATGAAAACTCATTCATACAAATCTCAAAACAATTGTTCAACTCCTCAATCAAATTGGAAACTCAACTAAACAATCCAATCATGCTTTAGTTAGCTTCAGATCAGACAAGTTAATCACATAAATCAAGGGTTTCATATTCTCTTCCCTCATCCATAAATAAACACTCATTCCTCTCCATTTATCATCTTTAGAAGCTTTGAAATTTACATCATTATTGTGTTGGATTATCATTCAATCTCACATACTGTTACGTTGTCCAATTGATCATGAATCAACAATAAAATCATTCGTTCAATTTCTTTGCTCGTAGTTGAAATATACTTCCATTCGGAACACCTTTGGAGCATCCATAAACATTTGATTAAGAGATCAAACAAGCTCAGTACTTCATTCCAAGCTTCAACAATCTCATTCAAAATTGCAAGGAGATACAAAGGAAGATATGGCTTGCTTTTATTTGTTTTATCTCTTTTGTTTTGTAGTATTTTCTTTATTTACTTTCTGGCATGCCCGGTGGGACACACCCACATCTTTTTCATTTATTCATCCTTTTTTGTGAAATTAACCTTATTTTTGTGTTCTTCTTGTTGTTTAGGAGCGAGTGACCGATTTTTAGGGATTTTCATGGAGTAGATTATGAAAAGTAACAAAAAACCAATCAAATTGGCCGTATTTTAACTTTTTTTGTGCAAATATAAGTGACCTGCATCTCCGTCCCCCTCTATGTGCTAGCATTGCACATAAAGTGTGTTTCTGTTCACATACCTGGTCACTGTGGCCATAGGCGTGTTTATGTTATTCTTTGTGCGCTAGCGTTATTCATTTAGTTTTTCTTTGTTTTGTAGATTTGCATTACCATGGTCTAATTTGCACTATCATTGCCTGCATTACCATGATGCAAATCTATGTTACCGTTTCGTTGGCTATTCTACCATGCTATTATATGCGTTTCTGTGACCTACACCTGCGTTCATCATCCTGTGCAACCATTTTCTTGGATGCGCTACTGTGCTAGTACGCGTGTTTCCATGACTTGCACATGCATTCATCTTCCTATGTTTGTGTTCCCTTGGTTGCGCTAGCATTCTTTTTAATTTTAAATTTTTCTTTCAATTTTCTAGCATTTTAATTTTCATTCCTCATTTATATTTGTGCATTTTGAACACTAATCTACAACCTAATTCATTACAATAGAACTGACTTTTATTTGTTTACATATTTCTAAAAAAGTTTACTACAACTTTATCTCAACTTTTTGACCTTTTCTCGATGGTTTTTGGGTATCAAACAACCTTGAACAAAGTTTAGGGTCCCTACACATGATATATCTCGATCTAATCTTTCCAATGATATAACGAAGACCTCAAATAGAGTAATGAGTGAAAAGTTGTGTCTTCTGCAAGGAACCCCTGTCAAAATTGAAAATTTAAAGTATTTCATTTCACTTCATTTTCAATTTCTAAATTAACTCTTTTCTTAATTACTTTTCTAGTCGATTTTCCTTATTTCCTATGTCTTTCCTTCATTTCTAACCTATATTTTGATCAAAATCCACTTATGCTCTTTTCTCGCGCCTTTGAGTGATCTTGAGAATCAGAAACGACTATGATCTATTGTCATTCGTTTTCTTCTAACATTGTGTTTACAGGAAAAATAATAATCACTTCTGTGTAAGACTGCTTCATTGAAAACATATTACCAAAATCAAGCAACAAACTACTAACACCTTGAATACAGGTTTTCTTGGTCAAAGACAATTAAAATTTATTAAATAAAAATATACAAAACATTTTCATTGCAGGTTCGGATAAGGGTAAATACCCGTCCACATAATTGTGGGAAGTACTTGAGCATAAGCCCTAAAACTCATTGTGATCAATACCATAAGAACCCCAAAGTAGCTGGCACATTGAGAGGACCAATCAAAGCTAAAAACTCCTATCCCTTCGGAACACCTTTGGAGCATCCAAAAACATTTGATCAAGAGATCCAACAAGCTCAATACTTCATTCTAAGCTTTAACAATCTCATTCGAAGTTGCAAGGAGATAAAAAGCAAAATATGGTTTGCTTTTATTTGCATTGTTTCTTTTGTTTTGTACTATTTTCTTTATTTACTTTCTGACACGCCCGGTGGGACACACCCACATCTTTATCATTTGTTCATCATTTTTTTGTGAAATTGACCTTATTTTTGTGTTATTCTTGTTGTTTAGGAGTGAGTGACCAATTTTTAGGGATTTTCATGGAGTAGATTATGAAAAGTAAAAAAAACAGTCAAATTGGTCGTATTTTAACTTTTTCTGTGTAGCTATAAGTGACCAGTATCTCCGCCCCCCTATGTGCGCTAGCATTGCATGTAAAATGTGTTTCCGTTCACATACCTGGTCACTGTGGCCACATGCATGTTTTTGTTATTCTTTGTTTCCCTAGCTTTGTTATTCATCTAGTTTTTCTTTGTTTTGCATATTTGTGCTATCATGGTCTAAAAACTCCTATCCATTCGGAATGCCTTTGGAGCATCCATAAACATTTGATCAAGAGATTCAACAAGCTCAGTACTTCATTCCAAGCATCAACAATCTCATTCAAAGTTGCAAGGAGATACAAAGGAAGATATGGTTAGCTTTTATTTGCATTGTTTCTTTTGTTTTGTAGTATTTTCTTTATTTACTTTTTGGCACGCCCAGTGGGACACACACACATCTTTTTCATTTGTTCATCATTTTTTGTGAAATTTAACTTATTTTTGTGTCTTCTTGCTATTTAGGAGCAAGTGACCAATTTTTAGGGCTTTTCATGGAGTAGATTATGAAAAGTAAAAAAAACCATTCAAATTGGCCGTATTTTAACTTTTTTATGTGTAGCTATAAGAGACATGCATCTCCTTCCCCTTTTGTGCACTAGCATTGCACGTGAAGTGTGTTTCCGTTCACATACCTGGTCATTGTGGCCACATGTGTGTTTTTGTTATTCTTTGTGCACTAGCGTTATTCATTTAGTTTTTCTTTGTTTTGCAGATTTGCGCTACCATGGTCTAAAAAATCATATCCATTCAGAACACCTTTGGAGCATCCATAAATATTTTATCAAGAGATTCAACAAGCTCAACACTTCATTCCAAGCTTCACCAATCTCATTCAAAGTTGCAAGGAGATACAAAGGAAGATATGGTTTGCTTTTATTTGCATTGTTTCTTTTGTTTTGTAGTATTTTCTTTATTTACTTTTTGACACGCCCAGTGGGACACACCCACATCTTTTTTATTTGTTCATCATTTTTTGTGAAATTAACCTTATTTTTGTGCTCTTTTTGTTGTTTAGGAGCAAGTGACCAATTTTTAGGGATTTTCACGAAGTATATTATGAAAAGTAAAAAATAGTCAAATTGGCGTATTTTAACTTTTTCTGTGCAACTGTAAGTGACCAGTGAAAAGGGTAGTGCCCCATCCTAATTGAGTAGTTTTACCTGTGAAGAAAACCAAAAGTTTTCCGTGGTAACAACCCCCTTATGATTGATTGAAGGGTAAAGTTCGTAACCCGATTTTTGTTGGTGCGTGTACTCATTTAGACAAACATTGGTGACAGAATATCTCAAATCCCTAAGAAGCCTAACAAATCAGAGTTGACCAATCCTATATTGTTCATATTGCTAGATTAAAACAGTATGTGTTCCACATTTTATATCAATCAAATTCAACCCAATCAAAAATATCAAAGCTAAAAACTCACATCCTAATCTTGTCAAAATCAAAATTTGTCCAAATCCAATCAAAGTTTGCTCAATAAAAAACATCCTATCAAAACCAGAAAATCCAATCCAAATCAAAGTCATATATTTTGGATACACATATCCAAGTATAAGCATATCCAATCCAAATCAAAAGTCTTATATTTCATATATATGTCCAAATTTAAGAAAACCAAATCCAAATCTGATCCAAACCAAAATCCAATAAGTCTAATCAGACTCTAAAATCACATCAATCCCAACCTAATCGAATCAAAATTTAATATCCATCTATTCTATCTGAAACACAGTTTAACCTTTGATTAAATCAAACAATGGTTTCACTAAACAATGACGACCACACATAACGTATCAAATGAAGCTTTTCTAGAAAAACTTTATGAGATGTCAACAAAACTCACCATGATGGACATTTACAAAGAAAAACAAGAAAACAATGAAACCTTTGCTTCTTTCCTTCAACGATGGAGAGGAATCGCAAGCAATTTTCCTTGTTCCATACTCAAAAAACTGCTACGCCCTTAGTCCTATAGGTTATATTGGATATGTATTGTCGACTTGTGGCTTACATAATATCTCTTCTCTTCATATATCATTCATTTATGCTTTCATATGTTTGGTAGCTCAGCCTTGGTGTTGGCCATAATATAGGAATGGTATATATAGGTGGTAGTAAGGAGTAGTTAATCATGATATTGAGCACTTGAGTCTTATTATATGGTTTGGAGGTTGCCCCCTTGAAGTGGCCAAGCTATTCTACTTGCATATTGTGACCATTTATCTACAATTTTATGTTCTTTGGTGTTCTATTATTGTTGATATTCAAATTTATCTAAGTAATTCCATTACAAGTGGTATCAAAGCTTGATCTTGGCTAGAACTGTATCAAAACCATAATTGTGAAGGGTCCGATAGAAGATAACGGTGCCGTCAGTACGGTGTCGCCAATAATGTGGAGTACGGTAACAGTCAAAGTACAATAGGAATGTTGTAAAAAGTAAATATTTGTCGTAAGTGGTCCGGTAATGTTAAAATGTCAAAGTTTGGGTAATTAGAGAAGTAGGGTCTACATGATTAGGAATTAGAAATATTATATTGGTAATAAAGACAAGGAGTGAGGTCATAAATATTTTGTGTATTTTATTTGTAAAAAGTCTAAAAATGTGGAACCCATGTAAAATGATAAGGTTTATCTTATCTTAACAGATAAGCCTACATGTACAGATAAGAGTTAAGGTATGGAATATGATTCGTCAGAGTGGATTTCTTATCCTATCTTAGAGATAAGATGGATAAGCCTGGAAGTTCTATAAATAGAGAGGCTACCCCCCTCATTTAGCATAGAAAGAAGTAGTGAGAAATATTGTAGGAAGTGTGCAAAGGAAGCCATCAGTTAAAGGTGTGTTGAAGAAGCCATCAAGAGGTGTAATTGTAAAGTTTCTCCCATAGTCTTGTTGAAGTATCTCATGGGTGAGATTGTAACAGTTTCATGTTAATATTATAATTTATTTTGATATTTCAGATTTGTCGTCATTCTGTCTTATCATAGTCAATGGTATTCTTGTGTTCGGTTGTTGTTTTGTTTCCAGATTACATCCACCAAACTAAAGGCTGTGCATTAGTAAATAATCATAGCACGAGGAGTTCCCGGTGAAGAATTATCATAGTGCCGGATTGGTGATGACATTTTGGTTCCGTTGCCGGGACCATTCCTCGTTGGTGGATTTTCTGGAGAGATATTCCCACTTAGGCAAAAATTAATTGGAGGGTAACCTTGTTTTTACTGTGCATAGTAGTTACCATGGTAAAGTCATTTTTACCGTGAATAGTAGTTACCATGTTAAAGTCATTTTTGCCATGAATAGTAGTTACCATGGTAAAGTCCTTTTTGCTGGGAATAGTAATTACCGCAGTAAAGTCACTTTTTACCGTGAATAGTATTTACCGCAGTAACTTCACTTTTTACCGTGAATAGTGTTTACCACAGTAAAGTCAGTTTTTACCGTAGTAAGTCAAGTTTTACCATAGTTTACCGTGGTCATTTCTATTTTACTGTAGAAAGGTGTAAAGTCACTTTCTAGTATAGTGATTCCAATTATTTGTGCACATAAGTCTTGTTAATTGTACTTGTGGGTTGGTATTTCACGGTGGTTACTTTTGAAAATGGGAAAGATTCCTGTTTTTTCAGCTCAATCTAATGAAGATGCTTCTTCTTTCATTCAAGAGTTTAAGCGATCTTGTATTTGTAATGGCCTTATAAGAAGGGAACAATGGACTGAATTTTTTCCTACCTTTTTGGATGGTTCCGCACTTAGGTGGTTTGAAACACTAGGTGATAATGTGAAAAATTCATGGGATTTATTAACTGAAAGTTTTCTTGAAGAATTTGGTGAACAACAGAAATATGCAGATCTCATGATCGAGATCACAAAGCTATCCCAAGGAGAGAAGGAGAAGATAAGGGATTATCATGCTCGTGTTCTAGAGCTAAGGAGGAAGCTCGATGCCCAGATCCGGAAGGAAGGACTAGCGGATGGGTTGATGAATGGCGTGGATAATCTCCTCTGTAAGCACTTCATTCTTGGGATGAAGCCAGAGATCAGACAACGAGTGAAGTATGACCGCCCAGCTACCATTGAACAAGCAAAGGAGATTGCAAGAAGGCAAGAAGAAAGCATGGAAGAGGAGCCCAAAGAAATTGTTGTTAAAGTAGAGCCTACACCAGCACCTTTGGTCCAGAATCCACAACCACTCCCGGTGAGCACAAATATTTCTCCTAGTACATCTACTGAGTATGAAGATCTGCTTAGGAAGATGGGCCAGTTAACTATTAATCTTCTTCAAGGAAAGGAATTTAGTTCTCAGGGAGGAGATAGAGGTCCAAAAAGAAATATTTCTGAAGTTGTTTGTTATGGTTGTTATAAAAAGGGTCATTATAAGTATAATTGTCCAGATAGAGCTTCTACATCTGGTACAAGAGATAATGATAAAGGAAAAGCACCTGTGAATTCTCTTGATGTAGTAGATAAGAGTAGAAATAATGAAGTAGATGTGTTTGTAACAAAAAGAAAGAAAGAAAAAGAT
The DNA here is from genome assembly GCA_019776745.2 of Taxus chinensis. Lineage (NCBI taxonomy): Eukaryota > Viridiplantae > Streptophyta > Pinopsida > Cupressales > Taxaceae > Taxus > Taxus chinensis. The sequence continues at coordinate 364,285,761 of CM034149.1, forward strand.
AATCAAGATGGAACTGATCCTAAGAAGATGAAAGGAGAAACTAGTAAGAAACATAGGAGAAGAAAGTTGGGTGTGCAGGATTTTCTGATTTCACAGGGGCAAGGACCATACTCCATCTTGGAAGATCTGTCCAAAAGGCCTGCAAATATTACATATGGTCAACTCTTGGCTATGTCTTCTGAGAAGAGGCGGGAGTTGCGAGGTGGACTCAATGCTCGAAGAAGGAAGGAGGTTGAGGTCCCTGTTTTGGAGGCAGAGGCAGATCCCTATGCTCCACAAGCTGAGGTATTATGTAATGGTATTTCAATTCATGATGTCTTAGTTGATGGAGGTGCTGCAGTTAATGTAATGACCGAGTCTGTAATGAATATGTTGGGTTTAAAAATTGATCGCCCTTCAACACTTATGTTAAGGTCATTAAATAAAGGAAAAACTAAACCAGAAGGTGTAGTTTCAAATGTGGCAATATCTGTTATGGGTGTTGTATGTGTGGTAGACTTTCAGGTGATGAAAAATGGTACTGTTGCGTACCCAATGCTGCTGGGAAGACCATGGCTAAGGAGAGTTCATGCAAGAAACTACTGGAATGAAGGTTTCATGACACTTGGACGTGGTAGAGAGAGGGTGAAGATAAATGTGATCCCTCGACATCATAAGGCAGAACCTGTGGATTCAAGTGATGAAACTGATGATTGGACATCCTCTGATTACTCTAGTACCAGTGAAGTGGACACTGAAGATGAAGAAAGCGAGGTGGATGTTTCAGTCATGGATATCCTTCCAGTCACACCAACTCATGACCCCATAAAATTATCTGAAGAAGAAGTTGATGATCGTCTCCAACAAATAAAGATTGGTGATGCTGTGATGGAGAGTGAGAAGGAATCCTACCTCCAGCTCTTTCGAAGGTACATACACCTATTCACTTTTGGTTACAAGGAACTCCGTCAAGTAAGTTGGGTAGAACATTGTATTGAGCTGGTAGATGGTGCTAAGCCCATAAAGCAAATGCCATATAGAATGAATCCTAATTTTTCCAAGACTGTAAAAGAAGAAATAGATAAGTTGCTTGATGCAGGATTCATATTTGCTGTGGAGAATTCAGAATGGGTTTCTCCCATTGTGATCTCAATAAAAAAGAATGGGAAGCTACGCATTTGTGTTGATTACAGGAAGCTCAATAAGGCAACAAAGAAGGATCATTACCCTCTTCCATTTTCAGATCAGATCTTGGACGAAGTAGCTGGCCAGGAGTGCTATAGTTTTGCTGATGGATATAGCGGCTACAACCAAGTTCGTATAGCAGAGAAAGATCAGCTGAAGACCACGTTCACCACTCCTTGGGGAACGTTTGCTTATAGAGTTATGCCTTTTGGGTTGTGTAATGCTCCAGCAACATTCCAGCGTTTGATGAATAGGGTGTTCGAACCCTACATTGGGACCTTCATCAGAGTATTTCTGGATGATTTTTGCATCTATGGGAGCAAGTTGGACCACCTGCACCAGATGGAGACAACATTTCAAAGGTTAGATGAAGCACAAGCCTCACTAAACCCTACAAAGTGTGTCTTTGGATGTTCTAAAGGCGTTTTGTTAGGGCATGTTGTATCCAGAGATGGTATTGGTACTGATCCTGATAAAGTTTCAAAAATCAAAGATTTACCATTTCCTATGAATAGAAGTAAGTTGAGATCATTTTTAGGCCATGTGGGTTACTATAGAAGGTTCATCAAGAATTTCTCAAAGATTGCACAGCCACTAACCCAGTTCTTGAAGAAGGATGTTGCTTATGAACCAGGAAACAAGGCGCATGAAGCTTTTGGACAACTGAAGGAAGCCCTGGTGTCTTCACCTGTTTTGAAGAATCCAGATTGGAGCAAGCCATTCATTGTGTACACTGATGCCTCAGATGCAGCACTAGGTAGTACTTTGAGCCAAAAGGATGAAAATGGGAATGAACATCCAATTTACTTTGGGAGCAGACAAATGAGCAGTGCTGAGGTAAACTATACTGTAACTGAAAAAGAGGCTCTGGCTATCATTTTTGCTGTAAAGAAGTTTAGAAATTACTTGCTAGGGCAGAAATTTATAGTTGTAACGGATCATCAGGCTCTGAAATATATTGTCAATAAGCCTAACCCATCAGGGAGGATAGCAAGATGGATAATTTTGCTACAAGAATTTGAATTTGATATTATAGATAGGCCAGGAAAGAAGCATGTCAATGCAGATGCACTCTCTCGAGCCTATGATGGTTTAGGATCATCTTGTGATGATGATGATTTTCCCGATGCAGCATTGTTCTCCCTTGACACAATCCCTAGTGAATACATAGATATTTGGAATTATCTGAATGAATTCAAGTTTCCTGATGGTGCCAATGCAAAGACTAAGAGAAAGATTACTCAAGCCAGTCGTCCATATTCTATTCTGCATGGAGCATTATTTCGAATAGGACCTGATGGACAGTACAAGAGGGCAGTTGGACGTGATCAAGGAAAGGAGCTGCTAGAAGAATTCCACAATGGTACATGTGGAGGGCACTTCTCTGGACAACTTACAGCAAGAAGGATCTTGGATGCAGGTTATCACTGGCCCACTCTTTTTAAAGATTGTTATAATTATTGTAAGACATGTGATATTTGTCAAACACATGGTAACCGTAAGACTTCATCAGCTCCATTATGTCCTATTCTTCCCCTTGGTCCCTTTGAAAAGTGGGGAATAGACATTGTAGGTCCACTTCCAACTACATCACGCCAAAATAAGTATATTGTAGTTGCCACAGATTATTTAACCAAGTGGGTTGAAGCTAGGCCATTGAAGACAGCTTCTATGGATGAAGTGGCAAGGTTCATATATGAACGTATTGTCACCAGATTTGGTTGTCCATTAGAAATTGTAACAGATCAAGGAAGCCACTTCATTAATGAGGTGGTAGAAGCCCTAGTCAATAAGTTTTCTATTAAGCACAGGAAGGCAACAACATACAAGCCAAGCACAAATGGACAGGTGGAACGAACAAATTTTGTGCTGTGTCAAATTCTAGCAAAAGATGCAGCCTTGCAGGTACATAAATGGGATAAAAGGATTCATGCAGCATTGTGGGCATATAGGGCAACATCAAAGTCAGCAACAGGATACTCCCCATTTCAGTTGGCCTATGGCATTGATCCAGTTCTTCCTATTGAGTTTGATATTCCCACTGTGAGAGTTATGAAAAATGAAAGGATGGATGAAAGTGATTCAGTAAAAGAAAGGTTGGTACATCTTCATTTGCTGGAGGAAATGAGGGAAATAGCAAAGGATACAAGCCATAAGAAGAAAATGAAGCAGAAGGAATACTTTGATCAAAAGATCCGGTGGTCTCCATTTCATGTGAATGACTTGGTCCTAGTATATGATTCCAGATAAAAAAAAAGAAGACAGAGAAAATTTCTTCCAAAATGGATGGGGCCCTACAAAATAGCAGCTGTGCATGAAAATGGTACGTACCGACTGGAGGAATTGGATGGCACTCCCATTACGAAATGGGTCAACCACGACAAGTTGAAGATTTTCCAAGCACCAGAATAGTCTACTCCGAGGACGGAGTAGAAGCTAGGAAGGGGGAAGATGTCGACACTAAAATTTTCCTCCATAATTTCTATTTCATTAATGTATGTATTAGGAATAGGATGTTGTTAAGTGTAATTAGTAGTAGCGTCTGATAGAAGATAACGGCGCCGTCAGTACGGTGTCGCCAATAATGTGGAGTACGGTAACAGTCAAAGTACAATAGGAATGTTGTAAAAAGTAAATATTTGTCGTAAGTGGTCCGGTAATGTTAAAATGTCAAAGTTTGGGTAATTAGAGAAGTAGGGTCTACATGATTAGGAATTAGAAATATTATATTGGTAATAAAGACAAGGAGTGAGGTCATAAATATTTTGTGTATTTTATTTGTAAAAAGTCTAAAAATGTGGAACCCATGTAAAATGATAAGGTTTATCTTATCTTAACAGATAAGCCTACATGTACAGATAAGAGTTAAGGTATGGAATATGATTCGTCAGAGTGGATTTCTTATCCTATCTTAGAGATAAGATGGATAAGCCTGGAAGTTCTATAAATAGAGAGGCTACCCCCCTCATTTAGCATAGAAAGAAGTAGTGAGAAATATTGTAAGAAGTGTGCAAAGGAAGCCATCAGTTAAAGGTGTGTTGAAGAAGCCATCAAGAGGTGTAATTGTAAAGTTTCTCCCATAGTCTTGTTGAAGTATCTCATGGGTGAGATTGTAACAGTTTCATGTTAATATTATAATTTATTTTGATATTTCAGATTTGTCATCATTCTGTCTTATCATAGTCAATGGTATTCTTGTGTTCGGTTGTTGTTTTAAGGAGCATGCCTGTGGCAAAAGATTTTAGAAGCACATGATGGTATAAAGTGGAAAGCTCAGGCCTAGAGGAGGCATGCTCGCATGGAGGATCACATTTAGACACTTGGCATCGGATTTGAGGGCACTGGAGGAGGAGTTGGCAGTCCAGAAAGGATATAAATACAATCACCTGTAGAGTAAAAAGAGAGAGGATAAGGAAAACAAGAGTAATAAGCAAATCTCTATAGAACTTCTATAAGACACTTTATTTGTGGGTATTTACACTTGGGAAAGGATGTATTGGGTATAGGGATTGTAATATTTATCTTTTAGTGGTAGCCTAGTTCCATTAGTCTAGTTGTAATTCATGACTGCGATTTAATTCTTTATGACATTCTGTAACATGGCTCCATGGATGTAATGGGGTTACCAATTTATATATATATATATGAATATCAATGATTTTGATTGCATACATATTATTTCATAAGTTCTCTTTCATTTATGTTAATACTAAGTATGGATGGTTGTATACTTATTTCTGTTATGATACAAGTCATATAGTCTATTAAGTACTTTTTGTCTGGAATCACTGTGCAAGGATCTAGAGGTTGTTCTGAGCTCTATGGTTCTTGTATGTCATAAATCCTCTATAAATGTCTTAGACAAAAATCATAGATGATGTTTCCCACTTAACTCACATAAAAGAGAGACTTGGTACCTATACATGCCTCGGGTGAGTGCCCAACATCTTCTGGGTGATATGCCGATGCGCATGGGGTTTCTTTCTTTTTTGATAGGGGTAAAAATGAATACATCTTGGTTCCATTACTGGGACCTCTTTTGAATTTGTAGTGGGAAATAACATTCATCATGATCTGTGTAATGAGTATTGAAAAAGTAGTTAACATTGGAAAGTGTTGAATCATGGTTCAAGAGCACAGACGATCAATTTTCTCAGAGATTCAACACTGGAACTAAGTTTGATACCCATAGATGGGTAGAAGAGAAACTCTACCATGATCTATATGAAGACATTATTTCTGCTGTTTCCCAGTAGATCTGTATGATTGGATCTCAGCCTATGCATCTAGTTCAATTTGGCATTATGGATTATGTGTGTGGACCTAAGAAGAATACCAGAGGCTACAAGATGTAGATATTATGTAGACCCGTGTTATAGATCATTGGTGGAAAGTAGTATTGACTAGCTACACTCTAGAGCACACCATTTCCACATATTATTGTCCAGAGGTTACTGAGTTTAAGCTTTCTGTGGGAGCCCAAAGGATATTTTCTATGTGTTTTCCCTTTGGATGTGAAGATTTTTATGGTTACCATGAGTTTAGAGGCATTCCCAATGACTGGGATAAACCATTCTGAGTGCTGGGTGAGGAAGCTAGGGTGGAGGAAGATGTCAAATGTTGCGACAGAGAAAGAGAGGGAGGAGAGATGACTCAAGTATAGTGAAGCACGTAAAAGGGAGATTGCTAGATGACGTGAGGCTGTAAGTGTGATGGATCTATGGAGATAGACATTATGGGAAGGAGTTGAGGTTCATGCGGAGGACATGGAACCTGAGTAGTCTGTGTGAACCCCATCTTGGAAAGTGCATAAGAGAGACCCCTTCAGCTTTTGGTGAGATTTCATCATGTGGAGAAAGGAGATTCATTGGCACGTATCTGAACCCACCTAGTGACCAAACCCTGGCGTTTGGTTTTCCAGAACCAGGAAGGAGTATTATAGGACCCAGTTGGTATATATTGGAAGTGACAGATCTACACCTAGGAGGTATAATTTTCAATTTTCCCCTTCTATGGCTACACATATTCTGGTATGTTTGGAGGAATTTTTTGGACAAGGAGCAAGTGTACAATTCTTTGGTATCGTATCTGAGAGTAGTGCAGGGTACAACTATTGGTAGTGGGGAACTATCACAAACCATAGGTGCATAGTTTAGTGGAACCATGGGGACCCTTGGCATGACCTACTACAGGACCTGGTGGGTCTAGGGGTTCAGGAGGAATAGGACCTGGTGGCTCTGGTGGCTCTGGTGGCTCTGGTGGCTCTGGTAGGAGTCTGGTGGACTCTGGTGGATTTTGGAGGACTGGTGGACCTGGTGGATCTAGCAGTAGAGGGAACAACAGAGGAAACCAAAGCTCTGGCTCAGGAGGATAAGGGCCCCAACCACCTCCTCAAGTATTCTTTGAGATGTCTCTACACTTTGCCAGATTATAGAGGCATTGAGGATGTTGCAGAACATGTTCACAAGTGTGAACTACTATGGCACGCAAAGGGTATCACAACCCTAGAGTGGAAGGCTAGTCAGTTTGTAACCACGTTGCAAGGGCGCAAACACATAGCTGGTATAGGAAATATGACCCTCATCAAACAGTGGTGGACTATACTGCTTTAAAGAACACATTCTTGGTAGAATTCCACATTCCTAAGTTTGAACAGAAGAGCATCAACACTTTGAAGGAGATTCAACAAGGAATGGCAGAGAGTGTGCGGGAGTATGATGCACACTTTAAAAATCTCTTGTCTAAATTGTCATATGATATTCACCCTTCACAACATGCTCAGTGGTTTGTTGGAGGATTGATCACCCCTTTTAGAAGGGCCTTATCTCATAAAATTTTTACAGACCCGCGCGAGGCATTGGAAGATTTCTCTACGTGCCAAGGCTGTTGGTAGTATTGATACTAGTGTTAGCCCGTTCTTGGAGGCTCATAAATTGTCACTATGGCCAAGCAGTTGGAAAAGTTTATGTGCGAACTCAGCCCATGAGACTCGTAATGGTTTGTGGTGCATAGATTGTGAAGTAGAAGGGAAATGTTAAGGATAATTTCCCCCAGAGGATAGTACGCATGCCGTGGCAGTAGACTGTGAAATTTGTCATGGGGACCATGATGCAAGTAGATGCTCCCTTGTTATAGTGCACAATTCAAAAGAATGTGTCTTGATACTACAAGATCTACACCTATACAACCCATGATACTAAGAAATGTAGGCTCATTGATCAGATCCATGAGGCCATTGATCATGGGGTGCACTAGACTAGCATTTCCAGTAGTTCCAAGGGTGATGATTACCATTACGAGGAGCATGCACAGATGGAGGCACACATGGAATGGGTTTTCGAGGAGGATTCCATGGTTATGGTAACCGCGGAGGAGGAAGGACTGAGTTCTCATGGAACCTATTTCAATTGTGGATCTACAGAGCATTACAAATGAGAGTGCCTGGACCTGTTGCAGTGCTCATGGTGTGGAAAGAAGCATAAGTATGAGGAGTTCCTAGAGTTTTTTGAGCACATGAATCAACAACACCGGAAATACAAGGGTGCTGTAATGGTTAGTATTAAGAAGGAAGACACATAGTGGATGCCACAGGTAACACGGGATGTAGGTTTAGAGCCTGTCTTGGTAACAACAAGGGCAGAAGCCACATGTGCAAAGAGAGATACCAAGGTAGAGGAACCTGGTTTCAAGGGAGGAAGTAGTTCATGGAAAGTAACCAGACCTGATGCATCAAAAGGAGGTATATCAAGACATTATGGATGTCATTCATAGTTTACAAGGGGAGATCCAATGTCTAAAGGAGCATTCTAGGAGGGAGGAACAAGGAAGGAGAGTCGAGGTGCCAAAGGATGACCTGGATGAGGTCAAGGAGGTGTGTAAAATGCTAAGGCAAGAGAATATCATTCCCTTGCTAGGATCATGGTTGAGAGAGAAGGTACCACGCGCCGGAGGAGAGCATGAGAGGCAGGTCTTACATGTAAACCTTCCCCCTCATAGCCTTGACTATGACAAGGAGATCACATTGAATGTAGTTGTAGATGGATGGCTCCTTAGTAATATCCTCATTGACACAGGTGCGGAGGTTAATGTTCTAACTTTGGATGCATGGCATCAGATGGGAAGACCTGCATTATAGCCATCTTTGAATGTGTTGTATATGGAAAACAAGACTAAGGTAATGCCCATCGGTGTCTTAAAGGATGTAGCTATCACTATCCAGGGAGCTAAGTTTACTGGGGACTTCGAAGTCTTGGTGCTCACCGAGGCAGATAATTTCCCAGCACTACTTGGGCACCCATGGTGTTACAAGAACAATGTGGACCTTTGGTTCAAAAAAGGGTACATCATTTTGAAAATAAGGAGGAACGGGTCATTATACCCCTGGCTGATGGGAAGTTGACACCCTATATTGAACCTTTAGGGGAAGAAGTTCTAGACAGGATATATGTGCTCAATCATGGACCCAGAGATAATACATCCTACCAACGGAGTTATCTAGTTTGAGGATGCTCAGTCAGTAAGTGATACCACCTAGTCTAGCATGTGATAATTGGGTGCATGGAACTTATGAATTAATGGGATGGAAAGTTGAGAGGGTCAGTGACCAAGGTAACAAAGGCACGCACAGTCTCGGTGCCTAAGAGGAAAGGAGCTGCCTAAGTATTCAGGAGGAGCCTTCCCTGAGATCTTTTTATAGGAGATGGAAGCTCAGTGGAAGAATGAGAAGGAATGGAGAGGGATGTTAAGTTATGTCCTACTTGGCATAGCGGCACAATGGTGGGCTACACATCAGGAGAGCCTTTTGGAATGGTGTGAGGTAAGAATTGCTCTCTCTATCAGATTCTCTAGGAGCAACGTGCCCACCACCATCAAGGACTACCATGGGAAGGAGCTTACCTCTTTCCATATCTAGGAGTGTGAGAGGATCTGGAGAGAAGGCATGGAAGCTTTGTCACCATCCCTTTGGGTGCACAAGTTGTATTCTACACTACAGGGTTACGTGCGCACATGGTACATTCATTCAGAGACATGCCACTAGACAGGGAATTGGCAAGAGCTCGTGGCTGACCTCATTCAAACCTTTGAGTATCAGAGTACCAAGCCATTAGTTAATAAGGCCTTGTAGGGTATCAAGCACCTTACCATGGGGGATAGTGCCATGGTAGAGGATAGGCTGTTGGAGTTACTAGGTGGACTAGGTTTGGAGGTGCACTTTAAAGAGGAAGTAGAGGAAACAAAAGAGTTACAACTTGAGTGTGCATGTTTGGAAAAGGAGAAAGGAAAGTTGGTGTATGTGATTGATGGAGAGGAAGTGGAAAGCTTGGATGTTAGCCATTCTATAGGGATGCACGAGGTAGTGGACAGTGTTGATACTCATGCGCGTGCCTACCATGAGCCCTTAAAGAAAAAGAAGGTTAACATCGGTTCAGGAGAAGAACCTAAGGAAGCTATTATTGGAGATTACTGGTTAGAGAAGGAAGTCTCTAAGATCATTGATCTGTTGCATGAATTTGAGGATTTATTCCCACACGGGTGCCATGAGCTCAAAAATGTTCACCATTCCTTGGGGGAGATGAAGATAAAGTTGAAGGATGGTGCGCACCTGATCAAGAAGAGACCCTTATGGATGAATCTCAATTTGTGTGTAAAGGTTAAGGAGGAGATAGAAAAAATGATAGCTTCTAGGATCATTGAAGTAATCAAGGAATTGGAATGGATAAGTTCTGATGGTAATCAGCATCAAGAAGGATGGGTGGATTAGGATCTGCATGGATTATAGGGAGCTGAACGTAGTTTGTGTCATTGATCCTTTTCCAACCCCCTTCACTGAAGAAATTTTGGAAGGAGTCGCTAGGCATGAAATCTATTCCTTTACGGATGGATTTTTAAGGTATCACAAAGTCTAGATTGTAAAGGAAGACCGGGAGAAGACAACTTTTTCCACTGAGTGGGGAATTTTTGCATATATGGTCATGCCCTTTGGGTTGAAGAATGTTCTTGTTGTTTTTTCATGCATAGTGGTGCAAGCATTCCAAGACTTCATCCATAAGTTTCTTCAGGTCTATTTGGATGATTAGACAGTGTATGGTCTAGTCAAAGACCATTGTGACAATTTGAGGTTAATGTTTGAGAGGTGTAGGTAGTTGAGGATATCCCTCAATATTAAGAAATGTGTATTTGCTACACCCTTTGGCATGTTATTGGGGCATATCATATGTAAGGAGGGCTTACTAGTAGATCCCACTAAATTTGTAGTTATTGTGGGGTTAGGGGAGCCTACTAGCCAGAGTGCAGTGCGTGGATTCCTTGGGCATACAGGTTATTATAGGAAATTCATCAAGGGGTATGCCAAGATCACCGTGCCTTTAGAGGAGCTACTCAGACATAAAAGTGCCTTCCATTGGGGAGAGGCGCAGTAAAGGGCGTTTGATACATTAAAGGATAGGCTTGTCACCACACCTATATTACATTTTACCTCTTAGGATAAGCCCTTCCATGTCCATGTAGATGCCTCGGGAACCACTATCAGAGTAGTTGCTTGCATAGCCAGGTGAAGGAATTGTTGATCATCCTCTGTGTTTTGCAAGCAGGAAGTTGACACCAGCAGAGTAGAATTACACCATGACTAAGCGCGAGGCATTGTCAATGATCTATGTGCTTTTCAAGTTTAGACAGTATCTACTGGCAACACCCTTTGTGTTTTACACCGACCACATGACATTAAAGTATTTGGTGAACAAGCTCATTCTACAAGGGCACATATGTCGGTGGGTATTGTTATTTCAAGAGTTTGAGTTCACCGTAGTAGTGAAGCCTAGGAAAAGCAATTGTGGACTTGATCATCTGTCAAGAATTGATTCAGGGGAGGATGTGTAGAGTATTGAGGAGACAATGCCAGACACGTAACTATTTAGGTTGCGACGCGTGCACCCTCGGATTTGGAGGAGATTATGAGTATTTTTAAAGGAATGTGTGGCACTTGAAGGAATGAAGGCATTAGAGAAGAAGCAACTAGCCATACGCACCGTACCCTACATATTGATCAGTGGAGACTTATTCAATTTGGGACATGATGAGGTGTTGTGCAGGTGTGTATTAGAGCATGAGCGCCTCGCCATCATGGAGGAAGCACATGGAGGAAGTGTGGGTGGGCATTATGCAGGTGATGCCACCACACATAAGATATTAATGGTAGGTTTGTGGTGGGAAACCCTATACAAGGATTGTAAAGACTATTGTAAAGCATGTGACCATTGTCAACACATTGGCAAGCCAGGAAAGAGAGATGAAATTCCTTTACACCCTATACCTAGCGCGGAACCTTTTGAGAAGTGGGAAATAGACTTTGTAGGCCCTATTACACCAGTGGTGTGTAGGACTGGGTCACACTATGTCATCACTTGCATGGATTATCTGACAAGGTGGGCAGAGGCAGCCCCAACTAAAGACTACACAGTAGCCACAGTGGTAAGATTCTTATGGGAGAACATTATCACGAGGTATGGATGTCCTTTGAGTTTAACCAGCAATAGGGGTACACATTTATTAAATGAGACTGTAAGGATCCTATTAGTAGAGTTCATGGTGGCTCATCACAAGACTACACCCTATCACCCATAAGCAAACGGAACCATGGAAGCATTCAACAAAATATTGAGTCATACCCTAACCAAAATTTGTGATGTTAGCAAACAAGATTGGGATGACAAAGTATCAGCAGTGTTATGGGATTACAGGACAACTTATAAAAGGTTGAACAAAGCCACACCATTTTAGTTGGTGTTTGGCATGGAAGCTGTTATGCAGGTTGAATTCATGTTACCTTCTCTATGAATAGTGTGTGTAGGAGGGTTAGCTGATGAGCAAGCACTGGAAGAGTTGAATTGATAAGTTAATGAAGCTATGGATGAGAGACGATCACTCACCAGGTGGAGCCAAACAACAGAGAAAGCAAAGCAGAAGGCTTGGCATGATCACCACATAAGAAACAAGAAGTTTGAGGTTGGGCAGATGGTTTTACTTTATGATTCTAAATTTCTACGCCATCCTGGGAAGTTGAAAGTCCATTGGTTGGGTCCTTACACAATCTCGTACATCATTGATTCAGGTGCATGTGCCAGTTACAAGCACTGGATGGGAAGAACGTTGCCTGGACACTTCAATGGGAGTAGGTTAAACCCCTGTTATAAATAAGTCTTCTCAGTGTTTGTAAATAAGGCAATTTTGCCAGTTAGTTTAGAATTTTCCTTTATGCGTTTCTTTTCTAGTGTTTCCCTTTCATGTTGTTTTTTTTTGCGCCTTGGGTGCCGGTAACCTTATTGCTACTTTTTGAGAATCTGTGAGTGTACAGAGGACCACACATCATTTTAGTGTGGGGTGGAGTAATGTGAAGGAGCGCATGGTTAAATTACCAAGGTGGTTTGTGTTAAAAATCCCTGTTGAATGTCCCTATTAAAAGAGGTGCTTGAAAAGAAAATATGGAAAAAGGATGGTTGGTGTCAAGATAAAGCTAATTTCAGATCCCATGTACAAAGGAGGAGAAAGCACATTAAGCAACACGAGGTAGGCTAGAGCAAAAATCAAGACAGAAGAAGTTCCTTCAGTATTGGGTATGCGAGCATAAGAGTCTCCTATTAGATTTGATTGGTTGCACGCTAGAAGGTTGGAGATTTGTCCACGCAGGTTAGGGCGCGTGAGTGAAAGTGCTGAAGACGAGCTTTGTTTGAAAAAGCCACATTAAATGAAAAAAAGTATGGTGGTAGGTGAAGTAACACTTAATGCTAAAAAGGGAAAAAACTATAAATAAAGGGGTCGAGGCACTTCATTTTTCACTTTGCGTATAAGAATAATGAAGCACTTTTTGCACCTTTGTAAACTAGGGCTTCCAAAAAACTAATCCGTGTGAAGAAAAATTTAGAGAGATTGAAGCATGGGTAGCTAGTTCAGGTTTGTGAACCAGGAGGAAGGGATTTCATGGGTGTAGGATAAATTGTGAGAAGGCGTCATCTTGTGAAGGGAGCATCTCAGTTAGGGTTAGAAGAACTAGGGCATGAGTTTAAGTAATTTTCTTCACAAGTTTGAGATTTGAGGATAGAGAGACCAGAAGAATAGAATAACACAGAGTCACTAAAGTGAGAATAAGACCTAGATAATGGCACCTAAAAAACCACCTAGTACACCCAAGAAGGGCAAGGGAAAGGGAAAGGGAAAGCAGCAAGAAACTGAAGAACACACAAATGAGGAGTACTATACAGAAATGTTGTACCCAGATGGAGTGTTGTTGGGGAAAGAGTTGGAGTCTCGTGTTAGGAAAATGTCTGTAAATGATTATAATCATCAGAAAAACACAATCAAGAAGGAAATGACGTTGTAGTTAGTGCGTCCCGATGAACAAAAGGACGCTAGAGGGTTTCCCAATATATAATGATGATGTGAAGGTCAAATTGGAGAAGGTAGGGTTATTACAATTCTTTGAGTTTCCCTACTTTGGGAAACCTGAGCACTTATATCAGTGGCTGATGTCGCGTGTACATGAGGACTATTTCCACTTCGCAGGGTGCAAGATGCGCATAACTCCTCAGCTCATTTCACATTTCACAGGCCTCATCTGTGAAGGAGACAGTTTGGAGGATGATTTGACTAACAAAGAAGTGATTAAGGAAACTATCGCCGCTTTCACATGTAAGAAGGGGTCAAGGTATTATGATGTCGCAGACATTAAGGAATCTATGATGAAGATGGCCACACACCTGGTGTCAAAGCTAAATGGCCAGGAGAGATGGACCCAAGTCAATAAGCCATGGTTGAATGTCTGTAGAAAGATTTTAGAGGGCACCATCTATAATTTGTCCACATTCATTGCGGATGAAATTATTAACTGTGTGAAGGAAGGTGATAGGATCCTCTTTGGAAATGTGTTGCTAACCATCGTGTTCTCAGAAGATTGGGGTACCAAGATGCATCAGATAAGTTCATATGGGAGTACCCTGTTGAAGACCCCTCACCCGCCAAAAGGTTTGAGAAATACGCTTGTGACACTATGACAACAGTGCACAAGGCATGCTTGGAAAAGTGGTATACGCACCTAAGGAACGCGTTTGGGGAAGAATGGAGAATTCCTGAACAACTGCCAATAGCCACTAGGGGAGAAGTGAAATTTGCTGTGTACCAACATTTTTGTTTGGGCAGATTCAAACTGATAGATGGGACATGGAGCCCATGGTGCAAGCTCCCCTTTGCCTTCATAGCTCAATACTTCCAAGTGGGAGTAAATAGGTTTAGGGAGTCCAAAAAGTTTAAGTTGGACCTTGGTAATTTGGACTAGGACCATAGGGAAATGCGCAAAGGGTTGGTGTACCCTTGAAAAGTGCACGTACATGGAGCGGTACGTATCGCATGAAGTTCAGATGAAAAGGCCCATGACTCTGCCCATGGCAGAAGGATCCACGATGCGCGTGTACATTCGCATAAGACCCAAGTCGGAAAAGGGAACATATCTAGAAAATGAGGTATCTATACCTCAGGATCCAACTGGTAGGAAGAGACCCATGCCTAAATGGGAGGAAAAAGAACCAGAAAAGAAAATACCAAGTGTGGTGGAGACACAGGCAATAGGTTCCCCCGGGACAAGTTCCAGAACTAGTATGTACGTGCGCTAGAAGAAGCCCATTATCAGAGAGAAGACTCCAGAGCTAGAAAATCCATCAGATAAGGAGTCATCAAGAGAAGAAGAAACAGAGTCACCTACACTGGAATCTCCGATTAGGAAGAAGCAGAGGGTAGAAGAGGAGACCACCTCAGAAGAAGTTGGAAATTTAGACAAGTGCATAGGAGAAAAGGATGATAGTGAAGAAGAAGTAAGTGGGGAAGAGGACCCTAGGAAAGATCAAGGGCTGCCTATTTTCAATGTACATGATTCAGAGGAGGAAGGCAGAGAAGAAGAACAAGGGTTCCTTTTTGTGTGGCGCAAGGATAGCCAAGTAGGAGGAAGCACCCAAGACATGGGAAAAGATGAGGAGGATAGCACACAAAAGTAAGAGGCTCCAAGCTCTGCATAGGAGCAGACAACCAATGTGGCAGAAGAAGAAGAGACAAGGGACATTGAGACCTTGGTGAAGGACAAAGTGGAACATAGCACTGAGCTAGTGTTGAACAAAGAGAAGGAGAGTGCAGAAGAGGAACACGGCATCACTAAAGGCCCGGTTTTAACTGTAAGTATACCCAAGGGTATGCACATGAGAGGAAGGCACAGAGAGGGGGAGAGGCCAGAAATGGGTTATATTGATGACCCCAAGAAAGTGTTCTGTGTGTGGTTCCAAAGTACCATTTCGATAGAGGAGCTTGTAGCAATGTCAGCTTTTGACAAGGAGGTTACATATCCACGGACAAGAAAGATACTCTCATGGGCTATAGAGTCCCACCTTAATGAGCTAGAGTTTGAGGTAAACCACGGGGCAATAATAACATTGTTACGACCAAGAGAAGACAAACTAGTGGTGGATACCCAGCAGCTCTCAGATGAGCAACTATGCAATGCACTCAATAAAGTATCTGTTGAGATCAAGGCTAGACTCTTCAGGTGGAATGATAGGGTCAGAGACCTGGAAGGGGAGCTAAATAAGAAAGAGGAAGAGCTCGCTACTTTGACAAAGGAGCTAGGCTAGGATAGGTTGATCAGTGCCTAGTGGCAGCATGAATTGAAGGATGAAAAGGCCAAGGTGAGCATTGTGTATAAGAAGGTGGAATCCATTAATGAGGCTATATTGTTGAAGCATTCAAACCTAGCATCGCCCACGCAGAAGTATGGATCTTCTTTAGACGCATGGAGGATTTAACAAGGGTGCTCACCATGGAGAGACAACCACTAGCCTTAGAGTCGACAGAGGAAGTGGCCGCGTGCCTGGAGAAGGAAGATAAGTTGAAGATCACAGCACTTATTGTGGAATACAACAAAGTGTTTGCTGATGTAAGGGCTACTTCCTGGACCGCTAAGGTTGCGTACGACAATTACGCGGATAGGGACAAAGTGGCAGGCACCTTAGTCGCCACTCATGAAGTAGAACTTAAGGAGTTCCAGGAGAAGAACAAGGGAAATAGGGTGGAAATGGATAAAATCCTTGCCGAGGTCAAAAGGAAATCTGAAGCCATTGAAACCTTAAGAGGTTCAATCAAAAACCGGTTGAAGGAACTATATCCACATATTACATGAAGAATGGACACGCTGGAGGATATATGCAAGGAATTGGAGAAGATCACTAATACCATAAGTGCATAAGGAGATGGACTAAATTTTGGGGAGGTGAGCACCCTGGTCAGTGACCTCTGTCAAAGAGCACATGAAGAAGTTGATGCCTGGAATAAATTGGAGGCCGAATTGCATAAGGATTTTCCTTGCTTTTTACAGTGATTCTTTCACTCTCCTATTCTTTCTTCTTTCCACATTCTTTCATCCCCTTATTCTTTCTCCTAGGCATAAGCCTATTGCATTCTTTCTTTCACTTGAGAAGTGTTCCCGTGAATGGAGAACATGCGTAGTGTGGGGTGATGTTGGGCCCCTAAAATGTTGGCTAAGTACAAAAGGCACGTAGGCGCGCAAGGTCTGAGTTAAGGAAAGGCGCGCAAGGACAAAGCACATAGATAAGGGTTTAAGGAAGCCCGTGGCATGCACGACGTGCATAGACAAGACCAAGGGTTTGGGACTTAGTCAAATTGGGCATTCAGGACAAAACACATGAAAATCATGACCCAACTGCGCATGTTGTGCGGATAAGGTGCCAGCCTAGTGACAGGTTGGCCCAAGAAGGAGCATGTCTGTGGTAGAAGCTTCTAGAAGCACATCATGGTATAAAGTGGAAAGCTCAGGCCTGGAGGAGCATGCTCAGATGGAGGACCACATTTAGACACTTGGCATCATATCTAAGGGTGCTGGAGGATGAGTTGGCAGCCCAGAGAGGCTATAAATACTAGCACCTATAGAGTAAACAGAAGAGAACTAGAGAATGGGCAGAGCTCTGTAGAAATACTGCAAGAACTCTATTAGTGGGTAATTACACTTGGGAAAGGATGTATTGGGTATGGGGATTGTAATTTTTCTTTTTGTTAGCCTAGATACATTAGTCCAGTTGTAATGCATGACTACGGTCTGCTTCTCTGTGACATTCTTTAAATGGCTCCATGGACGTAATGAGGTTACCAGTTTATATATATGAATATCAATGGTTCTGATTGTGTATGTATACTTTGATTAATGCTAAATCAAATGAAGCAAGAACTACCACCTAAAATAGTTCTACAATTTAGCTAAAACAAAGCATAAACACCATCATGATAAGAATTAAACAAGGGTTAGATGGTAGCATTCATCAATACAAACTTTGAAACTAACAATGCTAAATATCTAAACTCCTCTATTCTCTAACAAATAAATGAATGGACCTAAGTAAGCTCCATGGCTATCAAAATAGTTGTCCTTAATGCTCCAAGAACCTAGGAATGGGGGCTAATCAAAGTTGGGCTACAAGACCCTTTTGACACCTCCCATATGACCCAAGCACTTTAAGAAAGAGGCTTAACTCTTCAAGATGATGAACTCTCAAAAGGGCAAGGTGCAAGCTCTTAGTCTCTTTGTTATATGCTTTGCATTTGCTCTCTTAGAAAGTTTAGGTGTAAGTAAAAGGTAGGTGGAGGGCTCTTTATATAGCCCAAAGGATAAAGGATTCAACACATTCTCATGAATGTGGGATAAAGGTAAAACATGATTAGGAATGGATAAGGTTGCTTTATTAAAGGTAACCTTACTTTAGAAGGGTTTAATACATGTTTAGCAAGTCATGGGAGTTGGGGGGGATTTTAATTAATCAAAGGTGATTGATTAATAGGTAGATGTAAGCTTATAGAAGCTAATTAGAGGAATATTAGTACGATTTAGGCTATTATAAGGGGATTAAATCAATTAAATATTGATTTATTGGTTAAATGGAAGGGAAAGCTAATTAATTAATAATAATTAATTAGTCTAGGTAGAAGGGGTGATTTATTAACGAAAGGTCGTTAATTAGGGTATTTGTTGGTTAAGAAACTTAATTAATTAGCTTAGTGTAATTAATTAATGATGATATGAGGGAAACTGAGTGCCTTTGACGATATGTCATTGATTTGCGAGAAAGGGGATAATTAGCACAATTTAAGTATTTAAATTGCTTGGGCGTAATTATAGGTGTCTACATTTGCCCCTCTTTGGGGTGGCATAAGTGATGCCACTTCAAAGATAGTAGACAAAAGAGATTTTGAAGAGATGGAAGAAAAATTAGTAGGAGGGAGAGATGCCCCCTCGAGTGTCGATGGGGTGATAGAAGAACTCGATCGATGAGCGAAAAAGGTGAGAAGTAGGCAGAAGAATGGGGACGAGGTAGGATGCCCCGAGGAGAGGGAGAATTAGGGGTGAAAGGGAAGTGGTGTAGAAGAAATATGGATGAGGGGAGAGAAGAGCTTAACCTCTATCCGCTTATGTGTTTGGAACAAATTTGATGTCATCATATTGCCATAGGAACTACATCATCGGTCCTTATGAAAAATATAAGCATACGACAAAGGTAGAATGACATGAAAAACCATACTACGAACAATTGTCCATTGCTGAAAGTACCAACTCCACACAACATACAATAATGCAATGCAATACGAGAAGGAAACAAGCTCATATAACATGGAAAACAAGTATGAACACACATATCTAACCCAACAACGGTCAAGACAGTTGTACAAATGTTTTATTATCAGTGCTGAAGAGATCCACAAGTTCGTGATTGATGAAAAGGGTTAAAAATGATGCCCCAAGCAAGGATACATGCAAGGGGAAATGAAAATGGACACGGGGTCCATGAAAAGCATTTGTGCGCAACGAAACAGCACCAGGCAACCAAAAGTGCCCCAGAGTACAGACGAAGCAAGCAGCTAGCTTTTGTGAATGGTTGTGAATCCAGTGATCCGTGAGTCGTATTAATCGGGGAAGATGTGAGACAAACCAACAGGATATGGAGAAAATACCATGCGCAAGACACAAGTTTCAGCCGTAAGAAGCAAGTTACCATTTTGTAGGGTGTTTTACTTTTTAGGAATTTTTTGAAAAATTTTGCCTTGTTTTTGGATTTTTTTGATACAGTAAATGTTTGTATTGTTTTTGTTATTTTCTCGAAACAATGTTCTATTGTTTTTGTGTTTTTCTCGAAACAATTTTCTATTGTTTTTGTGTTTTCTCAAAACAATGTTCTATTGTTTTTGTGTTTTTCTCGAAACAATTTTCTATTGTTTTTGTGTTTTCTCAAAACAATGTGTAGGTAACCAAGAAAGCATGGATGCCCCCAGCGTTAGGTGGGGAATATACAAGGGCAGAAGCCACGCGCTTATGAATAAGAAGGTGAAGTCGTTGAGTTGCCCCCAGCGTAAGATGGGAAATAACGAAAGACCACGTCCCTTACAGACGAATAGAAGAAGGCAAAGCCAGATCAAGGCTGGACTAGATGGTGTGCACAAGGAAACTCGAAGGTAGAACTAGGTCCAAGATAAAGACAACTACCCTTCTAATACAAAAATGCTTGTGAACAACGAATCCTCCCGAGGCGCCGGAAACCGGTTTTCACCCAAGGACTTGTCCAAAGTGCCACAATTGCGTGGTTTTCACTAGTGGACGACCTGTTTTCTCTTTTTCTTTTTTTTGTGTTTTTGATTTTTTTTTTTTGATGTTTATATATATATATATATATATATATATTTTGATGTTTTTATATTTTTTTGTGATTTTTATGACTTTCTTGTGCCATGTTTAGGCATAAAACCTCTTAAGATGCATGGAATTCATGGGCTCCCGGAGCTCATCACCATTGGGGTGAGCCAACTTGTATGCCCCTGTGCCATACTTGGCAACTATGACATAGGGTCCTAACCAGTGTGGTTTGAACTTCCCTTTCTTTTCTCGCTCTGCTCTGGTGTTGAACTGGTTCTCCTTCATAACTAAATCACCCACCTCAAACTGGCGAGGGATGATTCTCTTGTTGTAGTTGCGGGAGATTCTGTGTTGATATACTTTCAGGTGATTAAGAGCGCGAATGCGCCTCTCATCCAGGAGCTCTAACTCAGCCAATCTTGCCTCTCGGTAATCTTCATCCTTATCCAAATAGTCTCGAAGAGAAATTCACAGGGATGGGAGTTCAATCTCTAAAGGGATGATAGATTCTGTCCCGAACACGAGGGAATATGGCGTCGCACCCGTAGGAGTGCGAATTGATGTTCGGTAGGCCCAGAGGGCTGGGTGGATTTGTAGGTGCTAGTTTTGACTAGTTTTGCTAACCATCTTCTCCATTATCCTTACCAAAGTCTTGTTTGTTGCCTCAGCTTGTACATTACCCTGAGGGTAATATGGCGTGGAGCATTTCAATCTAATTTGGAACCGTTGGCAAAGACCTTTCACAGTTTTGTTCTTAAATGACTTCCCATTATCTGTGATAATGGCTGCAGGGATACCATATCGGCAAATAATGTGATTCATGATGAATTTAGAAATCTGTGCTCCTATGACATAGGTTAAAGGGACAGCCTCCACCCATTTTGTAAAGTATTCTGTAGCTGTGATGATATGTGTATGACCATCAGATGAGGTAGGAGTAAGCTTCCCTATTAGATCAAGTCCCCACTTGGAGAATGGCCACGGTGTAGTGATTGGTTGCAATGGTTGCGATGGAACATGGATGAAATTTCCATACTTTTGGCATAACACACATTTTCTAACATAATTACAACAATCAGTTTCCATGGTGGGCCAATAGTAACCTACTCTTAACAGTTTCTTAGCTAAGACCATTCCGTTTGTATGTGCTCCGCATACTCCTTCATGTACTTCTTTAATTGCCTGGATTGACTCCGGCACATCCAGACAACGTAACAGATTCCCATCGTAGCCATGACGATAAAGTGTACCTCCTAACAGGGTGTAACGAGCTATCTGGCGAATTAGGCTCTGCTTTTTAGAGTGGGAGATTTCAGGAGGGAATGTACTGTCCTTAAGATAGGTGAAAATGGGTTCATACCATGGTGAATGGGGACCAACAACCTCACAAGCCAAGCAAGATTCTGACATGTCATACACAGGATGGCGTAGATTTTCTACGAAGAATGGCATATCATTGTTCCCTGGCGGAATACAAAGCATAGATCCCACGGTTGCCATAGCATCTGCCGATCTATTCTACACTCTTGGGATTTGCGCAAAGGTAATGCGCACAAAATACTCCTTCAGAGTTTCCACCAACTTCTTATAAGGTATGATCTTTTCATCCTTAACTTTATACTCATCATTAACCTATTTGATGATTAGCTGTGAATCACCTACAACCTTAACATGTTGAATATTCCACTTGATGGCTAGCTTCATCCCTGCAATGAGTGCTTCATATTCCGCAATGTTGTTCGTGCAAGGGAAGGCCAGGTGGAAAGCTTGTGGTATAGGATCACCTGAAGGAGTAATAAGGACCACTCCTGCACCTGAACCATGAAACGTAAAAGATCCATCAAAATGTATCTGCCATACGATAGATTCTTCAATGTAGAGCAAAGATGCATCTGGCAGATCCAGACTCAAAGGTTCTATGCTTTGCAAAGGTGCTTCCGCTAGCTGGTCAGCAAGTACTTGTCTTTTAATTGATTTTTGATGGAAAAATTCTATATCAAAATCACTGAGTAGAATGATCCAATTAGCCATTCTACCTGTGAGGGCGGGTTTGGACAACAAATACTTGAGTGGGTTGACCTTGGATATGAGCTTGGTCTTAGTATTTAATAGGTAATGGCGAAGTTTCTGAAAGGTAAAAACAACAGCCAAGCAAGCCTTCTCAATCTGAGGATAATTACATTCATAGGCGATGATGGTGCGACTCAGATAGTACACTGCTTTCTCTTTATGGCTAAGGTCATATTGGGCGAGCAGTGCACCAATAGCATATTGCGTAGTGGAAATATAGAGCAAAAGTGGTTCTCCCGGAGTGGGAGGCATGAGGATAGGTGGATTAGCCAGGTACTGTTTAAGCAAAGCAAAGGCTTGTTGTTGCTCAGGTCCCCAAATGAAAGTGATGTCCTTCTTAAGAAAATGAGTGAATGAGTGACATTTTTCTGCAAGCTGGGAGATAAAGTGGTGATTGGCTTGAATTTTCCCTTGCAAGCTACGTAGTTGCTTGATATTCTCAGGTTGAGGTATTTCTGTGATGGCAGATACTTTAGCAGGGTCTACCTCAATACCTCGTCTTGACACGATGAAGCCTAATAGTTTCCCAGATAGCACACCAAAGACACACTTCTTTGGATTTAGCCTGACTTTGTATTCACGTAGGCGTTCAAAGATACGCCGCAAAATTATAGGATGTTCCTCTCTTGTTTTGGACTTTCCCAGGATGTCGTCTACATAGTCTTCCATGATGTCATGAATCATATCATGAAATATTACTGTCATGGCCCGCTGATAAGTTGCTCCCGCATTCTTAAGGCCAAATGGCATCACCTGATAACAGAAGGTGCCCCAAGGAGTTGTGAAAGCTGTTTTGTGCTGGTCTTCCTCAGCGATCTTAATTTGATTATAACCCGAAAATCCATCCATAAGTGATAGCATTTTATACCCTGCGGTTGAGTCAACAATCATGCCAATGTTGGGCAACGGAAAGTCATCTTTAGGGAAAGCTTTATTGATGTCCCTAAAATTTGTGCAAATTCGGATACCAATAGGTTTCTTCTGGACATGAACAATGTTGGATATCCATTTAGAATAATCAATTGGCCTAATGAATCCTGCTGCAAGCAACCTTTCCAACTCTTCTTTAACTAACAAGGCCACTCTTGGGTGCATCTTTCGAAGCTTCTGTTTGATAGGCTTAGCGTCTGCGTGCACAACCAAGTTATGCACGACAAAAGTTGGATCTAAGCTGGGCATGTCTTTGTAAGACCATGTGAACACATCAATAAACTCTCGCAGTAGCATAGTGAACATCTTTTGTTCTCTGGCTGAGAGTGATGCTCCCAATTTTACTATCTTGGGATCTTCTTCAGTACCAATATTGACATCAATGGTTTCTTCAACTAACAATTTTGATAAATCCTCCATACGCGTGGGATCGGGAGGTAGGTTGAGATCTTCATCCAAGGATGTCTCTACAAGATTTTCATCCCTGGTGTGGTCACTTTGTTTGTCCTTTGATTTTCTTATTTGTTTGTCAGCCAATGCCTCAAAGAGGTTTTCACTGTGTGACTTGGACTTTGATTTTTTCCGAGGCTTTTCTTTAGAACTCTTGCCCTCACTTTTCTTTAAATTTTGCTGACCACGAAGTTCAGCCTCCTCGCTGAAGTAGGTGCAGGTGTCTAAGTCGATAAAGAAACCCTTCTTGTGATCTCCAATGGGAAATGTATCCCTTATGCCCATGAACTCTGCAATAGCCTCGTCATTCTCGAATAAATCTAGTGGCACATGACGTTGTTGGTCCCATTCAACAAGGGAGGGGTATACAAGGTCAAGGGTTGGTTCATTGGGGGTGATGGTTAGGACAACATTATTCATGAAAAGGTTCATGGAGGCCATATCCTCATATTGGCTACAACAAGAATCCGTATCGCTGTCTAGATAATCGGAGCTATCCTCATGCTCAGAACAAGTCGCATCTTGATCGTTGGGGTGTGCTCCATAAGGGCGAATCCCAATGCCATATCTTTCTGTTTTGAAATGTGGAAGAGGGACTGGTTCTCTTTGTCCTTGTTCATTCCTCCCACATCCTAGGCCTTTGTAGCCCATGGAGTACATCATTCTGCTAGATTTTTCATATTCTGGGGTTTGATAACAAGATGGCTGAGTGTCCTCAGGGACCCAAGTAATAGGTGGATCAAGTAATTTTTCCTCATCTAACAAGCCTCCAGGTAGGAATGACCTAATAGTATGTTCCTCTCTAGGTCTCCTGAAGTGGTAGTTGGGTCGACCTCTAGTCTTGGACGACAAGGAGAGGTCAGAAACCAAGAGCACTTGTTGTACATTATACTCCCCACAGCCATATTCCAGAATTTTCATCTCCCATGAATTAAATGGATATGTTGAAGTAGATTCCCCATGAGTGCAAGAACGAAGAGAATTTGAATCTACTCGAGATTCCATGGCCTCAGAATGAAGAGGGACAACTATATCTATGGAGGGACATGCGTGTGTACCCTTTCGTGCAAAGCTATTAAGAGCTCTACAATGAGAAAAGGGATTTGAGTCTCCTGGTATTGTTATTGTATGTCCCTCATGCTTCAGCTTGATGCATTGATGAAATTTTGATGGCACTGCTTGCATGGCATGGATCCATGGTCGGCCTAGAAGCATATTATATGGAAGTTCCAAGTCTAAGATGTGAAACTTTGTCTGATGGCAAGTGGGGCCCACCTCCATTAGCAGCGTAATGGTGCCTGTTGACTCTCTTTCCACGTTGTCGTATGTGGTGATAGTGATGATATGGGACTCAAGATCTTCTCCCGTATGTCCCAATTGTTTGACTAATTTAAGCGTGCAAATGTTTAATCCAGATCTATTATCCACAAGCACCCGTTTGATTTTCCTGTGGGTAACAACTACCTCAATGTATAAGGGAAGATTATGTGTAGGATTCTCAGTAGGGACCTCCCTATGGTTGAAAGTGAGATGCTCACTGGGTGCAATATTTGCCACCGTGGCTTGAAGGTATGCTGGATCGACTTCTAAACACACTCCCGACTCCTGAAGAGTTTGATACAAAATGTCCTTATGCACATTGGATATCTTGAGAAGATCTAAGATTGAGATCTTAGCAGGTGTCTTCTCAAGTTGTTCTAAAAGGTTATATTTACCAGTTTGCGGGGTCAACAGAGAGGGTTCTGGAATCACGAGGCGGGCACGCCTTGTTACCGCAACGCAGTTCTTTCCCTTGATCCGGATGGTATTGACACGGTCACCAGGGGAGCTAATACATCCGATAAGTGAATCGTAATGATTGTTATCTCTCTTGGTATATAAGTAATTCGTGGCTTTATAGGTTTGGGATGACTCTCCCCAATCCGGTTTTGCCTTTTCCGACTTATCATGCTTGGGGAATGGTTCCTTATAAATCCCCATTTTCTCATTAGGTGTTTGCATGTGGCTAGGGTTATCCACCTCTATCTCCCCGTTGTCAATGAGGTCTTGAATATAGTGGTGAAGTCGCAAACATTTGTCTGTTTTATGACCTTTAACGCGATGCATTTCGCAGTATTCATGCTCCTTATACCATGAAGGTTTAGGAGTGTTGTCATCGAACGATTGTGTTGTAGGATAGGTCATCATGTGGGCCGCATCCAACTGTTTTAGTATGATAGACAACGGCTCATTGAGGGAGGTGAATGTTCTTCGCTTTGGTGGTGGTTGAATTGGGCCCTTGGTCAGTTTAAAAGGTTGACTGGTTTGGACCGTTTGAACACGTTTGGAATCAGTGATTCCGTCTCCCACCACATTTTTGTTTTTGTTAAAGATCTTTGGCTTTTCAGCGGGTTTGACACTTTGGTTTTCTTTAGATTGGGTTTTGAGGGTGCCTTTGGCAATGAGAGCCTTTTCTATTTGAATCCCTTTCTCGATAACCTCCTCAAAGGTGCGGACACAATGCATTTGGAGGTGGAAAGCTATATCTGGGTTGAGATTAGGGACGAAAATACTGACTAGCTACTTCTCAGGGAAAGCGCAAGGGAAGCGACTAGCTATCCCTCTCCATCGTTGGAGGAAGCTGGCAAAGGTCTCATTTGGGCGTTGTTTTGTGCCGCACAAGTCTGCCATGGTGACGTCACTCTCTATGTTATATGAGAAATGACGCATGAATCTTTCCGCCAATTCTGGCCAGGTGAAAATTGATCCTCGTGGCAAGCGCGTGAACCATTCTAATGCTTGACCTCCGAGAATTTTAGGAAAAAGTTTGATGAGGTAATTATCACTATAAGACACCTCTTGACATGCCATGTAGAAATCTTTAACATGATCCCTTGGGTCTCCCTTTCCTTTGTATTTGTCGAACTTTGGCATATCAAATTTCTTTGGAAAGGGTTGAAGGGTCATTGTCTTGTCAAAAGGATAGGGGCATAGTTCTTCGTATTGGTATTTCCTAATACTCCCTATATTTCTTTCTTGTATGCTTGCAAGCGTTGCTTTCATAGATTGTACTTCTTGTGCGAGCAATTGTTCTTTAGTGGGAGAAACGGGGATGTGTACATGATGATACCCTGTGTCTTCTTCTCCTTGGTTTTCTCGATGGAGTTCGTGGATCCTAAACTTAGGCTTTGACTTTTGAACGTTCTTGTTTGTGTCTTTCTGTACTTGGAAAGTAAGCAAAGCTAGTTGTCGGCTTAACTTACTGAGTTGTTGTTGGATTGTGACTTGGTTTGTGTCTTCTTCTTCTAAAGGTTCCTCCTCTTCGTATTGTGGAGGTTCTTCCCTTGTCTCATGTTCTATCTTGTTTCTTCGTGGCACTTTGATGAGGGGTATTCTATGCCCTACCACTTTATCATTTTCTGCGTAAGAAGTGGAAGCATGTCCACATGTTAAAATATCTTCCATATTGATAAGGGGGTGTTCCTCCTTAGTAGTGTCATTTGTTTGTAGTATTGGTTCCTTCTCAATGGGCAATTTGGCCCCTAATTCCATGACCCGTGCCAAAACTCTATCTTTGTTTCTAAGGAGAAACTCATCTAGTAGAGTGGGGTCAAAATCAAAGTCTGCGTGTGGTGATTCTAATTCATTTCCACTATGATCGACTATCTCTTCTGTTTCCTTTTCTGCAGAAAATAGTGGTCCTAGATCGTGTCCGATAAATGGGTTTGACCCTTGTTTGTTAGAGGTTTCCCAAGCTTGTGCCTGTTGTTCCTCATATGTTTGTTTCTTTAACCCTAGACGCGTCTTGGGATCCATGTTTTCGTGATAAATTTCACTAAGGTAAGTTATAGATTTGTTCAAAATTCAATGTCTACCCCTAAGTGAAACACAAGATATACGTGCTAAGAGTAAATTAACAGTGTGAGAATACCAATGTGATAGAATGATAAATTCACCAATGAAACAATTGTTTGGTACCAAAACCTAATCAAATGAAATACTTCCTAGACTACGTTTCAAAGTAATTTGTGATACCAGATGATTAACAAGATGTCTCCACTTATGCCAAGTTCAAAGGAATGAACAAGACGTAAGTAAATACATGAAGTTAAATGCGATCTCCCAATCAAGATATACGATGAGCAAGCTCAAGTCTGATTAAGACCTATATCTCAAAAAGTGTCAATTACGATTTGCGAATGACACAACAATATCACCAAGATATGTTAACCCACTTTGCAAGAAAGTGGAGTGTTGATATCGAGGTGTTATTGATATAACACGCACAAATGGTAGTTCCTAACACCTTTTGAAATTGAAGTAATAATAAAACTGAACAAAAAAAACTCAAAGTATAGCTAGGAATAATTAAGAATGTGTGCAGCGTAACCGTACAATATAGGTATTTATGTCGAGTTTACAAGAAACAAGATGTAAATATCGAAATTGTAATGATACGAGACAAACAAACTAACTCCTCTATGAAAGTCCGTAGTGATGAACCACACCTAACTACAATGATGATCTTGACGTGGCTATAAAGATCACAATGGCTACCAAATGACGTGAAAATGCCTTCACTCACTTTAGACATTTAACTAACCCAGCCGCAAACATGGATGGGCGTAAACAGACATAAAAGTGAGAGAAACAGTCGAATGACAACACAAAGGTAATCACACCTCTTTTGATCAACAAAGTGTCAAAAGAATATGAAGGAAATAAATCAAGAAAAAATGACAAAAAATGCTAGTCTTACTTCGACAGAGTTTCGTCTTACCCTAAGGCAAGTAAAAACTAGGCAAAAGTAATACGTCACACGTTTCTCAAAAAGAAGGTTCACAACTCAACACTGTTTTAAAGTGGTCAAAGTGGGCTCCTGGCCAAAGTATATTCTCCTAGGTGGTTCTCTCACCCTAGGTGTTACAAATTTTCCACGAGCGAGCGCGATTTACCCAAAAAGTCGCACTGACTAGTTTGGGAGTATCTCGGCTTTACTTTACCCCCTTCAAGAATAGTAGGAAACTAGTGCGTCTATGTGTACTATCACTGGGGTCGCCACAACGGACAACCTGTAACTCTATCTCACAAAGGAATCACTAGTCAAGTAGGTAGTGTGGAGCACTTCCCGTTTCGTCCACAAGGTTCCCTCTTGTGTGGACTACTTTGGGGTTCCTGGAACCACCCCCATTGTTGTAGCTTAAGGCGTTATGCCAAAGGGGTTATGTTCCAGTTGAGCGGAGAGGGACGTACCCTTTTCCAAACCCTGCAATACAGTGTTTTGAATATGTTGTTCTTTTTATCTTGTTTAATTAGGTGTGGTTTGCTTAAACACCTTTTGGCAACCTATATAACAACTGTATTAGTAGTTTTTGATTTCGTTTTGATTCCTCCTTTCTTTGACAAGCATTTTTAGGTCCTGCACTCAAGCGTTAGTATTTCTCCAAGAAAATCACATTATTTAAAAGAGGATTAAAAGTTGCTTTTGATTCTCAAGATCATCCAAGGATGCAAGAGAAGAGCATACACAACAAATAATCCAACTAAAAAGTAAATAAAATCTTTTCAATCAATGAACCATACAAAATTCTTGATAAATGTTCATTCCTTTTAAACCAAAAGTGAAAGATGAAGTTTCCAATTTCCAAATGTTATAAAATGAAGACTAAAGTTGCTTTTGATTCTCAAGATCACCCTAAGGTGCAAGAGAAGAGCATACACAAACTTTATTCCAACTATATAGAAATGGAAAACTTCAAATCAAAGGACCATTGAAAAATGCTTTATAAAAGGTTCATTCCCTTAAGCAAAATGAATAATTAAATTTCTAAGTTTAATCCTAATGTTAAAAAGATATAGATCAAAGTTGTTTTTGATTCTCAAGATCACCAAAAGGTGTAAGAGAAGAGCATACACACGCTTTGATCTAAATCGAGTAAGCATGGAAATACAACATTCATCAAAACATTAGACATGTTAGAAAATGACCAGGTTTAAAATAACAAAAAAATCTGCAACTTCTGTAAGTTTAAATCTTGAATTTATGTTTTCATTGCATAGTTAACTTCAATACCTTTCCAACGCAAAAAAAATGGAGTCATTTTGAGGTCGGGAGCAAAAGTTATGGCTTTCGGAAGATGGGTTACGCATATGCTCTTATGCTCATGGGTATGCACTTGACATGCACTTAAAAAATGTCAAAAAAAAACGTCCCTTAATATGTAAAATGAGCAAATTTTATCAACCAAGATTCAATTTTGACAACAACCCATCACATTAATATATGAATAGAAGACTCAATGCTATCAAACATTAACATACATGCTCAAGAATTTAAGATTTTCAAGAAATTGACAAAACTAGCATGTAGAATGATGAAAAAGTAAGCTTTAAAAATGAAAACATGATGAAATCTTGAAATTTTCTCACCAACATTAAATTTTAACAGCAACCCACCACATTAATATGCAAATATAAGACTCAGCACTATCAAACACTAACCTACATGCTCAAGAATTGAAAATTTTCAAGAAATTGACAAAACTAGCATGTAAAATGTTGAAAAAGTAAGCTAAAAAAATGAAAACATGATGAAATCTTGAAATTTTCTCACCAAGATTAAATTTTGACAGCAACCCACCACATTAATATGTAAATAGAAGACTCAGCACTATTAAACACTAACCTACATGCTCAAGAATTTAAAATCTTCAAGAAATTGACAAAACTAGCATGTAAAATGTTGAAAAAGTAAGCTCTAAAAATGAAAACATGGAGAAATCTTGAAATTTTCCCCTCAATTCCAATTTTGACAGCACTTCACCTCCTTCATACCTACAAGGAAGACCCAACACATGCAAACTCAACAAAAAATGTAAAAAAAAAAAAGTTAGATCAACATGTGTAAAAGAGGGTTAGTAACCAAAAATAAAACTTAACTACAAAAACTTGAAATTAAGTGCAAAGAACAATGGAGTAAGTCCCACCGGGAGTTCCAAATGTGTATGTATACTTTGATTAATGCTAAATCAAATGAAGCAAGAACTACCACCTAAAATAGTTATACAATTTAGCTAAAACAAAGCATAAACACCATCATGATAAGAATTAAACAAGGGTTAGATGGTAGCATTCATCAATACAAACTTTGAAACTAACAATGCTAAATATCTAAACTCCTCTATTCTCTAACAACAAATAAATGAATGGACCTAAGTAAGCTCCATGGCTATCAAAATAGTTGTCCTTAATGCTCCAAGAACCTAGGAATGGGGGCTAATCAAAGTTGGGCTACAAGACCCTTTTGACACCTCCCATATGACCCAAGCATTTTAAGAAAGAGGCTTAAATCTTCAAGATGATGAACTCTCAAAAGGGCAAGGTGCAAGCTCTTAGTCTCTTTGTTATATGCTTTTGCATTTGTTCTCTTAGAAATTTTAGGTGTAAGTAAAAAGGTAGGTGGAGGGCTCTTTATATAGCCCAAAGGATAAAGGATTCAACACATTCTCATGAATGTGGGATAAAGGTAAAACATGATTAGGAATGGATAAGGTTGCTTTATTAAAGGTAACCTTACTTTAGAAGGGTTTAATACATGTTTAGCAAGTCATGGGAGTTGGGGGGGATTTTAATTAATCAAAGGTGATTGATTAATAGGTAGATGTAAGCTTATAGAAGCTAATTAGAGGAATATTAGTACGATTTAGGCTATTATAAGGGGATTAAATCAATTAAATATTGATTTATTGGTTAAATGGAAGGGAAAGCTAATTAATTAATAATAATTAATTAGTCTAGGTAGAAGGGGTGATTTATTAACGGAAGGTCGTTAATTAGGGTATTTGTTGGATAGGCAACTTAATTAATTAGCTTAGTGTAATTAATTAATGATGATATGAGGGAAAATGAGTGCCTTTGACGATATGTCATTGATTTGCGAGAAAGGGGATAATTATCACAATTTAAGTATTTAAATTGCTTGGGCGTAATTATAGGTGTCTACACTGATACATACATATTTTTCATAGGTTTTCTTTCAATTATGTTTATGCTAGGTATGGATGTTTGTATACTTCTTTCTGTTATGATAAAAGTCATATAGTCTATTAAGTACTATCTATCTGGAATGGCTGCAAGGATCTAGAGGCCGTTCTGAGCTCTATGGTTCTTGTATGTCTTAAATCCTCGTTAAATATCTTAAACACAAATCATAGATGATGTTTCCCACTTAAATCACATAAAAGAGAGACTCGGCACCCGTGCATGCCTCGGGTGAGTGCCCAACATCCGCTGGGTGATAGGCCGATGCATATGGGGTTCCTTTCTTTTGTGATAGGGGTAAAAATGACTACACGAAATCAGTTAAGTAAGATCCTCTCTAAATTTCAAGGTTTTTTTACTTGATTTACCAATGTTATCTCAATTTTAAGGTTTTTTATAAATTCACTACTGAGGCTGCAATTTTGGGAATTGTCTAAGTTTTGTATATTTTCATAAAGATTGCCAAAAATTATGTAGGGTTTGTTCCTATGTTTCTGTCTATTCAGCTAGGAACCTAAAATATCCAAGCCCTAAATTTCTACTTTAACCCTAGTATCCCAAGACACCAACCCTACATCATGATAGGGATATCAACTAGAGGCCAAGGTAAACATCAAACTCCTAGTAAGGAAGATGTGGATTTTGAATCTTCAGCTACAGGGGCATCAAAGATAGTCTCCCAACTTGAGGACATGGTAAACAACCGCATGAAAAATGTGTAGGCCAAGTTTGGTCATAACTTGAACACGATGAAGGGAGAAATGATGTCATAATTGAACAATGTGAAGGGTGACATGAAAATGGAATTTACGTTATTGAAGGAGTCGCTACAACTGATATCATGCATGAAGTCTAGCGATAATTCCCATTCAAGTTACAGGGATCATCATTTAATGCACAATTTGATTCCAACCACACCAACCGGGGTGGATCCTCTGCACACACCACTGGATCTTATAACCAATGACGCAATATTATTCCAAAAGTGGAAATGCACAAATTTGATGGAAATGATTTGCTCAATTTGATTAACCAAATGGAGAATTTATTTGATCTGCATAAGATCCCATCAAGACAAAAGGTAACTATTTCATCCTTATATATGGAAATTGACCAATTCATCTGGTATCGTTGGTTATGTGCTCAAAGGAAGAAAAATGGTCTTAATGTCACATGGATAGTTTTCGCTAAAGATCCACAACTACACTATAGTTCTAGTGTGTGTAGATACAAAATCACGCACTTGGGTACATTTCTAGGTCTTAATCACATACCACTATTCATATGATTCCTAAGCAAGAAAACTAGTAATTGCCATCTATCTTTGGCCTCTTTTTTGTCTTTCTGGTTTCCTCTTTGGTCTTGCACACCCCATAACCTAGTTTGATCTTCATTGCTTTATCTTTCTTGACTCTGGACACCAACGCCCAGCCAAGACGCCAGTGCCCAGGAGCCCTCATCCCCTCTGGGATCCCTCGACTTCTTTGTATCTTACTTGCATCTTTTGGGCCTCTTTTATCTTTTGGGCCTCTTTTATCTTTTGGGCATCTTGTTTTCTTATGGGTAGGCCTTTTAGCTATCAATTACAAAATTAAAACAAGGGAATCATATAAATACAAAGCTATGTAACTGATGTAGTCTATAATTCAACAATACAAGCCCATGCGTGTTGACACATCACTCAGCCTAGATTGAGCGCTCACCCAAAGTGCATGAAGGTACCAAGCCCCTCTTTAGGGTTGTTGTTGCCGGATGTTAGCATGATGAAGACTTTAATCATTCAGATCTATAGCTAATATATCTTTCAAACAATGTATATTCAGATCTAGATCTAGAACATAACACATTTTAACAGATAACCATAATGGAATCAAGCATGCAATACTGAATTATAACCATGAGAACACCTTATTTCAGTCCATAATATCAATTATATTAATTGTAGTAAATAAAAAGAAGCTTCCTTACAATCATAGTAGTATACACTCATTCACATAACAAATCTAGCAACATAATCTCACTATACCCTAGTTCTCACACGCATATCTATGCTCTCCCTCTGCTACACAGTTCAATACATATTTATAAGGGTGGGGACTTTCCCTTCACCCTTATCTAATCCCAAAATAGGTCGTATGTTATTATTAGCCACACATCGTTACAAAAATAGGATTACATGCAAGAGTGTTAACAATAGATCTCTGTTAGTCAACTATCTGTTTGCCATTCTATCTTTAGCCTGCATCCATGAAAAACACTTCATAGATGATCATACAAAAATAGCCAATGTGTGTCGCGCAAGTCTCCAATCGGTTTGAGTGCTCCGCACACTATTTCCAAAAATCGATCCTCATCATGAAAATGGCTAATTCCTGAATATGTCTCTGTTCTGCACATGATCCTCTTTGATGCTTCCACGCCTTTGAATGTGCTCTGCTCTCCTGCACAAACCTTCTGCATTTCCTTCGCTAAGTGCTAGATTTTGACTGATCAACATTACCCCACACTAGTTTCATTTCCGCCCCGGCAATGGTTGTCTCCAAAAATGAATCAAAGAATATGAATAGAAGAATATAAATAATTTTGATGAATAAAAGAATGTCTTTAACCTACAATATCTTCTACTCCAACCTGAATAATCAATTCTAGATATTCCTCTTTTATCTCCACCTCTAAGGTCTGCCAATCATTGAGCGTGGCCTCTACTTTCTCTGGAATATCCACTGCAATTGACTCTAATTCATCCCTTGCAATCTCTCCTTTTTCATTCTATAAGACCAACACAATGCTGGACATGCTAGTCATTCTCCCTTCCAACAAGTCCATCTTTTGAGAAATGAGTTTTCCAAGCTCATCCATCCTTTCCTTGTGAGGTTCCTGAGCGTATGTAAGGGCCTCGTGCTTCTGATTAACTTGTGTTAACCATTCTGCATGGCCCAATGTCTCATCCTTCATGTCCTTCAGGACCTCATTGTCTTCCAAAATAGTCTTGTCCTTATAATGGCCTCTGGTGTTGTATAAATATTCAATGCTTGATCTGCCTTCTTCAGTTCCTATTGCAATCTATGAAGAAATCCTTCATATGATGCAATATTCCGCATCACTGAAGCCTTTTCTCACTCTTCTTCATGTGCTAGATCCTTTGGCTTAGGCATGCACAAAGGTTCATCTTCAAGCACTAAGTCCACCAATGTACTGACATAATGTATTACCAAAGGAAACGTCTTGGGTACCTTTGGCTCTAAGTGTGGCCTAGCCTTCATGACATTGTCACCAATCTCCTCTACCATGCTGATAAACACAATGTTCTTCTTCTGTGCCAAGTATTTTTCCTATTTTAGGTACGCTATTTCCTCATCCTTAGTCTTGATCTCCTCCCTTAACGCCCTAATTGTTGCAGCTTTATCCATATTCTGTCATACATGTGACCTCTATCGAGACCTTCACCAAAGCATTGCTTACCTGTTCATCTGACATAACAGTAGGATTTACTATTATGTGTCTAGCCTGAGGTGTCTTTTTCAACCTCCTTGACATACATGACTCACACACATCAAAGTCTAGTTCATCCATATGCGTGTGTATCAACCATGAAAATTTCTTCTTTATGCACACCGTCATGATATCTTCATCCATTAACTCCCAGCCATATAACTCCTTTTGTGTCATTGTGCTCTGGAAACAGGCACAGAAAATTTTACCTATGTCCTCGGTGTAGCCCATGGCTGGTGGAATATACTCCCCACTTGTTCTTCTTGATCTAGGCCGCTTAGGAACTTGGGATTCAAGATTGGGAGCTTGTGCTGCTATGTTCTAAGAAGTCTTTGTTGTTGTCTCTTTTGCCCCTTTTTCTTCCTCTTCTCCATCCTTCATTTCTTCATCTTTTTGTTCTTCCACATTCTCTGGAGGTGTAGGAGAATTAGGTGCATTTTCCTCTGAATATTCTGCTTCCTCATTCAACTTTAATTTCCTTCTTCTTTTCTCAGTTATCTCCTTATGTGGAGAGATTCGAGGTGATTTGCACTGTTTGTGGAGTAGCACCTTGGGTCCTTGTTCTCCTAAATACTCTCTTGAATCAGTGCTCTCCTTGGACCAAATCCAAGTCCTCATCATCTTCCTCTTGTGGCTGAGGTGGAGTAGTTGTGCACTCATATTCATCCTTATTTGGAGGCTTTCTTCTACCTCTGTGTTCCAAACCACCACTATCCTCATGCTCCTCCTCTTCATCATCAACTTGAATTGTTTCTGTGGGCTTGGGTGTTGGAACATTTTCTATTGTATGCTTACCCTTTGGCAGCCCTGGAAGTGCAAAATCATTCTCCACATACTTAGTGTTCTCCATCTTGGGTTTGAGTTGTAGGTACATGAGTGCTGCTCTGGTGTCCCCAACTACCAAGCTCACAGGTTTCATGCTTATAATATCTGAAATAAGTCTTTCAATGTATGCATTACGCCCTGGATATACATACTTCTTCCTCAGAGTGTGGTAGTCACAATCTACCTTGTTTGCATTGAAGGTTAAGTGGTGCGCATCTGAGAACTGATGAACTGATGCCTAGAAATACCTTGCTGTGAAGGCATACGACAGTTTGCACCATGGGCTCCAAGCCCCATCCTTCATCACAAATCGTGTGATGTAAAAATGTTGGTATAGTAGAAAACTGAACTGCCTTACCCACCACCGAAGGAAAATCCTTGGGTATGCGTCACTCTTCCTCGAACACCACACAGAGTCTATCGTACCACATCTCTGCCCTCTACTTGAATGGTCCACTCATCGATCCATCGCACAAGTACTTGCCAAATCTTTCCTCAGGTGACTTGTGTTCAGTGGGGTACTCCCAAATATTCTCCCTTGGCCCATCAGGCACCCCAATCTCCATGAATACTAAGGACAATAACATAGCACCAAAACTTATTCTGTCACCTATTCATGCTTCTTTGATGATTGTCTTTGCTATGTGATCTGCAATGTTGTAGACCACTCCTTGAGACATCTTCTTGGCAACGTGCAACCACATTGTGTTTACCTACGACCACCTTCCTTGGTCATTCAACTTTGTCACAAGATGTGCAGCTGCCTGCACTACTGGGTACTTCTTCAACTTGTCAATGTCCATGCAACATGGACCCTTGGTATACCCCATATCCTTCCTCATCTCTAGGATTGCGGCTTTATCAGTTAAATCACTATCCAGATCCAACCCTGAGGCCCTTAGTCCTGTTACTATTGAAATCAAAGCATCTGTGATTCTTACCCTCCATCTGGTGAAGTAGAAGAAGTCCTCATGGAATCTACTCATCAACCACCGATACAATGGTTCATACTTTCCAAAATATGGCAGCTCATACAGCTGGTAGACTCCATTATGCTTCAACAACTTCTCACCAACATCATCGTATACTGACATATCCTCTTCCATGCGCTTGTTCATTATCGTGCTCAGCAACGCATCGAGCTCCTTCTTATTATCTGATGTTTGATGGTTGTAGTCATTGATTTTACATTGGTGGATATGGGAATCCCATTCTTGTCCCACAATCACACCCTCCAGATACTGCATTTTTGAAAAATTACTCTTGGGAGAAATTTCTTCTTCCACTTCAACCTTCTTCTTCCCTTTATCTCCTGCTGCGGGTGCTTTCTTTGGTGCCATTTGAAAAATCTCTCTTTTCTTCCCTCTATAGTCGAGAAAGTCAAAACCCTAGCTTAAATATTCATGCCCTAGTGGAAATCACATGCCCTAGCTTGTTTGTAACGTGTCTTCTTCACTCAACCCTTCACCTATGGTAACGTAAGCTTCTCTAGCACACAACCCTTCTCTCCACATCTGGTTTCACACTCTATGCACCTCAACATGATTGCTTAGCTCATTCGCACTTAACCCTTTTCAAATTATCTCAATTACAATGGTAAAAATGAACTCGCATCCCATCCTTATATAGAATTTCAAAAATTTAGTGCATTTATTGCTCCTCCACCTACCAACAATCCTCTCATTAATTGACCATTTTCATTATTTCCACGTGGTACATCTTTGCACCCAAGCTATAACCTTCTAGCACACCCTCCTACCTTTTGGCTGCAGACTTCTCTTCAGCGTGCTTCCATGCACTTGAGTACCTCATCACTGTGCCTTCCACTGGTAGTCTTCCCGGCCTCTACTTACCTCGCGTTATACTTGTTTCTTCATTCCTCTCTATCTATGGTCCTTGTGTCCAGAAGAAATATTTTTTTTTTCAATTTTCCAACCTTGAATAACACCCGTAGATAGTTCCTTTCATGTGGAATTATTTCCATCAGTCCTATACCTGGATATCAACAACCTACCCCACACTAAGGGTATGTGTAGTCCTTTATGCATAAAAATTCTTCAAATAGTAATTAGCTTCTGGCACGTAAATGTGCTTATTACACAAACACACCAACTAAATTGAAAAAATCATAACAAAAAAGAAGGAAACACATTAAGGGAATGCATAATTGAAAACCTAATCTAAATGGAAACACTTCCTTATTACAAACACCAAGAAGACTTATTTATAGTAGGGCTTCAGCCTACTCCCATTGAAGTAACCGGGTAACCGTATTCCATCAAGTGCCTCTAACTGACAAGCACCTGATTCGAGTATGTGAGTGATAACATACGGCCCCAACCAATGTACCTTGAGTTTTCCTAGATGGTGTAAAAACTTAGAATCATAAAGGAGCACCATTTGTCCTATCTCTAACTTTTTATCCCTGATGTTCCTGGCATGCCATGCTTTCTATCTGGCCTTTTCTTATTTTTGACTCCAACATGTGTTATGCCTCGTCATTCATCCAATTTGATTAACTTTTCAATGCATTCTTCTAATGCTTTCTCATCAGAAAGACCTCCAATGCATGCACAATACGCAAAGAAGGTAACATAAATTCCATAGGAAGAACTACTTCTGCACCAAACACTAACTGAAATGGTGTGGCTTTGTTCAACCTTTTATATGTTGTTCCGATATGCCCAAAGTACTGCAGATACTTTATCATCCCAATCCTTTCTTCCAACATCACATATTTTTGTTAATGTCTGGCTCAAAATTTTGTTGAAAGCCTCAGACAGTCCCATTTTCTGAGGATGATAGGGTGTAGTCTTATGGTGTGTAATCATGAATTCATCCAATAGAATTTTTATTGTCTCATTAAGAAAATGTGTGCCCCTATCACTGGTCAAACTTAAAGGACATCCATACCTTGTAATAATATTTTCCCAAAGAAACCTGGCTCTTGTGGCTACTATAAAATCCTTTGTAGGTGTTGCTTCTACCCACCTTGTCAGATAATCTATGCAAGTTATGATGTAATGCAATCCAGTTCTATGCGTAGTTGGTGAAATAGGACACAAAAAATCTATAGCCCATTTCTCAAACGGTTCTGAACTAGTAATGGGTCTTAGAGGCATTTCATCTCATTGACCTAGTTTCCCAAGGTGTTGAAAATGATCACAATGCCTTACAAAATTCCTTACAATCTTTATACAGGGTCTCCCACCATAATCCAACATGAGTAGAATCTTGCACAAGTGGCATCACCGACATAGTGGCCACCTGTAATACCACCATGAGCTTCTTCCATAATATCCATGTGCTCATGTTATCAATACACAACAGCGTAATACCTCATCCTGGCCTAACTTGTACAGGTCACCACTAATTAACATATAGGGGGCTACGCGTATAGCAAGTTGTTTCTTCTCCAAGGATTTCATTCCTTCTGGTGTCATACATGTTCATAGAAAGACAACAATGTCCTCTAGTTCTGATGGTACTCATTGTAACCTATATAACTGTGCATCTGGCATGGTATCTTCAATTGCCTGTGCTTCTTCTCCTGACTGTATTCTAGATAGATGGTCTGGTCCAGAATTACTTTTCCCTAGTTTCACCACAACTTTGAAATCAAATTCCTAAAATAGGAGCACCCATCAAAATATGTGCCCTTGTAGAATGTTCTTGTTTACCAAATACTTCAATGTCATGTGATATGTATAAAAGAATAATGGTGTATCTAGTAGGTACTAATGGAATTTATGTAGTGCATAGATCATTGACAAAGCTTCACGCTTTGTAGTTGTGTAATTCTGTTCTACAGGAGTCTTCTTTCTACTAGCAAAATTGAAGGGATGATCTACAATACCTTCTCCAGGTTGAGCCAACACTACACCAATGGCCATGCTAGAGACGTCAACATGTACATGAAATGGTTGGTCCCATGAAGAAAAATGTAGAATAGGCGCAGTAGTAAGTTTTTCCTTCAATGTGTTGAATGTGCATGTTGATGCGGTTCTCCCCAATAGAACGTACCTTTCCCTTTTAGTAAATCTTCCAATGTGTGCAACAAATCTTTGGCATATCCTTTGATAAACTTCCTATAATATCATGTATGACCCAAAAATCCATGCACCTCACTCTGACTGGTAGGCTCCCTTAGGCCTATAATGACTGCAACCTTGGCTGGATCAACCAACAAACCTTCCTTACAGATTATGTGTCCTAACAATATCCCAAATGGTGTAGAAAATATGCACTTCTTGATGTTCAATGAGATACTCAAATGTCTACATCTTTCAAACATTAAGCATAATTGTCACAATGATCCTTAACTAATCCATACACCGTCTAATCATCTAAATAGACCCGTAAGAAGTTGTGAATAAATTCCTTGAATGCTTGAACAACTATGCGTGAAAATACATCAGGCACATTTTTTAGACCAAAAGGCATTATAGTATAGGTGAAGCTACCCCATTCTGTAGTAAACGTAGTCTTTTCCTGATCCTCCTGGGCAATCTGAACCTGATGATACCCAGAGAACCCATCTGTAAATGAATATATTTCACACCCTGCAACACATTCTAGTATTTCCTCAGTGAATGGTGTGGGAAAGGGATCAGTCACACATGTAACATTCAGCTCCCTGTAATCCATGCAAATCCTAATCCGTCCATCCTTCTTGATACTGATCACCATTGGACTAACCCATTCTAACTCATTAAGGGGCTTGATAATTCTAGACTTCAACATTTTGTCAATCTCTTCTTTTACCTTTTCACGCAAGTTGGGGTTCATCTTGTAGGGTCTCTTTCTAACTGGGCGTGCACCCTCTTTAAGATTTATCTTCATCTCCCCTAATGATTCATGCACGCCTTTAAGTTCATGGTACCCCCTAGGGAATAAGTCTGATAAGACCTTAGTAACTCGCGATTTTTTACACTTCAAAGTTTGACCAATAGTCCCCAATCACAACTTCCTTAGGCTCAACATCTGTTTCAATATTCACCTTCCTTATCTTTACAGGTTCATTATAGGCGCGCGCAGCTATATCTACACTGTCCAATAACTCACACCTACCTGTTGAATGGTTTACATCTAGATTTTATACTTCCTCGTCATCCACTAAGTAGACCATTTTTCCTTTTTCCTTCTCAAGGCAAGTGCATTGAAGTAGTGTTGCATCAGCCTCTATTTATTCAAAATTACATGGCTCCTGAGTCCCCTTCATCAAATAAATTCCTGAAGGAATTCTTTAGCCTTGGCACTATCTCCCATAGTTAAGCACTTTATGACTTTCAATGATTTTGCCACTGGAGGATTTGTAGAGAAGAAGTCAAACATCTGGGTCATTCCTTCAATTAAATCCTACCAATTTCCAGTCTCTCTATGGATTTCTACATATACATACCAAGCACATGTGCATCCTTGTAAAGTGGAATAAAACTTGTGCACCCATAGCGAAGGTGGTAAAGCTTCCTGCCCTTCTATCCAGAGTCTCTCACACTTCTGAACGTGGTGTTGAACAAGTTGATTACCATGATAAGTACATATTTGAGTAGGTGCATTGCTCCTAAAGAACCTAGTAGTAAGGGAGATCCTAATTTCATTCCATCCTACAAGATTATCCTTGTGGGCCACCCACCAGCGTGTTGTTATCCCACGTAGTGTATATGCTAGCATATTTATTCTTTCCAATGGGTCTATCCACTATTCTCCATGGCACTCAAAAATACCATAGGATCTCCTTCTCTGGTGTAACAAGGTACCGAGTTGTTACCTATCCTTCTAACATAATGCAGTTTTTTTCCTCTAGGAAATATGCTCTTTACTTCACACCCTACCAACCCATAAGTGCTATGAGCTCAATTATCACAAGAAACACTTGTAGTATTGCTAATGGACTATGCATCCTCCCACTGAATTATTCCTTCTTTAGTTTTCTCAAGAATCTCTGGGTCTCAGATGAAGCATACATAAATCCTATTTAGATGTTTTTCACTTAAGGGTTCAACATAGGGCACAGATTTTCCATCTATTAAAGGGATAATAATTCTTTCCTCCTTGTTTTCAAAACTGATATAACCTTTGTTGAAATGAAGATCAACATTATTTGCATAGCACCAAGGATTCCCCAATAGAACTGGGTAGCTATCTAACTCTACCAGCGCTAAAACCTCAAATTTTCTAGTGAACTTGGCTCCTTGTATGGTAATGGATGCATCTTTCAAAACTACAGATTGGAGTGGCCTTACTCTAATTAGCCATGAACAATAATTTATTAGGATGGCTACAATGGGGGTCTCCCCATTTGTACCCATGTATCTAAGGTAAGAACATTAACTTCAATGGTTGTATCAATCAGTATATTACTCAATAGCCACCCATCCATAATAACATTCAAAGTGATTTCCTTGTCATAATCTAGGCTATGAGGGGAAGATTCACATGTAGGATCTCTCGTCTAGTCTCAATACTTGTGCATGGAATGTTTCCCTTTAACCAATTCCCTAACAGTGGAATTATATCTTCCGGGTGCAACATTCTACACACTTCTCTCAAGTCATCCATATTGGTTAGGACTAGTCTCTAATGACTTTCTTTTGTTCCACCTTCCTATGATTGCTCTTTTTAAGTATTGTATCTCACCTTGAAGATTCCTAAGTAGCTTCCATGGTTTCTTGATAAAACTCCTTCTGATGGGTAGGGTTTGGGTATCATGCATGAATAGAACCTCCTCCTTAGTGATGGTAGGATTTTTCTGTAATGCTTCTCTAGCATGTGCCGTCTCAGCGCAGGTCATGATCTTTACTTGCAACACCTTGGATTCTGCTTCCAACTTAGGCATCCATTGATTTTCCACAACGCTGTTGTATCCTAGCCATCCATGTACTTTTGTTTTGTTGTCTATGCTTCTTACTAAGATGATCATACAAGTTCGGGCACTCCTCATAGCTATGGTTCTTTCTAAAAAAAGAACATGTAATAATCTAAGGACATTCACGCCTGTAGTGGTCAGAAGATCCACATGTATAACATGTTATGTGAGGGAACTCACTTCTTCCACTACCACAACCTCATCCTCCAAATCCACTGCGGTATCCTCAACTTCTACGACGAACGCCTTCAAAAATGCCCTTCATTCCAA
This sequence comes from Taxus chinensis, assembly GCA_019776745.2. Taxonomy (NCBI): domain Eukaryota; kingdom Viridiplantae; phylum Streptophyta; class Pinopsida; order Cupressales; family Taxaceae; genus Taxus; species Taxus chinensis. Next base: position 364,328,570 of record CM034149.1, read on the forward strand.
TCATAACATCCCTGATTGTGATCATGAGTCCTGATGCTCATTCTTTCCCTTAGAGTTATCTGAAAATCTGTCTGTATGTTGTACACCAACATATATAGCATCATGGATCTGACCAATCAGTCAGAAGTCTTCTGTGTCATGAGTCATGGACCTACAAATTTTACAGTAGCTTGAAATGTTCTTCCTTATCGACGCGTTGTAATAATGGGCAGCAACTAGCATCATGGTTTAAATGGCATATCTCACAATCCAACAGCAATGAGTGTACTGATCTATGAGGACAACTATCCTTTGTGTGACCTTCTACTTCACAATTTGTGCACCAAATCCCTGTGCATGTCTCATGTGATGAATTTGCTGATAGTTTCTCCAACTATTTTTCCATAGCTGCAATCTTTGCTTCTAAAAATGGGCTCACCCTAGTGTCTATGCTTCCAACTACCTCAACATGTAAGGCTGCTTCAAGTGCTTCGTGCAGATCAGTGTATGTCTTATCTGATAACGCCCTCCTAAAAGGGGTAATCAGACCCCCAACGAACCACTATGCATGTTGGCTTGCATGTATATCATAAGAACTCTTAGATAAAAACATTTTAAACATGTGCATCATACTCTTTGACACTTTCAGTAGTTCCTTGCTTAATATACTTGAGGGAGCTCATACTCTTCTTCTCAAACCCAGGGATGTGAATCTCTTTAAGGAATGCATATTTTAAAGCTATATAGTCTACACAAGTCTGATCAGGGTCAAACTTTCTATATCTACTGTGTGCACACCCTTGTAACATAGTAGCAAATTGTTTTGCCCTATACTCAGAATCCATGATTCCTTTTGCACACCGCAATATTTCAAACATATGCACATGTTCAGCAAGCACCTTCTATGCCCCTATACTCTGGAAGATGAAGATACATATCCATGTAAATATTCTGGGGTTCGTACGGACCTCACCCACCTGATACATAACATCCTATGATTCCCCTACCTCCAAAACCACCAGATGCACCGGAACTAGAGCTAAATATGCCTCCTCATCCCAAACCTGTAGCTATTGTCAGAAAAGAAGATGTAATTACCTGTGTCCTAACAGTAGAACTAAACTGTAACCTGATAGTCTACGAAGCATTACCACTTCCATAAGTTAGTCCAAAAATTGGTGTGCCTATATTTTATGTTGATGATACACCAGAAAGGTAGTCCCATAGAACAATGAATCCATTTTTGATGCCATCACTGTGCTTGTTATAATACTTATCTCCTACTCTCCCACTACTTGAATTAGCTTGTTGACTATTTGTTATACTAGATGATAGGAAACCAAGTGCAAGGGATAGGTTTCTAGGTGGATTCAGATTTGTGCTCATGGCCCAAGTTGTCTCTAGCTGGCATGCTTCTATGCGAGGCTGAAAATGGATCCCTGTCATGTACTTTCCCATATGGGGGATTTCTTGATGCTCTATCTCCACATCTCCTAAGTGAGCTCCAAATCCTTCACGAGCCATCTCTCTTCTCAATGCCATCCTCTCAACAACCTGTCACGTTTCTTCTCTACCTCCCTCTCGCATGCCTCATTATACTTAAGCCACATTTCCTCTCTCTTCCTTTTTGCCTCTATGTCTTCCATCTTTCACCAAACCTCACTCCTGCCCCCAAGCATGGTGGGCTTTAGTTAACCATTGGTTTACTTTTAGAATTAAAAGTTACCGCCAGGATCTTGATCGCCATTGGAATGCCTTGTAGGTAAGTTCCCCTTAGATATCATAAAAACTAGAATTCAACTACCTCTGGGCACAAATAAGTGGAAATTGAGTACTCCAAGATATAACTGTCCAAAACACCATAGAACCATGTATCCATAGCTCGAGTCCAAATCAGATCAGCATCATAAAGGGCCTGAAATTATTCCTGCATCTAGACAAGTGCCTGATACCTCCAATTCCTGCTTAGATGCATAAGCAATCAGCCACTCATACAATTTTACTGGAAAGATAACGAAGAAACTCTCATATAAACTGTTATATATATTTTGTTCCACCAACACACGTGCATTAAAATTAGATCTAGTGATGAACCACTATGCGTATTCTTCTTCGAGATCATGTATCCACTCCTCAACACTTGCTAAGGTCAACCGGTATGTATTTATTGTGAACCATCCTGAAAACAACTGAAAAAGAGGTCCTGGCAATGGAACCAATGATACAGCATAGAATTCAGTAATACAAGCCCAGTTATGCTGGCACATCACTCAGTCTAAACTGAGTGCTCACTCGAAGCACACAAAGGTACCAACCCCTCTTTAGGGTTGTTGTTGCAGGATGTTAGCATCATGAAGACTTTAATCATTTAGATCTATAGCTAGTATATCTTTCTAGAGTGCATATTCAGATCTAGATCTAGAACATAATAGACTTAATAGATAACCATAATGGAATCAAACATGCAATACTAAATTATAACCATGATAACAGCTTGTTTCAATCCATAATCTCCATTATATTAATTATAGTAAATACACAGAAGATTCCTTACAATCACAGTATTATACGCTCATGTAAGTAACATATTTGACATCATAATCTAACTATACCCTAGTTCTCACACGTATATCTATGCTCTCCTTTTTTTCTCTATACAGTTTACTACATACTTATAAGGGTGGGGACTTTCCCTTCATCACTTATCTAAATCAAAAAATAGGTCGCATGCTATTATTAGCCACACATCATTACAATAATAGGATTACATACAAAAATGCTAACAATAGATCTCTCTTAGTCATCTATTAGTTCACAAATCTATCTTTAGCTTGCATCCCTAAAAAAATTTCATAGCTGATCATCAAGAAATAGCCAATGCATGTCATGCAAGTCTCCAATCGGTTTGAGTTCTCTGTATGCTATTTCCAAAAATAGATCCTCATCATGAAAATGCATAAGTCCTGAATCTATCTCTGTTCTGCGCGCAATCCTCTTCGATGCTTCCACACCTTTGAAGGTGCTCTGCTCTCCCATGTGAATCTTCTACATTTCCTTTTCTAAGTGCCATATTATGACTTATCAACAGTAACCATAATAAATGACCAATCTCAAGCATCTATTATCATCACCTAAGGTTGCATCCAAAAGGTATTCTAAGAGCATCAAGGCATTCATCTAGCTTCATTCAAGGGATAACATACTACCTTTTCTGCATACACGCATAGGAGGGGAAGTTCATTTTTCCATCCACACATCTACTTACATTATTACATCTAGTTATTGCTCACTATCAAGTTCATCTTGTATAGAAGCTTCCTAGGGCGTAATTTCTACACACATGCACAAGAACTACATGGAGTCTAAGATGTAGTGCAATGCTCAATCATAAGTTCACTTTGTCGGGTGACCATCAGGGTCATTCAAACTCCCCATTTGCATATTTATTTTTTAGGATTTGATGTAGTTTGGGGTTTTACAGGATATCATTTATTTTACAGGTTATAGGTGAATTCTGCTATCATCCAGTGACTAACATCGAAGGTTAGCGACCACCTTGTGACACAAGAAGAATCAATTTTTGAGCTCTTGCACAGTCATAGGCTCCTAGAAGATGTCTCTAACACCCTTTCCCTAATCTAGGTGCCCTAGTCCAGGATCACCTGGAAGTTGCAAAATTTTCATAGTGCGGTTGCAACAGTTTCCTCCTCCTATTAGTCAATTCTCTAGTTCATAACACTTAAGGATTAATTGTGAAATAAGTTAAATCTTTTGTTCCCTCTCTTGCACTTAGGGCTTCAATTTCATTTAGCTTATTTATTGTGTCAAATATGTGCTTTATTAATTATTTATTATATGCGACTTTGTAATATCTAGGGTTTCACAAAAAGATTATTTTTAATCATTTGGTGAACCCGTCTCATTCAAATACTTTTGGATCTTCATTTTGCTTATTCTATCCAGTCTTCTTTCATGGCTTCTAAATCTCCTAAAGTTCCCTGATATCAATTAATTCAAATGCACCCATCTTGCAAATATGCTCTCCAAAAATTCGTGCACTCTATCCGTCTCCCTCTTGATACGCCACATTCAAAAATAAGTTAAATCTTCGATCATATTTTTAATGACTCTCTTGGTCCTAATTCCAATCAATCTGTTTGCAAGTCAACTGAAGCTTTACATTCTCTATTTCAAGATAAATTTCAGGCTATGGAATCCACGATTACATCTCTTAAATGTGAAATTCAACATCTTAAGGATGATTCTCAGGATTATTCTTCTTTTACTCCTCATCCTTATTCTATGTATTCTGCATGTGCTCATATTAGTGAATCCAAAATATTGCCACTCCCCACACCTCTCAAGTTTGATCTCAATACTATGCAACAAGATATTCTTCCATATCTCCTCACTCATCAATTGATCAAATTTCCATCTACTCATTTTTATCCTCCTTATTGGCTTGCACAATATCAAGGTCATCCATATTTCAATTATCATCGAATTAGTGGACATAATGACAATGATTACTATACTCTAAAACAACAAATTGGACACCTTAAACATTATGGTCTTATTTCATTTGCTACAAAAAATGTTATTGTGTGTTCTTCTCCAATTGTTAAATCTCATTGGGTTCCTAAATATGATTCCTCTATGCCTAATGAGCATCATGCCATCACTTTTAATGTTCCTTCTTCCGTTACTCAAGCGTTACCTATACAACACACTCTAACTAAGCAATCACCTCTCAAGGTTTTTCCTCCATCACCTCCTCCTACTAAGTCTTTTTCCACGTCACCAACTCCTAAACAACCTCCTCTAAAAATCAATCCAACACCTCCTCTTCTCAAATTTTCTACAGTGCCATTAATCCCACATAAGCTACCACCAATTCATTTTTTCAAACAAACTACTCCTTATACTGATGGCCAAGACACATTTCAAACTCTTCCACCATGGCATGGTCCTACTGTTGCTTCTACCTACCATTGTGCTAACTCTTTCTATTCTCATGACACAAATAATGCTCTCCCATAATGACATGGTATCTCTCATGTCACCACATAGATCTCCATCATTGGAACACTTAGAGGGCATCATGCTTATCCCCCCTCGTAGAATTCTCAAGTGTCTTGCATTTCCCCTATTACACTTCATGCTTCATATATAGTATTTCTCATTCATTACAAATACATTGATACACAGAACTTATATCATCACTACCCTATGAAGCACTCTTGTGATAAGGTTCACACTTGATTTTTAAGGGCATACTACATCCATGAACATCACACAATGCACATTTCACGCTTTACGCTTTACAATACATATTTCTAGCACTTTATTATCACACATCACACTACCCTATGATGCACTCTAGTTCCATGGTTCATACTCGACTGTTAAGGGTCTAAATATGAAATGAACCTCACCACATTCACGCTCTTTATGCTCTACACTTCATTGATTCATTTACCTAGCATATATTCAAACCATTTACCAATGATGAAATCTTGTTATATGGTTCATTATTGAATGTTGAGGGGTCTTTTATAAATGAACCTCATCTCATACACATTCGCTTAGGGGCACGCTGCTCCTATAAAATTCTCATTTCATATCATTCCATACCTCTCATTCATGCATATCTTGGTTGCACATACTCTTGTTTGCTTATACTTGTTACATATACCCTTTCACATGCTAGATAGATACTTGGTATGTCATTATATTTCTATATGCACTTGCACGTTCACTTGGTATTTAGTTGTGAATGCAGACTTCATACAACTCTTTACATGCAACATGGATGCTTGGCACTATACCTCTTACAAGTCCCACTGAGGATCCTTGGGGCATCTACTTTTGTACACACTACAAGTGCTATTGTTTTGTTTTATACTACTTCCTATTCTTACTAGCACACTACTCTAGTATACACACATGTTGACATAATTTTTATCTTTATAACATGCCAATAGATGATTCATGTGCAACAGTTTCTTTGCAAGAACTATTTGCTACCATGGTTGTCTGATAATTTTATTTATATTGTTTTCCAATATTTGTCATTGTATGCCATTGTTTGTGGGCTATGCCCTATGTCTTGCTCGATCATTTCTTGTATGATTTTTACCGCTTTGGCCCTGATTGTCGTGCGACATTATGAACAATGTCCCATGTTTGAAACCCATTTTTTGCAGTCTACATTGTCTTCTTGCTTACTAGATTACACATTGTATTATATATGCATACTTGTCTTGTTTGCAATAACACATGTTTCCAGCCACTTTTTTTGTATGTGCCTTGGTTTCTCAAGCACATTTCACCCCCTTGTAGTTTTAGATCAACATCAGGTCCTCTCCTTTGGGCCGCATACTCCTAGTAATGTTGCATGCACCCCAAACAAGGGGGTGCATACATTGGGTGAATCAGTCATCCATATAGCAGCTCAGAGCTTCAATACAAGCATGTACAATACAAGAATAAAACAACATACAGTTATAGAAACAACCCATATTTTGAATTTGTTCTATAGTTCAACATAGACACTAGTACCCAGATATAAATATTAATGCCTGGGTGCTCTTGACCTTTCCTGGGTGCCTATGACTAGGGGTTAGTTACAGTCAATTTCTCATATCAACACAGTTTTCAGCAATTCACATAGTAGTCTTCATAGTACAGGCATAATCTTCCAACTATTAGAATGGATTCTATCTACTTTTTCTACTTGGATTGAACATGGAACAAAGTGGGATCACACCATCTATAGTGGTGTATAAATTAAGGAAGCAATCAGGGATGGATAATAACACTAGACATTTCTCCCCAACACTCTTCTGCCATGGTGTGAGATCACTGTACTGCCGGAACAATGTAACAAGTGCCCCAATGATGATACAGGTCTCCTCGCAAGGTGTTCGGGATCCGGAAGATCTCTCCAAGTATGCGTTAACATCTCGCATGCCCCATGCTTAGCCCCCGCATGCTTTATTGTTCCCTTTTCCCCTCTTTTCTTAGCCTTTTTTTCTTCAGTTACGAAACCGCTGCCCTGTATGGGCAGCGGTCTCGTGACCTCCGCCTTGAACAGGGCGGCGGTCCTGTAACCGCCACCCTGCTCAGAGTAGCGGTCCTTTACGCATTTTCCAGAAGGCTATTTTTACACGACTCACGTAAATTCAACATTTTACCTGCTTTCTTTTACTTCCATGAGCTTGCATTTATGATTCTGGTTCCCTGGAATAGTGTTTTTCCATTGTTTATAGTTTAAGATTTCTATTTTGCTTTTACCTTGGGTAAATGCAAATTCTATAAATAGATGGCTTGTGCTCAAGCAAATGGCCCCTCAAGTTTGCACTTCTGAATTTCCTCATTTGCAAATAGATTTAGTCTTTCATTTTGCTTAAGAGTTCATAGTTTAGTTCATTGCTTGCTTAGTTAGCATTGTTTTACTGATGGTAAGACACAAATCCATCTTGTGCAAGTAGTGTTGTTGTTTCATCCAATCCATTGGAGTAGAATAGCTTAGGAAACCATTAAAGTTGCAATAGGTTTTACTCCTCAAACAGGATAGTTTTAGGTTCTGGACGCTTTATGTTTCATGACTCGTAATAAATCCCGCTAGGAATTGCATAAGCCAAGCTCTGTACTCTTGCGCTATCCCTCTCCTACTCACATTATATTCAGTGTGTATTCTGAGCTGAATTTATCCCAATATCTACTTCTGTTGATGTTAGCATTACATGACATTTCTGGATCCACGTGAAGATGAAAGAACGAGGAGATCACATTGAGGGGACAAGATCACACACACCATCAGATTCACCACTGTTCTGCAGAATCCAGGTTCTAGCTTTCAAAGTTCTAGTTAGAATCATATCAAATAGAGTAGTTAATTACTTTATTTCAGTAAAATCTATTCTCGATATTGCCAGGGAAGCTGTGGGGATTGATAGTTTCTGAGAAACTATGATTCACTCCTCACTTTTGAGGTAGGGTCAAGAATCTTGCAAATAGATTAGATGAGCTATTTTATTGTTTAGAATAGATCTACAAATTGCACAGGTAAATAACTACACTCGGTTATTTTGTTTGTTTTAAATTATTATTTAGTTGTCATTTCTAGATATTTTAAATAGCTACTTTCTTAAAATCATATAATTCATCAGAAAATACAAAAATAGAGGAATCATATATGCTATAGATATATTTCACATAGTTAAATTTCATTTTACTACAGTTCGTTTATATTGTTACTTTTGCATGACAATCACGGGACCTAGAGAGCCCAAAGACTACATATTCGAGCCAATCGTGCCTCAACCCAATCTCATCATAGCAATAACTGATATAGATCAAAATATTAGGATTCAAGTCTTCCGAACAATAGTAAGCTTGCAAGAAATCAATTCCCAATTGAGTGGGTTAAACAGAGAAGACGACCAAGCATACACGTTTTGGTCAAATCAGCCAAATTATAGATTACCCTAGGTATATATGACTGCAAGAGAATTAGAAAGGGAACAAACCTTTGGTTGTGATACTTTGGTCCCACAGCCAGATGCAGGAGACACTCTCATAGACATAGATACCAGTTTAAGGATCCAGGTTGCATGAACGCTTGTGAGATATTATCAAGAAAAATCACACAGTTATTGAGTCTAAACATAGAAGCTGAGAAAGTGTACGATTATTGGATACTAGGGATTAGGATTTGATTCCACGCATGACCATAGTAGGTCCAAAACAACCACAAATCTACAGTTGTGACCCACAAATCCCACAGCCCAATGAATCCATAGGAAAATTAGACATAGACACTGGCCTATGCACACTAGTATTCCAGTCCACTCCACTTCCACCCATCATCATCGAACAATTATCCTTGCTGGACACAACAACTAACAAAGCTAGAGAGTTCTAGACTAGGCCAGAGAACCGTCCATAGAATTAACTACATTTACCATCCACCATATGACCTTGTCCGGAGAAATACACGAAACTATCCCGGGTCATTTTCCACGTATTCCACAACCTATAGATCGAATCACACCAGAGCTCAATATTGATTAGATCCTTCGAACAGTCATCCTTGCTGATCGATCTATCACACTAGTCCAAGTTAGAAGGGCCTTATTTGCCTTAGATTCACAAATTCCATTAGTGCGTGTCGAAGACATTAGATTACCAAACTAGCTTGTTTGCACTCCATATATATTCCATACCCACCGGCTGTCTCGGCACGACCTTGGGAGGTCGGGTACGCGGAAGAGTTACTTGTAGATTCCCATGCTCGCATGTCACTTTTCCAGCGTACAAAATTGGTGAACCCGACATGAACCAAAAAAATTAGTGAAGCTGACGTAAACTTCCTACTTTTTCGTCCGAAGTCATAGTATTACGTTTTCTTTAAAGTTTAGTTTACTTTTCATCTTTTCCACCTCATTAGCTTTCACAAATCATTTTCGCTCTTTCCCATTATTCTGTGGGTATTCTTATACCCCCTGAATATGTCGGGATTCGATGCATATGGTAGACCCCTCTTGGGTCTTGAGGCATACTACGCCCAATAGAATAGAAAATCATCACCCTCACTCTCAGTATGGGGAGACAACTATTCAACTAATCTGTTGTCAACAAAAACTCCAAGGATCAGATATATCTCGTCCTTCTAAACAGAGGAGTTGGAACAACTCGATCAAATGCAACAAACAGAGCCTTCAGGCTCGAACAATATGACGTTCACTGGAGAATCTGGATCATCTCCTCAGGTATGCTACTTAGACCACACATTAGTAGACAATCAGATTCATACCAAGGTCTTAGACGATGAACAGTTCAGTACGTTATGCCTAGGAACGACCAACATTCTCGGAAGTATGTACCCACCTATAGGAATTTTACATACACAAACTTGAGGTTTCTTTTCGAGAAAGTACCTCCATACCACGTCATATAGGAAATAGGCCCTCGGGGAAACTTGGCAGGACAACTGATCAGTTCATAACAGGATATCATATGACCTATACAAAACCATGGTATACAACAAATGCCACCAAGGCAGAATATCATGACTTCACCAAATGAAGTCATTTCAACGTCTAATAGAAAAGGTTAGAGGGTTAGAACTTGCTCAAGCGAGTCAAAATTCACAATTCGTGCAAACAGGGAGTTCCAATCCTCCACACCATCCTAGCCAAGTAGATCTCCTCACAGAAGCAGGCACGTTAGGCATGATTCCTTAGTATTCACAAAAAATGCCAACTATACCCACCATCTCTAACACTGGTCCTCTCGGTCTAGTACAGAACAATCCATTCCTGGACAGTACCCCGTCATACTTAAACATATACTCCAAATCACCACAAGGGGATATGTTCTCCTCTCCCGGCATGTTTTCTTAAACACAGGGGCTTCCTTATGCCCCTGCCAACACATACGCTATGCCATATCAACAACCCATTCCAACGTCACTTCCTCAACAGGCACCATCAATTGTGGAAACATATGCAATAGGGACTTACTCAGAATATTTGAAAGAGCCCTTAGATTTCACTATACGAAGTGTCATGCTTCCAAGACCTCTTCCCGATTTTCCCAAATACAAAGGTGATGGAGATCTAAATGCACATATTAAAGCCTACGCTACAGCCATTCGAGAGCTACTCCCATGGGATGGGGTTGTTGCTAAAATATTCCCAAAAACCTTGGAAGGCATCACTCTCGATTGGTATTATAGAATACCTGAGGCTTGTATACATTCATTCAAACAACTTATGTCAGAGTTCATTAAGGCCTTTGACATGAATAAACTATTAAGGATAGGAATCAGAGAATTCTTACACATCAAACAGGAGCACAATGAATATGTTTCCCATTTCATCCAAAGGTGGCGTACAGTTCTTTATTCTTCAGCAAGTGCTCCCAATATGGATCAGATGGAACTATGCGATTTATTCCTTCATTCTCTCAACATAGAAGTGAAAGAAGAAGTCCAGAAGTTCCCATTACGTACTTATGATGAGGTACTGGAGAGTGCTCTTCGAATAGATCAAGCAACGATTGATAGTGGTCGTAAAACATATGGAGCAAACGGGAGGTTAATCACCCCCAATCAGAACACTACAAATTATCCCACTACCACAAACGTCAATCAAGGACCTAAAATCCTTAACAAAAATCAGGGTGTAATAACGGATAGAGTAACCAATGAGCCCAAGAAGATAAATGTTGTCAATACTCCATCACAAGTAAACAACCAACGAAACAACAACTTTACCCCGACAATCAACACAGTGGATTTTAACCATCCACAACAAAAAAAAAAAAAAAACAACAACGATGAAATCCCATACAAGGGCCAAGCCAAAATTTAACTAGGTATCAAAACCAGAATTCAAATCAAAGACAACAAACGTAAAATTTCAATAGACAACGGTTTGATCAAAATTATGGGCCATAATACACATCAAACCAACAAACTAGGAATTACAATCCTAACTCATATTGTGGTTTCCACAAAATTTGGGGCCATGACACTAAAACGTTCCGTGACTACAATAAATTCATGCAACGCTTGCCAAATGAACAAAAACAACTTCTTTATGGATATGTTCTTAGCAGATCCTAGTGTCACCACCACGTCAAATACGCTCGTTCAGGGGTAGTTTCCTCTCAAAACGTACCCTTGAAGATCTTTAAGGATCCACTCCCAAATCACGGTAACAACAGGCTAAATCCAACTGGGGCGAACAAGGGTGCAATAATAGGAAACAATGATCATGAAGCCTCCACCTCGCTAAATCCATTAGTTGCGCCGCAACTAGGAAGTCAACCACAACCTAAGGTAGTCGGTTTAGTAGAGTTAGATGCTGAGCTACCCATCGAAGCCATAACAAGGACACGAGAGTATTTCTCTCACCCAAGTCTAAACCACCTGCCAGAAATGGATAACATCCAAAAAATTGTAGCAAAGCCTGTGGGTGCCTATGATTTAATTAATGATCTAACAAAAACCTTCTCGCATATTTTGTTTTTGAACTTACTAAAGAACTCTCCTACCCACAGGGCTGCTCTTTTAGAAGCATTAGGTTTAGGTAATTTAATCAACATCACTCCACCTCCTGAAACATAGGTAAATCATATAAACTTTGATGTTCATCCTCCAAGACAGGCGGATAGGGATGTCGAATTCATATTCGAGATAAACAAAATGCCGACAGATGCTGAGATCACACGTCGAGGTGATCTGAATTTACATTTGCAAGTATGGGTTTGTAAAAACTATGTAAAGCGTGCAATGGTAGATGATGGGGCAACGGTTAACATAGTCCCCTTCTCTTTTCTTCAAAAGATAGGGTATGGGGAAACAAACTGTTCCACCACTCGAAATACATTGAGAGGCTATGATAGCCTCAAAGCCACTTCGATTGGAACTATAATACTACCGGTCACCTTATGACCCAAAACAATCCTGACTAAGTTTTATATTATAGATCGGGAAACTAATTATAATATGATCCTCGGCTGACCATGGATAAACTGAATGAAGGTAATCCCTTCTATGTTATTCCAAGAAGTAAGATTCTTGCATCTAGGAAAGGTATTTGTAGCCAAAGGTGATCCAAAACCTTTCGATATACACCTAGCTGACTTAAAGAAAATACTAGGTGTGCACTCGGAATTTGAACTTCCAACAAACCAACTTAATAAACCCACTGACGCAAAACCAGAGGAGAAGTTGGTACCTACAACGGATCTTGAAACTATCAGCATAACCAAAACAACCCCAACCCCCAAAGATAAGGCTAACACTATAGAAACAGTATCATTAGGGACTACTGCAAAAATTGTTGAGTTAATAGAACAAGATTTACCAATGTTCTTACCATTTGATTCAGTAGGCATAGGATATTCCCTAGGTGTTGGTTCCCTTCCAGCAGAGGATCTCTGCATGGTAGAAGTGGAGTGCACAAACGCAGTAGATACCCCAACATCTATACTCCCAGCTAACTATTGGACTCTCCATTTTGATGGAGCTAAATGCTGTTATGGAGCGGGGGCAGGTATAATTCTTACTTCACCCAGAGAGAAATTCCTGCCATTTTCCTTTAAGCTAAATTTTGAATGCACAAACAACGACGTTGAGTACAAAGCCCTCCTCCTTGGCCTCACCTTAGCCAAAATAATTGGTGTTGATAACATCAGAGTCTTAGGAGACTCGCAATTAGTGGCAAACTAAGTTTCTGAAGTATATGAAACTAAAGCCGAGCACTTGCAGTTTTATAAAAATGCTGTATTAGATTTAAGCAAGGCATTTAACTTCATATCCATTGAAGCAATCTTGCGAGAGAGAAATCTTCTCGCCGATTCAATAACAACTTCAACATCACGTTTTACTCCAAGAAATGAGTTAAAAGATACCCATTTCACGGTGTCCATTCGTAATGAACCATTGATAAGAATAATGACAAATCCCCTTTCAAGCGGAAGTGAATCTACTGCCTTAGACCATGTTAATAGTGATGTAGCTACTTTGGATTACTTAAACGCCTATGCAGCTTTACATCTCTCCTATCATATGCTAGATTTGTCCTTAATTCCACATTCATCTTCCTATTTCGGAAATCCCATGATGGATCTCCCCTCACAAATGGAACCTAGCATATACACAGTAGAAAATGGGGATGATTTGGATTTACCTCCATCACCGCTTGAGTTTGAAGAGGGTAACGCATCTTTGATCGAAGAAACAATCGATGTCAATATCGGAATGGAGGATGAACCAAAAATATTGAAATTAGGGTCCTCGTTAACCCCAGAAGAAGTAGAAATACACACTCAGATCCTCAAAGAACATCAGAAGGCATTTGCATTTAATTATAAGGAGATGACAGGAATCGCACCCCACATCGTGGTATACAACCTCGTCACTAAGTCTGATGCAAAGCCAATTAAACAAAAATCAAGACCCATGAAACCCAAGGTGGCTCTCATGGTGAAAGACAAAATAATAAAACTCCTACAAGTAGGATTTATCAAACCAGTCGACTATTCCCAATGGGTATCTAATATCGTCCCCGTTCTCAAGAAGAATGGAAAGATACGCATCTGCATAGATTTTTGAGACATCAACAAAGCATGTCCTAAGGACGACTTCCCGTTGCCATCTATTGATGTCATTGTTGATGCAACAGCTGGGTTCAAACTTTTGTCTCTCATGGATGGATTCTCGGGATACAATCAAATTAAAATATTTGAGCAAGATCAAGCTAAAACCACGTTTATAACCCCTTGGGGAACCTATTGCTACGTTGTTATGCCATTTGGCCTCAAGAACGTTGGTGCTACATACTAGCGAGCTATGACATATACATTCCATGATTTAATTCATAAAATCATGGAATCCTACGTAAATGACTTGTTGGCTAAGGCCAAGAAGCATTGTGACCATCCAGAAGTACTCCGCGTCATTCTTTCACGCCTAATAGAATACGGAGTCACACTAAATCCAGAGAAATGTGTCTTTGGCGTAACAGGAGGAAAGCTCCTAGGTTTCATCATATCGTCACAAGGAATAGATGTTTACCCAACCAAAATTCGGGCTGTCCTTGAAATGGTTCCACCTTCGGATGAATCTGGAATCAAGTCATTTCTTAGAAAGCTGGGTGCAATCCGAAGATTCATCCTAGACTTAAGCTTCGCCATTCATCCAATCAACAATTTACTCAAGAAAGACTATAACATTGATTGGATCGAGGACTGCAATGAAGCTTTTGACACAGTTCAGCGTTTCTTGTTGTCACCACCTACGCTAATTCCACCTAAGCTAGATTTCCCGTTAATTTTATACTCATGAGCTACCAATGTCTCGTTAGCTTGTATGTTGGCCCAAGAAGACTATAACAAGAGAGAACGTGTGATTTATTTCATTAGCCGAACACTACTCGACTATGAAACATGCTATACACAAGTAGAACGAGAATGTCTTGCCATAGTCTTTGCAACCAAACGCCTAAACATTATATGTTAAACCAAGAAACGAGGGTCATGGTAAAAACGGACCACTTACGAACTTTCCTCACACAAGGGTCCTTGTCTAAAAAGGATGGACATTTTATAACCTTAATGGGAGAATTCAAATTAACGTTTGTAAATCAAAAGTCGGTTAAGGGACAAATCATTGCGGATTGGTTACCTGATAGCCCATTAGATGGAGGCGATCTAGTAGATTTAGATTTTCCAGATGAGTGCGTATACTACATCAAAACCTGACCTTCTATCTCTGAGTGTCCCTGGTACACTTATATCATTAATTATATCATGGACCATACGTATCCAGAAGGAGCTACACCACAACAAAGAAGGTGGTTACGCATTATCATAGCTATATACGTCATTATAGAGAAAGTTCTCTATTGAAAAGCGTTCGATGGAATGCTCCTAAGATGTGTCGACACAGAAGAATCCAAGAAGATTCTCCTTGAATCTCACAGTGGAATATGTGGAGGCCACTTCGGTGGCCATGCCACTGCTTGAAAAATACATCGAATGGGCTATTTCTGGCCCACTCTAGAACATGACACAATAAAGTTTGTACGCAGGTGTCATAAGTGTCAAGAGTTCTCCCATGAGATCCACATGCCGACACAAGCTCTGCAACCAATTGCTACTCCATGGCCCTTTTCTACATGGGGCCTAGAACTAATAGGGAAATTCTCCCCCTCGTCCACAGATGGCCATAATTTTATAATCACGGCCACTGAATACTTTACAAAATGGGTAGAGGCTATGCCTCTTACTACTGTACCTGGTTCTGTAATCGCCAAGTTCATTTTGAACCAAATCATTTGCAGGTACGGTATCCCGCAAATCACTATCTCCGATAATGGAACTTCTTTTAAGAATGAAGAGGTTCGCGAGCTATGCAATAAATTTAAGATAAGCCATCATACGGCTTCCTTGTATTACCCTCAAGCCAACGGACAGGCTGAAGCGACAAACAAGACACTGAAAGCCATTCTCCTTAAAACGGTAAAAGAAAACAAATGAGATTGGCACTTGAAGTTATATCCAGCCTTATGGGCCCACCGAACCTCAATAAGAACACCCACGGGAGCAACGCCTTTTTCACTAGTGTTCGGGGTAGAGGTAGTTCTCCCACTCGAGGTTAAAATACCCAGTCTCCGCATTTCATTACAAGGAATTCTGGATGAAGACGCTTACAGAGAAGCACGTCTTTCCCAACTAGAAAGCCTAGATGAAACTAGGTTAGATGCTGAACAGTGACATAGATTCTATGCTGACCGGATGTGCCGGAAGTACAACAAGAAGGTCTATGAACGTGACATATACGAAGGTGATCTAGTTCTAAGGCTAGACAGCCGGATCGACAAGAAAACCGGCGAAGGAAGGAAATTCCGGCCCAAATGGTTGGGCCCGTACAGAGTCATGAAGGATTATAGAAATGGTGCATACCTCTTATGTACGCTAGAAGGTGAGGAATTTGGTGAAACAGTCAATTCCCTGCACCTCAAGCGTTTCTACGCGTAAGCAGCTAGCACTACTTATATAACTATCTACATTGCATCTTCATACAGATTAAGATCATTTTGTCCACTTGTCTCTTACATAAATTGTGATCAAGGAATATATTCTCAAAGCAATTCATTACAAACTCATGATGTTGTTGGCATAAACTCTTTAATCATACCTCTCCATTTTCATGATGTCATCAAATTATCTCGGAATCATTTTATCAAATAAAGCTAGATATGACAAAGTCTTAAAGGTAACCATACCAAGATCTGCGGGCTTGTTCTCACTTTTAGTTTCTTCTTAGGATAGGTGTCTTGCCTATGGTATGTTCTAGAAGCTTCATGGTGTCACATCTATCCCATATATATGTCTCTTTGGAAATAAGCACATATTGACGTTTTACTCAAGAAAACGAGTCAAAAAGTGATTAAACAGAAAATTTTAATTTTACACATTTCCTTGCCCCACCAACCTTCGGTGATGAGCTTGCATCTCTTACTAGTGACATAGGGTTGGGAAAGGATGGAAATGCCCTTACTCGCCTATACCTTGTCCATGGTGATAAACCCACGCTTCTTACTAGTAGCATGGGGCAAAGTATAGGGGGTCCTCTTGACAAGCAAACATTAAAGGTCATACACAAACAATTTAAACTTTGAAACTTTGAGTCAAAAATAAATGAATCAGATGTTCAAAATTCCAAGAGAGTTAAAATCCTAAAAACCCAGATTTTGTCTACTATGTGGCCATCTACGGATCTAAGTCTAGATAAACCGTAAAGTAAGTTGCATTCTAAACTATGAAGTCACTCGGGTAGAGTAAGCTTGTAGCTTCCAATTTGGTTCCACCAAAGCTTTGTTTGTCTTTCATCACTATCATTTCAGCTACACCTCGTAACTTGCACCCTTCTTGATTCTTGGTGATAAGCCCTTGCATCTTACTAGTTGCGTGGAGTTAGGAGTGGGGCAAGTTTATCTATTCATCGTACTAGTTTGTATTCATCACTCTGCAAAACAAACATGAGATATCCAAAATTGCTTACAGAAACCAAGATTCAAAATCACATTATACCTATATTACCAATATCAGCATCATGAAACACAAAAGGAAAGTAAAACATTTACATTATTTGTTCACCATTGCATACATTCTAAAAAGCATATAAACATGCATTGTAGTATACAAAAAGAAGCTGGAAATAGAAAGGAAACCATGAGTGCCAAGATTTTGATCCAAAATGAATACGTATATATAAATGATCAAATGTTTATATACAATGCCATCATGCACTAAGCATGGTCAAAACACTCAAAGAGCCCAAGATATATAAAGAATATATAATACAAAATACACGAGAGCCAAGTGGCCTCTCAATCCCTACGCGACCCCTCCGAAGGTGCATGCCCATGCCTAGGACTCCGGCTACACCAGCACTCTGAATGTACGGAGGGTTTAAGGTCCCAAGGAGCAGCCGCAGTCTCACCACAAGAATGGCTCCTCATCAGACGCTCAGCCGTCTTGCACCCCGCTAGCTCGGTGTGAAGGGTCGACACCATCCTGGCCACACGCCAGACTGGAGCAAAGATGTCGGTATGCCTACTGGCTACTGAAGGCTCCCCAGTGTCTACGAACAGCTCTGCACGGGTCCTATCCATGAGGATCATCAGGGAATCAATACATACCCTACAGAGCAAATCCCACCACTCATCATCAGTCTCTGCAAACAAAGGAGAAAACGAATTAGAAACTAAACAAGAAACTAAAAGATACAAGATAACAACTAAGGAGAGCCTACAAATAAACATTAAAATGGAGAAAGGGTAACTTACTTAGATCACCAGGCCTCCAAGATGGGTCACTGGGGCCAGCACTTTCCGCGGATGCCGCTGCCGACTAAGGGGCTGCTCCTATGGTGGGAGCAATGTATCACCCCGCAACGGACTCATCCTCTCTACCATGGCCCTGGGGGAGTGGCTCCTCTGAAACCAGAGTCACCCTCTCTGCGCTCTGCTCGGCCCTCTCTACCTGCATAATATCCTGAGTGTCATGCCACTTAGGATCACTATCATCAGTCTCCTCCTCTGTCCCTCCCTCTGTGAAATCCTCAGACTCGGAGTCAATATCAATAGGGTCATCGCTGCTATGAGCAGGACCCACAGCAATCTGAAGTAAAGGTGCCTGAGGCGCACCGGCTCTCCCTCTAGCACGAACTATCCTCCTGGTTGCAATAAGAATACCAGGAGTAACCACTGTCCAACCTCGGCCTCTAGGCCCCCCTCTGGCCTCACGGATTGATCTGTAGACTGACACCACTGGGGGAAGCATACCCGTATATGGTAGGCCAAACTGCTGAGGAACTCGACCAAAGGGGTGCACCTCCACTCACCCCACCCTATCAATAAGCTACCCTGTGGTGGAGCAGGAGATCAAGGTAAGAGCCTCCTCACCCCATATGCCGGCCATAGTCTGGTACGGTGTCGCCTCCATGTCAGTAGTAGTCAGGGAGGCAACTGGCTGATGAGGTGCTCTAAGCACCGACATGTCTGTCCATCTAGCTGCCCTCACAGCCCCAGGATCTGCCACCTCCACACCCCTACCATAAGGGATAAAATGCTCATAGACCTAACTCATGACTAGAGTTGGGTGGCTCAATGGCTGCCCCTGTAAACAGACCACCCTGTATAGATCGTGGTAGGTGGTCCCAAGAATGTCTACTCCCCAAGCGTATATCCGACCGTGCCCCTCTATCTGTGTAATAATGGGGGCCCAATAGTATAATAATGTGTCTCCTCCCTTATCCCCGATCAGTCTCGAGGCAAGGATCCCCATGATGGCCTGTCGAAGTATGGGGATGGGAAAAGAAGGAATAGATCGAACTCTCACCCCCTTCTTCAACCCCATGGAGATGACTGCATCTCCCATATATGTCACCCACTGTGTAATCTTTTCCCGTGAGCCTGCTGTCTCCAAAGTGAGTCACCTCCCGATGATCGGGACCCCCAAAATGTGGTAGACGTCCTCCAATGTAATGGTCCACTCGCCACGGACCCCTAGAAATCGGAAGGTGTTCCGATCTGCATCCCAGTAAGAGAATAAGTCACAAAGGATGTGACTAGATGGTGCAACATGGGGCACGCGTGATATGCGCAATATGCCAGCCCTCTGAAGTGTGTCCTCCTCATCCTGTGAGAGGGCATCTAATACCCCTGGGAGCCAATCACACTCCCTCTCTCTACTCCATCAGATGTACTCCTCTCTCGCCTACATACACCCAAAAACACACAAAACAAAGTAAGTTAGCATCCAGGAAATATTGAGAAAGTCATAAAAACACGTAGAAATGCTAAAAATACAAACACAATCTCAAAAACAGGTTCCTTTTGCATTCTGTGCAAAACCGCCGCCCTGAGCAGGGAGGCGGTTTTGTAACCGCCGCCTTAAAGGTGGCGGTCGTGTAACTGCCGCCCTGAACAGGGCGGCGGTCATGTAACCGCCGCCCTGGCCAGGGCGGCGGTCGTGGTCCGAAAACCCACGTGGGTTTTTAACCTAAAAAGGCCTAAAAAGTGCAAAAAACGGCCATTTAACCTAAAAACAGAGCCTACCCAGTAGGCGGCCCCCCTAGGTGGACCTTTTAACACTAGCATTTTCAAAAATGACCCCCCCATTGCAAAGAATTTAGCATTTCAAATTTAAGGGGGTAAAAACAATAAATTGAAGAAAACTAACCTGTGATCGCTGAGGGCGGTGTTCCGCACGTGGAGGCATGATCACTATCTCGCTACAGACGTTTTGACTCTACTCACGCAAGAAACCATCACCGTGGGTCCCAGAGCTCAAAATCAATCAAATCGACTAGCGCAAATGAATAGGAAAATGGGCCCACTTTCATATATATAGCGCCCTGATTCGTTTTAAATGACTTTTTCACAGGTTTGGAGCATTGATGGAGGTAAGTTTCTATCCCCGCACAAATGGTACGTTCTCATTCCCTATTATTTTAGCGTTTATTTTCCAAATTATTGTGTCTATCTGCACTTGAGTTCTCTTTTCCTTTTGCAGGTAGCGGGAATTTTTGGACGGCGTCATTTTGACACACAGATGTATCAGGTAAGATTTCTAACTTCCCATTTCAGGACTGCCATACTCGGACCCACCATTTTACGCCTCTTCATGGCTAAAACGCTTCTCCGAGGGGGCAATATGTACGTACCCAAAATTGTAAGGTACTGTACTGCCGGAACAATGTAACAAGTGCCCCAATGATGATACAGGTCTCCTCGCAAGGTGTTCGGGATCCGGAAAATCTCTCCAAGTGTGCGTTAACATCCCGCATGCCCCGCTTAGCCCCCACATCCTTTGTTTTTCCCTTTTCCCCTCTTTTCTTGGCCTTTTTCTCTTCAGTGAAGAAACCACCGCCCTGCATGGGCGCCGGTCTCGTGACTGCCGCCCTAATCAGGGTGGCGGTCCTGTAACCGCCTCCCTGCTCAGAGCGGTGGTCCTTTACACATTTTCCAAAAGGCTATTTTTACATGACTCATGTAAATTCAATGTTTCACCAGCTTTCTTTTACTACCATGAGCTTGCATTTATGATTCTGGTTCCCTGGAATAGTGTTTTGCCATTGTTTATAGTTTAAGAGTTCTATTTGGCTTTTACCTTGGGTAAATGCAAATGCTATAAATAGATGGCTTGTGCTCAAGCAAATGGCCCCTCATTCACTCTCTCATTTCTCATTTTCAAATAGATTCAGTCTTTCATTTTGCTTAGAGTTCATAGTTTAGTTCATTGCATGCTTAGTTAGCATTGTTTTACTGTTGGTAAGCCACATATCCATCTTGTGCAAGCAGTGTTGTTGTTTCATCCAATCCATTGGAAGTAGAATAGCTTAGGAAGCCATTAAAGTTGCAGGTTTTGCTCCTCAAACATGATAGTTTCAGGTTCTGGATGCTTTATGTTGCATGACTCACAATAAATCCCGCTAGGAATTGCATAAGCCAAGCTCTGTACTCTTGCGCTATCCCTCTCCTACTCGCATTATATTCGGTGTGTATTCTGAGCTGCCTTTATCCCAATATCTACTTCTGTTGATGCTAGCATTACACGCTTTTCTGGATCACGTGAACACGAAAGGAACGAGGAGATCACACTGAGGGGACAAGATCACACACACCATCGGATTCGCCACTGTTCTGCAGAATCCAGGTTCTAGCTTTCAAAGTTCTAGTTAGAATCATATCAAATAGAGTAGTTAATTGCTTCATTTCAGTAAATTCTATTCTCGATATTTCCAGGGAAGCTGTGGGGATTGATAGTTTCTGAGAAACTATGATTCACTCCTCACTTCTGAGGTAGGATCGAGAATCTTGCAAATAGATTAGATGAGCTATTTTATTATTTAGAATAGATCTACAAATTACACAGGAAAATAACTACACTCGGTTATTTTGTTTGTTTTAAATTATTATTTAGTTGTCATTTCTAGATATTTTAAATAGCTACTTTCTTAAAATCATATAATTCAAAAAATACAAAAATAGAGGAATCATATATGCTATAGATATATTTCACATAGTTAAATTTCATTTTACTACAGTTCATTTATATTGTTGCTTTTGCATGACAATCACGGGACCTAGAGAGCCCAGAGAATACATATTCGAGCCAATCGTGCCTCAACCCAATCTCATCACAGCAATAACTGATATAGATCAAAATCTTAGGATTCAAGTCTTCCGAACAACGGTAAGCTTACAAGAAATCAATTCCCAATTGAGTGGGTTAAACAGAGAAGACGACCAAGCATACATGTTTTGGTCAAATCAACCAAATTACAGATTACCCTAGGTATATATTACTGTAAGAGAATTAGAAAGGGAACAAACCTTTGGTTGTGATCCTTTGGTCCCACAGCCAGATGCAGGAGACACTCTCACAGACATAGATACCAGTTTAAGGATCCAGGTTGCACGAACGCCTGTGAGATATTCCGAGAAAATCACACAGTTATTGAGTCTAAACATAGAAGCTGAGAAAGCGTATGATTATTGGATACTAGGGATTAGGATTTGATTCCACACATGACCATAGCAGGTCCACAACAACCACGAATCTACGGTTGTGACCCACAAATCCCACAACCCAATGAATCCATAGGAAAATTAGACATAGACACTGGCCTACGCACACTAGTATTCCAGTCCACTCCACTTCCACCCATCATCATCGAACAATTATCCTTGCTAGACACTATACTAACAAAGCTAGAGAGTTCTGGACTAGGCCAGAGAACCGTCCATAGAATTAACTACATTTACCATCCACCATATGACCCTGTCCGGAGAAATACACGAAACTATCCTAGGTCATTTTCCATGTATTCCACAACCCATAGATCGAATCACGCCAGAGCTCGATATTGATTGGAGCCTTCGAGCAGTCATCCTTGCCGATCGATCTATCACACCAGTTCAGGTTAGAAGGGCCTTCTTTGCCTTAGATTCACAAATTCCATTAGTGCGTATTGAAGACATTAGATTACCAAACTAGCTTGTCTGCACTCTCGTACATATTCCATCCCCACCGGCTGTCTCGGCACGACCTCGGGAGGTCGGGTACGCGGAAGAGTTACTTGTAGATTCCCACGCTCACATGTCACTTTTCCAGCGTACAGGAACCTTCAGTGATATTTAGACGAAAACAAGTAACAAATGGAATGAATGAAAGTGAGTATGAGGGGTGGGATCAATTATGGTCAGTTTTACCTTCACAAAGGGGGAATTTATATGATGCGGAAATTCTTTGTAATAGGCCTTTTAACACTTAGAGAAACATGTCAGGATTCTTGAAAGTATATGGCAAAACTATATTAAGTAGTGATAGTTTATATGAAGCATAATATTTTCATTCATTAATAGCCAATAGATGCAAAGTTTCAACACAAAATCTCATGTAAATATTCTAATGAAAGTATTTACTGGGGTTATACTCTAGTATGCCTAAGATACACTCAAAGGATCACATAAAAATCATCTTTGAAAAAAAGGCTATAGAAAGGATGTTAGATCATAAATTCTCAATATTACAACAGTACAGATTCTTCAGGCACGAAAAATATAGACGTTAATGACCAAAGCACAATCTTTAAGGACTGATCTAGTGTACTATAAAGAGAAGCTACTTAAACAAAAAATTAGTAGACAGATGGTATAACTCATCAATCAACTGGTCTTGACATGACAAAACATATACCACACAAATTAATCTTAGAAGTCAACAATACTTTCAGGGTATGTACCCACCTATAGGAGGTTTACAAACACAACCTGAGGTCTCTTTTAAAGAAAATTATCTCAATGTTTTCCAATGGCTATAAATTGAAACCACTCTTGACACATAAGTTTGGGAAATAGACAATCCATCATGTATTTCACAGTAGGATATCACATGCATTATTCATACATTAGGGTATACTCTCAAACGCTTTTAAGGCAAATATAAAAATTTAACTTCCCCGATTAGGAGTACAAAAAATCAACTTTGAATAGAAAAATTGAGAGGGTTAGATACTGAGGACAAGCCCCCATATTTATAAAAAATTTATGAGTTCTTACAAGCAGGAATTTCCAATCCTCTACACCATACTGGCCAATGTAGATCTTCTCCTTGTTCACAGAAATAAAGATCTTTAATCAGAGTGGGAATGCCTAATTTGTATTAACTAACAAATGCCATACTAGGCCCATCATTTCTGTTAGCATTCCTCCCGGATCTAGTATCAAACAATGCCATTCCTAGACAATACCCCATCATAGTGTAAACATAGTTAGTCCAAATCACGACCAGGTACACTACGTGTCTCCTTTTTTCTGGCCTTTCTGCCCAAACACAGTGACTTCATAAATGCCCCTACCAATCAAATGATGCTATGCCATATGAAGAGCTCATCCCACCACCATTCCAATTAGCAACCACCATTTTGCATGATGGTTGATATCTGGATGAAAAAGTTATGGCCATTTTATTTTTCCATGTCGGGATAAAAAGCCCTTAGACTTGACCATGTGATAGATTTTTATTGGCTTCCAGGACCTCTTCCCAATTTACCCTAGTTGAAAGGTGAGGGCGATCCAATAAGAAAATTTCATGCACCTTTTAACTTCTCAAATTTTTCTATACTTTTACTGACTCACCTTGAAACATGGGGCCAATGCTAAAACATCTCCACGATTCTTTGAGGTGTGATCATTTTCTCTCGACTTGTATTGGTTATCGCAAAATACCTGAGGCTTCAATGACATTCATCTCCACAACTCCTATGCAGATGTTCATTAAGGCTATTTGACATGAACAAACTGATTTACCCCCGTCAAACAGGGAGTTCTTACACATGAGACAATATCACAATGAATCTGTCACCCATTTCATCCAGAGGTGGCGTACATTTCATTTATAAAAACCCTATTAGCAAGTGCTCCAAGATATAAACCAGATGATAAATATGCCATGCTATTGGAAATGTTAGTCTTGTCAGCAGTATAGGTGCATAGGAAACCAATGTAGAGAAGATCCCACGTAAGACCTTTTTGGTGAAGTCAGTTCCAGACTGCTCTTGCTTTCATAGATCACCTTTCATTGCGTTATGAGGTTGTGGTCGTTAGACATCTTGACCTTTATCTGGACTTCATTGGTTGGATTCACCCCCAATGTTGCAACACTATCTTCCTTGATCCGGTCAAACTACCACAAACGTCAATGAAGGACCTTATGAAACTCGGTTCATTCCAAGGAATTGAGGTCTAACAACGGAGCTGGAGTAACTGACTCAGCCTTTTTCTAAGAATGGTAAATGCCTTGTCCAACATAGTTCATTGATCAAGTAAGCAACCATCTTGATATCAACTTAACTTTACCCAACAGTCAATTCAGTGGATTCTGACCATGCACTAACTTTGTCTACAACTGTTGCGGACCTAAAAATCCCATATGAATTTGGTTCATTCTGCATACTTTAACTAGGTCCATCGAAACCATGAATGGCTTAGAGAGGCCTAGAATCTTGACAAATGCAAAACTTTCATATCCTAATAGGCAACAGTTTGATTTGAATTTTTTGGCCAGTGTAGATATTTGACCAAACCAACAAACTTTGAATTACAATCCCAAGCTCTTTTAAATGGCTAATTCCATTTAAAACTAGTAATTGACAATTCGGTATCTGATTGGCATGTTTTTCGTACATTTGTGAAAGATTTCTACTTTCATCCTATTCACCCCACAAGTCTAGATCTGATCTTTATTACTATGATCAACTAGTTGACTCATTACACCAACATCCAACTAGGACGTCATTCTTATGGTGTCATCTTGAAGAAACAATGGTTGCCCCCAAGATCTTTGGATTTTATGCTCAAGATTCTTTTGGGCCTCTTTTATCTTTTGGCCATATTGTTTTCTTATAGGTCTCATCCTTTTAGTTGTCAATTATGAAATTTAAACTCAGGGAATCATATAAATATTTCAAAGCTATGTGATCATAATAATGGACCAATGCTCTATTCCTCATTTATTATCATCACCTAAGGTTGCATCCAAAAGGCATTTCTAAGAGAACCAAAGGCATTCACTCTAGCTTTCATTAAAGGAATAGGGAATGATCATTTTTTGCATACACACATAGGAGGGGAAGTTCATTTTTACATCCACACATCTGTCTTACATTGGTACATTTAGATATCACTCACTATAAAGTGCATCTTATCCACTAATATTTTCTTAGGGCACCAATTTCTACACACACATAATGCAAGCTACATGCAGATTTTGAGATGTAATTCTTTTTTCACTCGGTTGATATTTCAGGATGGATTATCTGGTGATCATCAGGGCCAGTCTGAACTCTCCATTTGCATCAATTTTTTTAGGATTTGATGTAGTTTGAGATTTTGCACTAGATATTATTTACTTTGTACAGGTTACAAAGTGAACTCTTACATTCATCTTAGTGTATACAGGTGAATTCTAGCAAGCATCCAGTGATATTTAGAGAAACCAAAGGTAACGAAGGTTAACGACCACCTTGCGATATAAGAAAAATCAGTAGATTTGAGCTCTTCACAAAGTCATGGGTGTCTATGACAGAGGTATTCCTAGTAACCTATGCTTACCCCCTCTAGAGTAGCCCTATTCTAGGATTATCTGGAAGTTACAGAAAAATTTGAGTGTAATTATGATAGTTTCCTAAAAATAAATATTTCAGTAGTTCATTTAACCAGTCAAAAATGTAAAGCTTCAGAGATATATTAAAAAATCAACACAAAGTCTTGTATGTTTCCTCTCTTACACTTAGGGTTTTAATTTTCGTTAGTCTTATTACTTGCTTCAAATATATGCTTTATTCATTATTTATCTATACATAACTCTGACAATATATGGGGATTATAGAAAAAATTAATTTACTTGTAAAATCCAATTTGGTCAGAGAAATACTTCACTCATAAAAATATTGGTCCTTAATGATCCAAATCAGGTTCAGTTAATGATTTTCTTTCATGCACTCCAAAGAGAAGAAACTAACAGAATATTACAGGAATTAAATTTCAAATGCACCCCCAATTGCAAAAATGTTGGACCTCAAATTACCTAGAAACACATGTAAATTAGAACTTATAAGTGGACATTCTTAAGTCACTTTAGATCTTTGATTCTACTATGATGACACTCTAGGTCATAAATCAAATTTCTCTCAAGTGCAAGGTCAATTCCAGCTTTACATTGCCATAGCCACATTGACCATCATATTTTTAGGAAATGGAATCCACATGTACATCTCATTAAAGAAAATAACAGCATTAAGAATGATTATAGGCTCATGCTAGTCCTTATTCTACAAATCCTAATCCTCATTTTACCAGGTCTCTACATGTGAATACGAATAAATAACTTTGAATCTGAAAATATTTCTGCTCCCCGCTGGAAGAATATTGAGGACAAGCATCAATGATAAGTATAAAAATATTGATGAAGTAACTCATACATATATTGATCCCCCCTAACCAATATAACTCATGACTATCCTCCTTGCTTATCTAACTAGATAATCATCTTCAATCGGAGTGGGAATTATCATTGATTTAATGGAAAAAATGACAATGATTTCTAATTGCTATTCAGGGATTGCATTCACATAATTTCATCTTAAGTCAGCAGTGTGTATAAATTGTCTTCATCTACCCAACATTTTCAGGTGCACAGCATTGCTACTGCATGGTTCATCTCAAAATTCTCCCATCAAAATGCCATAAAATCTACTACTTCTATGACAAATGACTACATCAGTAGACATCACTTCTAATGTTCCTTATTTCAATCAGTCGAAGCACCGCCTATATAATCTAATCCAACTAATAAATCACCTCTCAAGGTTTGTTTTGCATCACCTCCTCCTATTAAGTCTTCCAAAAATGATTCACATGCACCATGTCCTAAGAAACTGCCTCTCAAAATCAGTATGAACTTCTTCCTATCGATTATAGGTAAAACATTACTCAAGTCACACTACACACTCACCTCTCAAACATTAGATCCATTCTGAAATATCCTCCCAAAGGATTCTATAACACAATTAATCTCCACATAATTTCAACCACTAATTCATTGTAATGAAAAAACTACTTATTATACTAATGGCCAAGACACATTTCATTAACTACACCACCAGTTATATTCATGGATCTTGGACTGATTGCTTCTTCCTGACCATTATTTTTAGATCATGATCATTCTCTTGACATAGATAATACTCTCCCACAATGGCATAGCCATCTATCAAATGCCAGGCCAGATAGATATCCATATGTGCATAAGACTTGGGAGGAATTGATCCCCAATGGTTGATTGAAAATTTTAGCCAAAAATCTGGTATTTTCTATTTATAGTATCAGTGGTTATTCACAAAATTTGCGTCTAGTCATAAAATCATTACATCTTAGACAAGTCCTTAAGAACACAACTAGTATAATACCCTTAGTGACGACTCTAGTTTCATGCTTCAGTAGGTCTATGGGTGCTCACCCGAGGCAATACAAGCAACATTTGAAATGAACCTCACCATCATTGACTCTTGGGGATCACCCTCTGCCATCATTTATGATAAGAATCTTGGGTGCAGGAAAGAAAAAACCATACATTGCAAAGAGATTACCCTATGACGCAGTTCAGGTGCTACCAATGGATCACATTCAAATAATTGAGAAGCTACATTCATGAACAAAATGCAGATCTGGTTATGAGATTATGGAAATGCACACGCTTGTGCTACATAATTGTAGAACATTTATTTAGTAAAGAATCCTTATATCTACAAGGGACTCAAGATTTTACTATAACTTGATATAAATTCATGTAAGCCATTATGATGCACACCATTTCCCAATAACAATGTTATATGGTTAACCTTGAGTCAAGGGTTAGTTTAGCATAACACATCTCATGCACATTACATAATGTTAGGTGTCACTCAAGGGACCCATGCTTCTAAATATGCACATTCACTATAGTGCATGTTCATTCAATAATCACTCATTCACAAAGGCATATCTTCGTTTGTTAGTATACTTGAGCTTACGCATATATGAACACTTTATTTCAATACTAGTATCAAGATTTTCATGTCACCCGAGCATCTTTCTATATAGTAGCATTTAGTACCTCACCTCCATCTAGGTCTATGAGATAATAGACTGGTTACCAAGTGTCCATGTGGTCCTCACAATGGAGCATGCTTCCTCTTGATCCAATCTCTCCACTCTTTAGCAATGATGTCTTTCTGGATCCTTCCATTATTTAAGTACATGTAAATATTGCTTTCTTGACCATACAGCTGAAGATGTAGACACCTTATCCACTGTAACATGCTAAGATGGGTCATGCTTTTCTCTTATGCTTCGCATATAGACCGAATATGGATAAGTCCCAAACCCCTATCTTTTCTTACTTGTGCGTACGTTGTTTTCAAATTCTAAAAACCATGTCTTGTGCTCCTTCACCTGTGTGATTTCTTCATATATGTCCTGATGCACCCACACATGCATTAACAGATTGTACTTTGCCAATATTATTGGGACCCAACATTGTCAATTACTCATTCCCCCCTACAAGGATCAATATATATACCCATTTCAATAAGTACTATATATATACTTAATGAATGCACACTATTAAAGGGATAATTTTCTAATCTATTAAACACTTTCAACATTGACTTTTCCACGGTAACCATCTTTATACTCTTTTAATTCATTTTACAAAGACTAGAACTTACATGCACATTGGGTATCTACCAAAATAGTGGTAATGAAATGAGCTTATTCATAAGACAAGTGTTAACAGTAGTCTATCAGCGTACATTGGGCCACGATCCTTCTAGTGATGCATTTTGGACCTACTAATGGAATCCACATGGGGTCTGATAACTTCTTGTAGTGTTTGACCTATTCCGATGGAAAGTCATTTCATTATCTATATCCTCTTTTCTCACCTTATATCGGCTTAGTAATGCCTACAACAAATATAGTGAATAGAATAGAGTGAATTATCATGTAAATAAAGAGTTGGGCCCATGTGAAACATCTAACTTGTGTCCAATCCATTAACGTTGCCATACTGGCGTACAAGATAGTCTATAATCACATGCCATATTATCTAACTATGAATATATCATAAGGTGGACCCTTAAAATTTGACAAACCATGACTAGGACGATGGGTAGTTATCAGAACTTTCTCAAACAATTTTCAGCAAGGGTTTCTTACAAGAATAATCCTCCAACAATCAGAATGCATTTTATCTCCTAGACATCGAGGAGACTTTAGAATAACTATGGGTGCTTCCCTAATGGATGTGCACTCATAACATTAGTTTAGGGATAATGGACTCCTTTCATAGTGGTGTATGAAGTTTTTAGGGAGTTTAAAAAGTTGAAGAATATACACCTAACCTTTCTCTCCAACACTCTATTATTGGCAACCCGAGATTGTGTCCAAGATTTTCATTATTGAATGAGATTACTCCAAAAAAATGGGATAAGCTCTTAGGACACATGAAATCACCGTAACTAACTCACATAGCTTTATGGATTAGAAAACAATACAATGAAAGAATTTTTTAGCCCACATATGTGGTCATCAGATTTAGTTGCACGACATTCCCTTACATGTTGTCAACAATAGACCATACTTAATGGGTGCGACACTTACAGAGTTTTAATAATGACATGATAGTTTGAAACCCTTCACTTTCTTTTGTATGTTCTTCTTTAAATGATGAAAAAAAGAATGGGTCACTTGACATGTTAGGTTATTTTCTTGGTTGACGCCATGACCAAAAACAATAGGTATAACATGACATAATTTCACATTGTTGACGCCACTGTCGTGCCGAGACAACCGGTGTAGAATGAGTGTGAATGTGAGTGTGGTGACAGGGATCAAGCTAATTGGGCAATCTTATATCTTCAACACACAATGTCGGGATCTGTGAGTCTAAGGAAAAGAATGCTCTCCTAACTTGAAGTGGTGTGATGGCTCGGTCTGAAATAATAGCCACTCATAGACTCCAATCAATGTCGAGCTCTGCTGAGATTCTATTTTTTGGTTTTTGAACATGTGGAAAATGACCTTTGGGCACCTCGTATAGATTTCCAGACAAGGTCATGGAAGTAAGAATGAGAGGCGTGATGGAGCCACATGTATTTATGGGTGATTTTCTGGTCTGGTCCAGAAAGTCTTAGCCTGATCAGCTGCTATGTTCAGTAAGGAAAGTTGTGCAATAATATCTTGGTGGAAGTGGTGAAGATCTGAATACTAATGTATGCAAACTAGTGTCAATGTCTAGCTGACTAGTGGGCCCATTGGGTTGTGGGACCTGAGGATCACAACCAAAGACTCATGGAGGTTGTGGCCCTTGAATGGTCATGCACGTAATCAAACCCTGTTGCCAGGAGCAGTCCAATAGTCGTAGGCTTGATTAGCAATGATATTTAGCATATTGAGTTGTTCTATTTTCTCAGCAAAAGTTACAGGTGTGCGTAAGACTGTCAAACGTAAACTGGTATCAATGTCAGTTATCAATTCTGGCCCGTTGGGTTGTGGGACCAAGGGATCACAACTGTATGTATTTTCCTGTTGTGGACTATTGATGGTCATACAGAATGAAATAAAATGATTTTTGATAAGAAAACTAATTACTGAAAGAAATCTAATCTATGTTTTTTGGGGTTTTCACAATATTTTGGATCAAAGCAATAAAAGAAAACTAATCTATCAAAGGAAATATTTTTGTTCTTTTCTAATTTTTAAGCAATGCGTTCTAATCTAATAAATAAACTAAAGACAAGTAATCAGTCGGATGTAGCTGGTTACTTGTGTAAATGTATGAATCTAATCTAAAGAAAATAACCTAATCTAATCAAAACCCTTCAAACCCTACCTCAGAGGTGAAGAACAAATCATGACCCTGAAAGGGGCTATTGTTCCTCACAACTTCCCTGGTAATGTTAAAGAGGCAAGCTTACTAATGATTTGATCTACTTGTGATTGACTAATTTTATTGAAATGAATGATTTTCTACTCTATTTGATATGAATTATTTTCTACTCTATTTGATATGAATCATTTTCTAGTGTTCTATTTGATATGTGATTGAAACTAGTGATTTGAAATTGACAATTCAACAAACAAGGAAAACAAACACACAATTCCAACCTAGACAAGCAAGAGCTTTGGAAAATCTGGTTGTGTCTGTATTTGTCCCCTCAGTATGTTCCTTTCTTTCTCTGAGTGTTCATGTGAGTCCAAGGGATTGGGAATGCAAGAACAACAGTAGGAGGATGGCACTTGAGCAATGAAAGCTTGATGGCAGTCCAGATGTAATGCAGGTAGAAGAGAGATAGCACAAGAGATCAGAGCTTGGCTATGCAATTCCTAGCAAGATCGTAGCAGTAATACAATGCAAGATACACAAAAATTCTCAGGCCCTTTTTCTTGAATACAAGCATGGAATATATAGGAATGGAGGATGGGAGGTGCCTTCATGCACAAGGCAAGAAGGAGCAGTTCCAACTAATTAAATCTATTTAAAAATAGGAGGAAGGAGAACCAAGAAATCAAAGCTAATTTTAGACAATTTGGCTCATGGATGCATGCAAAAAGTGAAATTAAGTGAACCATCACATGTTAAAACACACGTGAGAGAATCTCTGGAAAAAGCGGGCAGGACGCCACCCTGCACAGGGTGGGTTTCAGGACGCCGCCCTGTTTTGGGCGGTGGTTTCAGAACCGCCGCCCAGGCAGGGCGGCGGTCTTGGCACTAAAGGCCAAAACATGTGCAGAAAGAGGCAGGAAGCTAGAAAAAGTGTGGGAAGGCTAAGTAAAGATGTCTAGGAAACAAATATACACTGCGAATGGAAATTGGAGCTCGAACACCTTCTTGAAAGGACCTGAATCATCATTGGGGACTTTTGTAACCATTTTTCCGATAATGTAGCACATGTAATTTTGGGTGCGTACATATTGCCCCCTCGGAGAAGCGTTTTAGCCATGAAAAGGCATAAAACATAGAGTCTGAGTATGGTGTTCCCGAAAAGGGGAGTTAGAAGTTATACCTAACACGCCCTTGTGTCGAAATGTCACCACCCAAACTCCCACTACCTGCAAGAGAAGAGAAGACTCAAGTGCAGATAGATAAAATATTAAAAAATAAACACTAAATCAAAATGACAAGAGGACTTACCATTTGTGCGGGGATATAGAAATATACCTGTGCCAACGCTCCAGCCCTGTGAACACATACACTCAAAACGAGGTTAAAAACAACATATATATATATATATATATAAACAAACTCACTTTTCAATTCATTTGTGCATTGTTGATTTGGCAAATTTGGAGCTCTTGGATTCATAGTGACCATTTTCTGACGAGAGTACAGCCACTGAAATGACCATTGCAAAATAGTGATCATGCCCCCACATGCGGGAGATCGACCATCCTGGTCAAAGGTTGGTTATTTTCACATTTGTCTTTTTATACCCTAAATGTAAAAATGTTGAAAAGTTCACCTAGGGGGGACTATTTTCAAATTTTTTTGTCTTAAATGAGTCTCTAGGGGGGGCACCCATAAGGAATGCTTTTATTTTGTCAAAAATGGTATTTTTTTGCACTTTTGAATTTTTTTTACGGTTAAGGGCATTTTTGGAAAATCGGTTCAGGACCACCGCCCAAAGCAGGGCAACAATCACGGGACCGCCGCCCTACACTGGGTGGCGGTTCTGAACAGAATGACCAAAACACTCACTAACTTGGATTTTTTATGATTTTTCATGCTTTATCATGTTTTTGATGAGCTTTCTTCTTGTATATGTTACTAACTTGCTCTTTTCTCATGTTTTGTTGAACGCAGAAGGAGGAATACATCCGTTGGAGCAAGAGAGAGTGAGTGTGATTGGCTCCCTGGGATTCTGGATCAGCTGACTCAGGCTGAGAGGGACACTCTGCACAGGGTAGGTATCTGGAGGATTACACGGGTACCCCACATTTCCCCTGCCAGTCACATATTGTGTGACTTGTTCTCCTACTGGGATGCAGATCAGAACACCTTCTGGTTTCCAGGTGTTAGGGGTGAGTGGACCATTACTCTGGAGGATGTATACCGCATCCTTGGGCTCCGATTCTTGGGAGGAGACTGACCTTAGAGACAACAGGATCCAGGGCCACAATGACACAGTGGGCCACATATATGGGAGATGCCATTGTCTCATCTGGTTCAAAGAATGGAATGAAGGTCTAGTTGAAACTACAGCTCCTATTCCGATCATCCGAAGGTCCATTATGGGTATCATGTCCTCATGATTTATCGGGGACAAGGGAGGCGATAATATTCTCTACTGTTGGGCTCCCATTATCACACATATTGAGGGAAATGGCCATAGGTATGCATGGGGAGTGGAAATCTTAGGGACTACCTACCATGACCTATACATGGTATTGATTGTAGGGGCAGTTACTGAGCCACCCCACTCTTGTCATGAGCTGGGTATATGAGTGTATCACCCCTTATGGAAGGGGAGTATAGGTATTGGACCCGGTGGTCATCCGGCAAGTGAGGTGGACAACTATGTCAGTTCTTAGGACACCCCATCAGCCAGTGGCTTCTCTTACCACAAAGACATGGTTTACTACCCCTACCATGACATGGCAGGGTTATGGGGACAGGAGGTGACCACAGTGGTAGCTTGTTCTACTACAGGCCAGCTAGTTGACAGAGTCGGGAGAGTTGAGATTCACCCGTTTGATCAGGTTCCTCAGTAGTTTGGCCTACCATACACTGAAATTCCTCCCCTAGTGGTACCAGTTTATAGGACCATTCAGGAGGCCAGGAGGGGCCCTAGAGGAGATCCTGGTTGGAAAGTGGTCACTCCAGGTGTTCCTATTATAGTTAGGCACATGGTTCATGCTCGATGGGTAATTGGTGCCCCCAAAGTGCCTTTACTCTAGATCATGGCCACTCCTACCCACAATGGAGAGGAGGATGAGCCCATTAGTGTAGACTCTGATTCTGAGGAGCACACAGGGGATGAGACAGAGGAGGAGTCAGTCAGAGAGGAGACTGAGGAGGATGAGGGGGGGATGCTGAGACTGGTGAGGCAACCCATATGGTAGAGGAGGAGAGTGATCCTGAGTGGCATGACACTTAGGAGATGTTGAGAGCCACACATGAGGAGGCCAGTGCAGAGAGAGAGAGAGACCTTAGTCTCAGAGGATCCATTTCCTCTAGGTGGGGAGGGGGATGATGAGTCCGTGATCAGACAACATTTGGCCTCTAGCTTTGGGGAGGCCCCATAGCCACCAACAACATCGGTAATAACAGTCATTGACCCTACCTGGATGTCCATGAGATTTGAGTATGTTTGACACTCTTTTCTCACATTTTGTTAACTTGAAACCTATGTTTTGATATTCTCATTTAATTTGTGTTTTGTGTTTTTTTCTAACTTATCTCCTTCTTCTCCTTCCCTTCTTGCAGTGACTACACAGGAGTGGAGAGAGCTCATTCGATGGGTGTGCATGGACACCCTATTGATCCCCTCGAGGAAGACCCAAGCCGAGTTGACTGATGATTCAGGTCAGCCACTAGCTGCTAGTAGACACACTGACATGTGTTTGCTCCCATTTGGAGGATAACAGAGGTGGTGACCTCCCTTTGTACTATAGTGGAAAAAT
Source organism: Taxus chinensis (assembly GCA_019776745.2). Lineage (NCBI taxonomy): Eukaryota > Viridiplantae > Streptophyta > Pinopsida > Cupressales > Taxaceae > Taxus > Taxus chinensis. The sequence continues at coordinate 364,364,365 of CM034149.1, forward strand.
ATGAGGCCACCGAGCATTTGATGAGGCAGAGCCATTCCCTTAGTGAGACCACAAGCTAATGGCTACCGTCACGAGCACTCGCACCATTCCATTCACTCCCAACATCGTCACAGCCTTATTAGGAGCCCTAGATGTGGCTATGCACCATCTGAGGGATCCCATAGGGATTGACAGGCCACTGGGCCATTTATTTCTTTGTTGCCATTTTTTCAGGCACTATATGATTTTTTTTGTATATTTCAGGCTCATTTCGAGCGTTTTGACCACACCTTAGTGCATGATGGCATTGTATAGAAACTTGACCCACTATGATATATACAGACTCTTATTTTTGGTTTGGAAATCCATTGTACCTGAGTTGACTCTCTTTTGGTTTATTTCTCATGTGTACTCTAGATGTTTAGAATTCCCATTTTTCTATGCTTTTCAGAATGTATGCAGTGAATGTGAAATGATAACAGAATGATTTCTTTTTGTATTTTATAATGTTGATATATGATAATGTGAACACAATGTGATGTTGAACTTTAGTTTCTTTAATCAATCTTTGATACTTCATATTGTCTTGGAAAAATGTGGTGATACAATGATATGATAAGTAAATGTACTTGCCCCACTCCCAACTCCACGCAACCAATAGGATGCGAGGGCTCAACACCAAGATCTAAAAAGGATGCAAGTTAAGAAATTTTTTTGAATGGTAATGATGAGGAAAGACAATGGTTTGACAAGACCAAATTGAGACACTACAACCTTCACCCTACTCAAGTTACTTCATAGCTTAGAATGTGATTTACTTTCTAGTTTATCTAGACTTAGATCCGTAGATGGCTACTTGGTTGACAAAATCTAGTTTTGAGGTTTTAAACTCTTTTGGAATTTTGGACATCTAACTCACTTTGTTTTTGACTTATGATTTCACAACATTTGAGTGAATTATTTGTAACTTTCAAGTTTATCAAAGAGACCCCTACTCCTTGCCCCATGCTACTAGGAGGAAGCATGGGCTCATCACCATGGACAAGGAATAGGCGAGTAAGGGCATTTCTCTCCTTTCCCAACCCTACATCACTAGTAAGAGATGCAGGCTCAACACCGAAGGTTGGTAGGGAAAATAAATGTGTAAAATAAAAATTTTCTGTGGATTTGCATTTGACTTACTCATCTAGGAAAAATGTTTAGTATGTTCTTATTTCCAAAGATATTTTTATGGGATAGATGTGACACCATGAAGCTTCTAGAACAGACTATAGAAAACAAAGACACCTAATCTAGAAAGAGACTATAAGAAGAACCAAGTATGCAAGCCTTGGTATGATCATGGTCAAAACTTTGTCTTATCCTATTTGAACTGATGAAATGATTTGAAAATAATTGATGATACCATGAAAATTTGGAGAGACATGATTTGAATGTTTTTCCAATGTTTTTCAGAAGTTTTTAGGAGTTGCTATAAGAATAAATCCCTTGATCACAAGTTTTACAGAATGAGCTGGAAAATGAAAGTGTGATGCAGATGTAGTAATGTACATATGAAAATGCTAATGGATCATGTGTAATACCTCTTTAGGTGAAGAGAGTTCACATATTCGTTAAACTCCTCACCCTCTAGTGTACACAGTGAAATGCCCCATTTTTGTAGTCTTTTACTACTCGATATGGACCCAACCACCTAGGTCTGAATCAATTTCCTTCCCTCACTCCATTTTTTTGTCTATCAGATGTCAAGTATTAAGACCAAATCTCCCTCATATATTTCACATTCATAAACCTTCTTGTTGTATTTTCAAGCCATCCAGTCAGTGTAAACATTGTGCCATTGTTTAGTGCATTGACTATCACCTCATCAAGTCTTTCTAACTGAGAGATTCACGCTTCTCGATAGCCTTCTTCTCCCAAGATTCTGTGCAGTGAAATACATGGATACTCAGTATTTCAACTTCAAGTAGTAAGACTACTTTCACACCAAATACCAAAGAAAAGGGGGTTGCCCCTGTTGGTGTTCTAACTAACATCTGATAGGCCCACAAGGCAGAAAAATATTTAAATGCCAATCTCATTTGTTCTCCTTAATGGTCTTAAGGAGGATGGACTTTAATGTTTTATTCGTAGCCTCAGCCTGTCCATTGGCCTGATGATAATAAAGAGAATCCATGTGATGATTTATCTTGAACTTTACACATAATTCATGCACCTTTTCATTTTTGAAAGACGTTCCATTATCAGAGATAATGACTTGTGGGACACCATACCTACAAATGATCTGGTTTAAGATGAACTTAGTGATCACATAACCGGTTACAATGGTAAAAGGCATGACTTCTACCCACTTGGTAAAGTACTTTGTGGCCGTGATTATGAATTTATGGCCATCCATTGATGAGGGAGAGAATTTCCCTATTAAATCCAGGCCCCACATGGAAAAGGGCCATGGGGTTTGTAATTGGTTGCAAAGCTTGTGCCGGTATGTGGATCTCGTGGGAGAACTCTTGGCATTTGTGGCATCTGTGCACAAAAACTCTACTGCATCATGTTCTAGAGTGGGCCAGAAATAGCCCATCTGATGTATCTTCTGAGAAGTGGCATGGCCACCAAAGTGACCTCCACATTCTCCCGCTATGTGACTCATAAAGAATATTTTCAGATTCTTTGGCATCAACACATCTTAACAACATTCCATCGAAGGCCCTGTGATAGAGCACCTGCTCTACAATAACATACTTAGTGGAAATGACACGTAACCACCTTCTTTGTTGAGATGTTTCCCCTTCTGGATACGTATGGTCCACTATAAAATTAATGATGTCGGTATACCATGGACACACAGAAATAGGGGGCCTAGTCTTAATGAAGTACACACACTCATCAGGGAAGTCTAGATCTACCAGATCACCTCCATCTAATGGATTATTAGCTAACCAATCCACAATGATTTTTCCTTTGATGGATTTCTGATTAACAAATGTTAACTCAAATTCACCCATCAGAGTTATGAAGCACCAACCTTCTTAGACAAGGATCCTTGTGTGAGGAATGTCCACAAGTGATCTGACTTAACAATAACCCTCGTTTCTTGATTCAACATATAATGTCTTAAGCACTTTGTTGCAAAGACTATGGCAAGGCATTATTTCTCTGCCTGGGTGTAATGTGTCTCATAATCAAGCAACGTCTGACTAATGAAATAAATTACATGCTCTCATTTATCATCATCCTCTTGAGCCAACATGCAGGCTAGTGAAACATCTATAGCTTGTGAATACAAGATCAAAGGGTGATCTGATCTAGGTGGCATTAGCATGGGAGGGGAAAATAAGAATCATTTAACTACCTCGAAGGCCTCATTGCATTCTTCTATCCAATCAATGCTATAATCCTTTTTCAACAAATTGTTGATTGGGTGAACAACAAAGGTCAAGTCAGGGATAAATCTTCAGATTTCCCCAAGTTTTCCAAGAAAATATCTGATGCCAGACTCATCCATTGGTGGAATCATTTCCAATACAGCTCAGATTTTGGCTAGGTCTACATCAATTCCTCATGAAGATATGATGTACCCCAAAATCTTGCCTCCTGTTATGCTGAATACACACTTTTCTAGATTCAATGTGATGTCGTATTCGATTAAGCACGAAAGGATGATATGAAGCACCTCTGGGTGATTGTAGCACTTTCTGGCCTTAGCCAACAGGTCATCCATGTAGGATTCCACAATCTTATGTATAAGATCATGGAATATATAAGTCATCACTCATTGGTATGTAGCTCCAGTGTTCTTAAGCCTGAATGACATGACCGCATAACAGTAAGTTCCCCAAGGAGTTATAAACATGGTTTTGGCCTGATCCTCTTCAGATATTCTGATCTGATTATACCCAGAAAATCCATCCATAAGAGACAACAACTCAAAACCAGTTGTTGCATCAATGATAACATCGATGGATGGTAATGGGAAATCATCCTTGGGACAAGCCTTATTTATATCCCAAAAATCTATACAAATGTGAATCTTTCCATTTTTCTTGAGAATGGGGACTATGTTAGATACCCATTGAGAGTAGTCAACTGGCTTGATGAATCCCACCTGGAGGAGTTTCATCACTTCTTCCTTCACCATGAGGGCCACTTTTGGCTTCATGGGCCTTGAATTTTTATTAATTGGCTTTGCATCTAGTTTGGTGATGAGATTGTGCACCACAATGTGTGATGCATTCCCTGTCATTTCTTTGTAGTTAAATGTGAAATATTTTTGAAGCTCCTTTAGAATGTGGGTATGTATTTCAACCTCCGCAAGGAGTTAAAGAGGACCCTAGCTTCAAAATATTTGGTTCTTCCTCGGTCCGATATTTATATCGATTGTTCCCTCGATTAAGGAGGATTTTCCTTCCTCAAACTCAGGCGGGGCTAGAGGTAACTCTAAATCCCCCTCTTCTACCACCTCAAAAATTTCAAGTTCCCTCCCAGGGGAAGACTCTATCATGGGATTTCCAAAATAGGAAGAAGAGTGTGGAATTAGAGAAAGATTAACCTCGTGATGTGTAAGATGTAGCTTTGTGAGAGTGTTTAGATATTCTAGAGTTTCTTCATCAATGTCAATGTGATCTGTAATGACAGACTCACTCTCAGTCTCTACGTATGTCAACATTGGAGTTACCGGTGTCTTATGGACCAAAGGTTCTACACGAACCGAGACCGTGAAGCTTGAATATTCCAACTCACTGCTTGGAGTAAAGTGAGAAGTGGATGTTGTGATTGAGTCTGCAAGGAGATTCTGGTCTCATGGAATTTCCTCGATTGATATGAAGTCAAACCTCTTCATTAAATTCAGCACTACCATTTTGTAAAGTTGTAAATGCTCAGCTCTAGTCTCATACACTTCGGATACTTGATTCACAACCAGTTGTGAATCACCCAACACTTTGATATTAAGAGCACCCATTCTTTTGGCTATGATGAGACCAAGTAGAAGGGCTTCGTATTCAGCCCCATTATTTGTGCACTCAAAGTTTAACTTGAAGGAAAAAGGTAGAATCCTTCCCTTAGGAGAGGTAAGAATCACACCTGCCCCAGTGCCAAAATGACACTTGGCTCCATCAAAATGGAGAGTCCAACAGTTACTTGGAAAAATGGATGTTGGATCATCTTTTGAATCTTTCTCCTTCACTTCAGTTACCTCAACCATACAAACCTCATTTTCTGGGAGAGAAATGAGTCCTAGGGTATGTCCCATGCCCATAGAATCGAAAGGAAGGAGAATTGGTAAATATTTTTCCAATAGCTCGACAATATTTTCCGTAGTCCCTAACGACACTGTCTCTATGATGATGGTTTCATATTTGACTATCAGAATGCCTTCGATCAAACCCGTGACTTCTAATTCTGTTGTAGGAACCAAATTTTCCTCTGACACTAAGCTTGTTGGTTTATTTAAATGATTTGTGGGAAGCTCAAACTTAGAGTGGACTCCTAGCCTCTTTTTCAAATTGGCTAAGTGTATGTCAAAGGGTTTTGGATCACCCTGCGCCACAAAAACCTTCCTTAAATGCAGGAACCTAACTTCCTGAAACAAAGTGGAGGGAATTTCCTTCATGTGATGAATCCAAGGATGGCCAAGGATCATATTATAGTTGGTTTCCCAATCTATAATATAAAATTCGGTTAGCACCGTCTTAGGCCCAAGGGTGACCAACAACACTATAGTTCTGATTGACATTGCTTTGAGGCTATCGTAGCCCCTCAGCGTATTTCATGTTGAAGAGAAATTGGTCTCTCTATACCCTAGTTTTTGAAGGAAAGAGAAGGGGACTATGTTGACTACTTCCCCATCATCAATCATCACACACTTTACATAGTTTTTGTAAATCCAGACTCGTAAAAACAACGTTGGATTGCCTCTACGAACTATTTCAGCATTTGTGGGCATCTTGTTAATATCAAACACAAATCCAACATCTCTTTCAGGTTGTCCTGGAGGATAGACATCAAAGTACATGTGGTTTATTTGTGCTTCTAGAGGAGGGGTGACATTAGCCAAATGACCAAGACCCAATGCTTCTAGTAGAGTGGCCCTATGAGCAGGGGAATTCTTTAACAAATCCAAGAAGGAAATGTGTGAGAATGTCTTAGTTAGGTCGCTGATCAAATCGTAAGCTCCTACTGGCTTGCTTAGCATATCATGGATGTCATCTGATGTAGTCAGGTAGATGGAATAGAATGAGAAGAATAATCCCTAGTTCTAGTGGCAATGTTAATTTGTGGTTCAGTGTCCAACTCTACCAACCCCACAATTTTTGTTTGTTGGTGACCATCCAAAGGAGGTGCCACCTATGGGTTTGACAAAGTTGAGGCTTCGCAATCATGGGTCCCTATTACAATACCTTTGTTTGAACAATTAGGATCTATTCTACCATCCTTTGGATGCGTGGGGAGAGGATTGTTAAAGATCCCAAGTGGTGTGTTTTGTGAGATAATGGTCCCATGTAGGTGTTTTGAGTGGGTGTTCTTGGGTTTGCCAAAAACATGTCAACAAATAATTGTTTTTGGGCCTCTAGAAAACGTTGTAAAAACTTGTTACAATCGTGACATGTTCTTGCATCATGCCCATGAACCCTATGGAAACCACAATATAAATCAGGATCGTAATCTTGAGGCCTTTGGTTTGCACCTTGTTGTGGTCTGAAATTATGGTTATTGTTCAGCTATTGGTTGTTATTATTAAAATTTGGGAACCCTTGCCCTTGATTTTGAAACTGGTTTGGATACCTGCTTGGGTATTGGTTAGGGCCTTGGGTCTGTGTTTGTCTTACTTGCTGAGGTTGTTGTTGTTGTTGTTGGTGGTTAAAATCTACAACATTGACTGAGGGTGAGAAGTTATTGTTTCTTTGATTGTTGTCATTGTTATTGTGGTTGTTTGAAGTGGAAGTATTGGGAGCATTAACAACATTAGGATTCTTAGGTTGGTCCGTCACTCCATCTGTCATGACTCCATGATTCTTATTAAGGATTTTTGGTCCTTGGTTGTTATTCATGTTGTTGGAGTAACTGGGATTATTTTGATTAGGGGTGACTAACCTTCCATTAGCTCCATAAGTCTTACGACCACTTGTCAATGGCTGCTTGGTCAATTCTAAAGTGCACCCTCTAGCACCTCTTCATAGCTCCTTAGCGGGAACTTTTGAACCTCTTCCTTTGTCTCCCTATTGAGAGAGTGGAGGAACAAATCACAAATTTCTGTTTGATCCATATTTGGAGTGCTTGTAGAGGAGTAGAGAACTTGTCACCACCTTTGAATAAAGTGGGTTGTAGACTCATTGTGTTCTTGCTTGATATGAAGGAATTCCCTGATTCCTGTTCTCAAAAGCTTGTTCATATCAAAAGCTTTAATAAATTTTGATATGAGTTTCTTGAACGAGTGTATTGAAGCCTCTGGTATCCTATAGTACCAGTCGAGAGAAATACCTTCTAGTGTCTTAGGGAAAATTTTTGTAACAACTGTGTCCCATGGGAGTAGCTCTTGAATGGCCATTGTGTAAGCCTTGATATGGGCATTAGGATCACCCTCCCCTTTGAATTTCAGAATATTAGGAAAGGGTCTCGGGAGCATGACTTTTTGAATGGAGAAGTCTAGGGGTTCCTTGAGATATTCAGAATAGGTCCCCATTGTGTATGTTTCCACCATTGAAGATCCTTGTTGGGGAGGTGGGGGCTACATCGGTTGCTGAAATGGGACAACATAGACATTTTTTGGGGCGTATGGCATCCCTGCAGTTGTCCATATGGACCCAGGTAGGTATACATGTCCCCCTTATGGAGATTTAGAATACATGTGTACATAGGGGGGTTGATTACCTTGATATGGAATCGAAGGCACAAAGCCAGGGAATGTTGCATTTCTAGCTGGTATGGCATTTGAGAATGCACTTCTGGCGAGTGCCTATTGCAGATATCCATATGTGGCTTGGGGGGCATACCCAAGGTGCCCGTCCCTGTAAGCAGATCTCCAGGGTTTTGAGTATTCATATAAACTGGAGGATTCTGTGCAGTAGGTATTTTTCTGTAATTTTTCAGGTAGGGAGAAGTTCATGCTTTCCCTGCGTATGAATTCTGAGTATTTTGGGAAAGCTCTAGCTCCTTGAATTTTTCTACCAAAGCTGAAATGACATCACCCATTGATGGGGTGGTGCTTTTCTTAGGTACTTTTTGTTGAACCCTCGGAGGTTGTTGAGGAGTATGGTATCCTACTATGAATTGTTCACTATGTTGCCACCCCTCATTGGCAATATTTTTGGTTGGTGGAGGGGTAGCATTATTGTTTTGGAGCAAGGACATCACCTTGTCCTTGCAACCTATCAAAATCTTGGTTCATGTTCGAGAATTTTTGTTCACTCCTAGCATATTGTGCTAAATATTCCTCTTCTAGATGCAGAAGTTGATCCAATTGCATGCTAATGGGCTGTCAAAACAATACCTGAGGAGATGAACTTGCTTCACCAATGAAATTCATGTTGTTTGAACTTGATTGTTCATGAGGATAGGTCTGAGTGACCTGGTCAAGTTCCTCAATATGTATAGAGGAACCAACATTGGTTCCCTGAAGTAGAGGGTTTTGAGCGGATGAGCGGTTGTCCACCCATGTTGAAAGTGAAGGTGATTGTTGTGGTATACTTGATTGGTAGTGGTACATGTCAAAACCTAGGATGGGCTGACCGTACTCATCATATCCTGACATATTCAGGGGTATAAGAATACCCATAGAATAAAGGATGGATGAAGAAAGTGGAAATGTTTAGAGACTATCTCTTCATGTTGGGTTCACCAATTTGTACGACAAAAAATCAACACGTGACCTTCTTCACACCCAACCTCTTGAGGTCGTGCCGAGACAACCAGTGTAGAATGAGTGTGAATGTGAGTGTGGTGATGGGGATCAAGCTAATTGGGAAATCTTATATCTTCAACATGTAATGTTGGGATCTGTGAGTCTAAGGCAAAGAATGCTCTCCTAACTTGAAGTGGTGTGATGGCTCGGTCTGAGATAATAGCCACTCGTAGACTCCAATCAATGTTGAGCTTGACCGAGATCCTATTTGTTGGTTGTTGAACACGTGGAAAATGACCTGTGGGCACCTTGTATAGATTTCTAGACAAGGTCATGGAAGTAAGAACGAGAGGCATGATGGAGCCACAGGTATTTATGGGTGATTTTCTGGTCTGGTCCAGAAAGTCTTAGCCTGATTGGCTGCTATGTTTAGTAAGGAAATTTGTGCAATAATATCTAGTGGAAGTGGTGAAGATCTGAATACTAATGTATGAAAACTAGTGTCAATGTCTAACTGACTAGCAGGCCCGTTGGGTTGTGGGACCTGAGGATCACAACCAAAGACTCATAGAGGATGGCCCTTGAATGGTCATGCACATAATCAAACCCTTGTTACATGGAGCAGTCCAATAGTCGTAGGCTTGATTAGCAATGATGTTTAGCCATATTGAGTTGTTCTATATTCTTAGTTAAAGTTGCAGGTGTGTGTAAGACTGTCAAATGTAAACTGGTATCAATGTCAGTTATCAATTCTGGCCCATTGGGTTGTGGGACCAAGGGATCACAACTATATGTATTTTCCTGTTGTGGACCGTTGATGGTCATACAAAATGAAATAAAATGATTTTTGATAAGAAAACTAATTACTGAAGGAAATCTAATCTATGTTTTTGGAGTTTTCACAATATTTTGGATCAAAGCAATAAAAGCAAACTAATCTATCAAAGGAAATATTTTTGTTCTTTTCTAATTTTTAAGCAATGCATTCTAATCTAATAAATAAACTAAAGACAAGTAATCAGTCGGATGTAGTTGGTTACTTGTGCAAATGTATGAATCTAATCTAAAACAAATAACCTAATCTAATAAAAAACCCTTCAAACCCTACCTCAGAGGTGAAGAACAAATCATGACCCTGAAAGGGGCTATTGTTCCCCACAACTTCCCTAGTAATGTTAAAGAGGAAAGCTTACTAATGATTTTATCTACTTGTGATTGACTAATTTTATTGAAATGAATGATTTAATACTCTATTTGATTATTTCTCTACTCTATTTGATATGTGATTGAAACTAGTGATTTGAAATTAACAATTCAACAAACAAGGAAAACAAACACACAATTCCAACCTAGACAAGCAAGAGCTTTGGAAAATCTAGTTGTGTCTGTATCTATCCCCTCAGTATGTTCCTTTCTTTCTCTGAGTGTTCATGTGAGTCCAAGGGATTGGGAATGCAAGAACAATAGTAGGAGGATGGTGCTTGAGCAATGGCAGCTTGATGGCAGTCTAGATGTAATGCAGGTAGAAGAGAGATAACACAAGAGATCAGAGCTTGGCTATGCAATTCCTAGCAAGATCGTAGCAACAATACAATGCAAGATACACAAAATTCTCAGGCCTTTTTCTTGAATATAAGCATGGAATATATAGGAATGGAGGATGGGAGGTGCCTTCATGTCAAGGCAAGAAGGAGCAGTTCCAACTAATTAAATCTATTTAAAAATAGGAGGAAGGAGAACCAAGAAATCAAAGCTAATTTTAGACAATTTGGCTCATGGATGCATGCAAAAAGTGAAATTAAGTGAACCATCACATGTTAAAACACGCGTGAGGGAATTCTGGAAAAAGTGGGTAGGACCACGCCCTGGCGTAGGGTGGTGGTTTCAGGGCCACCTTGTTTTGGATGGTGGTTTTCAGAACTGCTACCCAGGCAGGGCGACAGTCCTAGCAGTAAAGGCCAAAACATGTGTAGAAAGAGGTAGGAAGCTAGAAAAATCATGGGAAGGATAAGTAAATACGTCTAGGAAACAAATATATGCTGTGAATGGAAATTAGAGCTTGAACACCTTCTTGAAAGGACCTGAATCATCATTGGGGACTTTTGTAACCATTTTCCAACAATGTAGCACATGCAATTTTGGTGCCCAAAATTATAGTAAGTCATTGCTATCTGATATTTACGAGTAATTTTTGGACTGATTTATTCCCTTGTTTAGGTACCCAATTGGCCAAGAGGTCATCTTATTATCTCCATTCAGATGGGAAAAATGAGGTGATAAATAAATTTCTAGAGAGGTATCTTCGATGTTTTACTTTGGATAAACAAGAATGTTTGGTGGTGAAATGGTTTCCACTTGTAAAATGGTGGTATAATACTTCATTTCATTCTTCATCCAAAATGTCTCCATTTTTGGCACTTTACGGGTACCATTCCCCATCAATCATCTCTATCTTAAAGGTCAAATATAAGGTGAGATAAATTGAAGATCACATTCAAAACCGACACGAGGTACTCTCTAGCATTAGAAATAATTTGGCAATGGAAAAAAACCGCATGAAGCAACAGGTTGATCAACACCATAGTGAGTGAAACTTTGAAGTGGGAGAATTTATTTTTGTATGGTTTCAACCATATTAGTAGTTATACATAAAACAAGAGAAGAAGGATAATAATATTGTACCTAAATAATATGGTCCTTACCAAGTTTTTCCTAAAATTGGTAGTGTGACATATAAGTTGAAGCTTCATCAAGGGAATAAAATACATATATTCTCTCATGTTTCTTGCTTAAATAAATTCATTATGAAACACATTTCAATCCAACATATTCTTTTTGAACTGGATTAGGAGGGACAAATCATATTGAAACATGAAGGTATTCTTCAGACACACACCAAAATACTAGGGACTAGAGTCATTACCGAGTATCTGATAAAGTGGAAGAATATGAATAGTGAGGATATAACTTGGGAAGATGAAGCAGTTTTGTCGCTACATCTAGGGCTAGCCAACATTGGGGACAATATTGCTTCAAATGGGAGGGACATGATATGACCTTAGTCCTAAAGATTATATTGGATATGTAGTGTCAAATTGGGGTTTACATAATCTCTCTTCTTATCATATGTCATTCATTTATGCTTTCATATATTTGGTAGGTTGGCCATAACATATAAATGGTAGATATAGGTGGTATTAAGGAGTATTTAAACATGATATTGAGCACTTGAGTCTTATTATATGGTTTGGAGGTTTCCCCCTCGAAGTGGATAATCTATTCTACTTGAATATTGTGATCATTTATCTACAATTTTGTGTTCTTTGGTGTTATATTGTTGCTGATATTGATATTTATCCAAGTAATTTCATTACAAAAACAATTGGTGAGCATTTTCATTCCAAACCTTAATCCAAAATTATCATTCCAAATGTAAATGCATTCCCTAAAAAACTTCGAAGAAGTAATCAAAAAAGGAACTAAAATTGAGAGATCCCTTATTGTTAAAGACCTTATCAAAATTCCTTCAAATCATCAATCAATAAAATCAAACAATCAACCAATCATAATCTCTAGTAAAGAAACTACTCAGTGTAAATTCAAATGAAGAAAATTCACACCTGTCAAAGAAATTATCTCTAGTATTTTCCATTAATTAACAAGTGCTAAAATGGTCACCTTTCCACTCACAAGACCCTTCAAAGAAGGGAAACCAAAACCCACACTGTATAAAGAATCAAAATATTATGAATACCACCACACCAATGGCCATTCTACAATTTTTTGTTCAAATCCCGCCATTACATCCATGAGTTAGTTGATAAAATATACCTTAAATTCGAAAACACATCAAATAAAAAAATGAAAAATGTGAAATTGGAAGTATTCCAGGACCCTTTTCCAACTCCCGATACTAATGAAAAATCTAAAGATAAGGGTCAATCATGAAACAATGTTAAGTTTGATTCTATCCTTTCATTGCTAGATCCTATGCTTAACACCATGGCTACCATTGAAACCGACATCCATAGCCTTGTTGTAACAACACAAAAAAAAAGGTTTGGACATTGTCCATAAATTCTCAAACGTCCAATCCTAAGTCTACCGCTATTTAACAAAAGTCAACCAATGTAAAGTCTTCATCTATTTTTCATGACATTATCAAACAATCAAAGGAGACATCCACACAAATCCATCTCATGGATATGACCGAAACAACACCTATGTTTCAAGACATCCTTACATATTCACTCCATGATGTGCATGTTCCTAAGGGTATCAATACACAACCATTTCAATCTTTAATCGTGAATCTTTCATCAAATAATTCAATCCTATCATTTGGTTCTCATGACCTTTTTAAATCTAAAATCATAATAATAATTCCTTATCCATTGAAGTGTTCCTCACTAATCATAAAATAAAAAAAACTCTTATAGACAATAGAGAAACATTAAATATTTTTTCTACAAAATCATTAAGATGCCTTGAAGTCCCATCTATAGATCAATCCTTCACTCCCTATGTCATTCCATTCATGACCAAGGACATCATTGATGCCGATATTATTTTCATACCTATTGGCGAAATAATTTTTTGTGTTTCAAATTATCAAGTTTTCACCAATTGTATGGGGCTAAGGCCCTCCTTCTTGTGTATGGGGAGGCTTCCATTATTTAATGTAAAATAACCTAAAGTTGTGGGTGGATGATAGGTCAGGGATCAAACAAGAACACTCCCCTTAACATGTATAAATTGCATGTACATGCTACAAGGGAGGAATTTGCAGTGAAGAGAGGTAAAGGAGATTTGGGTAAATAAGGAGAGAGAGAGGGTTACTATTGTGAGTAAGCACTAGTAGAGTTAATAAACAATAATCAAACTATCTTTACATTCAATTAGAAGAAGACAAGAATGTAAACAAAGATAAGACCAAAAAATCATAGACATATAATTCCCTTAACTCGTTTATCAAAGGCATACACCTTTCTTGGTTTTATAATATTATCATGTAAGCAAATTCGGAAAGAGAGAGTAGAGGAATATAAGGCAAGAAATAAATAATTGCAACTTGTATTGCTTGATGTAGAAGTGGTAATCTCAACAACATATATTCAATCAACAATTTCTAACCCCTTGGAATGGAGAGGCCATTCCAATTTATAGACATTACAAACATGTTTCTTCGTATACCCCCACATGACTTTTCACTTACCCTTATAAAATGTGTCCTTTCATATTCCTAGGAAACGAAAAAGTGAGTCCCTTTTTATTAATGAAAGGGAAATCATTAAAATGCTTGAATATAGGTCAAATTTAAATGAATAAGAAAAAAAGTGAAAATTATCTTCTCAATGGAGAATTAGAACATGAGAGAGAAGGAAAGAGCAGAGAGAGAAGGAGTTGAATGATATGATGAAGAGAAAAATTTGACTGAGTGGAGAATTTTGTTGATTCATGATCCCTAAGGGAGAGTTTCTTATGGGATGGGATATTGTCCTTTGAATTCTCTGTTGAACTGAGCTTCCACAAGTGCCAAATTATCCGCTTATGGAATGCAAATGTAGCTTAACACTTTGATCCATGTTCTAGGGAACATAATTGATGTTCTTGCATTGAATGATACCATATTATTGTGATCTCTTGTAATGTCAGAAAATTAGTCCTTTAATTTTGAAAAGGGACTCTAAGGTATATTCGTTGAAGGAAAGAGGATCAATTTCCTCTTTCTTGACCATCTCCTGGAAGGAGACAATGAAGTTATTATGATAATGAATTATTAGTGAGTGGAGGGAACCCAAGTTTCATGTACATAGTTGAAAACCTCATCCATAAATTATCAAAAGCATTTTTTCCATTATATTAAAACTCAAAGATGGCATATTTTATCATACCATATCTATACATCCATGATGAGGACCCATACTAGGAACAAATTATCAGTAGTTGATGTGAACATGTTTTTACTCATGAGGGTGTATGACAGTCGAGGAAGCTCATATCAGACACAAGTGGGAAGACCTCATCTATGTACGGATCTTCTCTTTTTCAATCTTTTCCCTTGACTTTCTCCACCTTATGAAAAAGTGGTAATAATATACCTAAGTAAAGAGAGAACCTCTGGGAGCAATGTATATCCTTTATTGATGATCTTCTCAGACCCATCTCTCATTAGCCTTTCGTTGCACCATATACCTTTACACCTTCTTGATCACCTCTAGGGTAAAAGCTACTGATTGGAGGAATGTATTCCATAGGGGGTAGAGGTATTGAATTGGGCTCCAAGAAAGGCTGAATTTAGGCACTGAGACCTTCCACATGCTTCTCCAATTTCTCAATTTATCAATTGTTCATTTTTACTCTTCATATTGAGTAAGAAGGTGGGTAGAGGATTCCTTGAAAAAAATAGAGTCACCCTCATGTGTTTCTAGTCCCAAGGGCATTGTTGTCATCTCAAAGTTTGATAGAGTCATCTCCTCAATAGGCTTTAGATTCTTACATGGCATGAAATAGCTTCTACATACTGGTCACAAGAAGTTCCACTAAAGAGACGAGAAGCCACATGTACACCTTCTTCCTCCACTTCAAATCTCAAGACTTTAGTGATAGCTATAAGGTTGGGACATTATAGCTTGTCTGTGTTGTTCTTGGTTCACTTTCAAGAAATTATTGATTCCATGGGAATGTCTCTTTAGGAGTGGACATAATGTTGGTCACGGGAGCACATTCATGAGCTTGATGTATGATAACATCTTGTTCATTATGGTAAATTTCCACCACTAAGGAAGACATACTTATATATGTCCTTGAAGAGAAGGATGTTGTGATGGATCACTCTTTCTTGACTTAAGAGGTTCCATGTGATCTAAGATGAACCTTACATTCTTATGAACCCTTTTGGAATATGATACCTATGTGCATCCTCTTTTCATTATCTTATCTTTTGAAGGCTCATGTTCGATGACCCTTAATTCTACTGAAATGAGGTTTGATTGAAATATTTTCTTCCTTAGGGGAGTGACCACATTACCAAGTATTTAATTGAGTGTTTTAGGACACTATTGTGAATGACATGGAAGTGAGGATGATTTATCATCCTTCCATACAAGGTTCCACATATAAAGATCACCTATACCTACCTTTCTTAACTCTAGATTATCTTCTTAGAATGAAATCATATTTAGGAATGCTCATGTACCTTATTATGCACATATGCTTCCCATGAGGAAAGGATGAATTCATTGATTCTTTACACATGATGGCTTGAATACTTTGATGGCTTTCCTAGCTCACTTTGACTTGCTTCTCAGAGAGATGACGATGGATTCAAGAGATGATGTTTCTCTATATTTCCTAATGAGTTTCTCATTTCAATTATTATTATAATGAAATAATTTTGATGAATTTTGGATTCCAATGGTGCTCTGTTGACTCTTTTCAAATCTATTTGCCAGACCTCACAATGTTCCTGATTTTCAATTGTTATGCCTTTATAAGCTCTGTCATGCTCCTTGACACAAATATGATCACAAATGATACTTTACGATCCTTACGAAGAGTTAATTTTCTTGTTTAAACCAATGGATACAACTTTATAACCATGTGAGGATGGAAAAAGTTGAACCAAGATGACGTGAAAATAGAAGCCAAAAACAACTTCTCTGCACTGAAACATTTGAAACTTTCTATATTTTGGCAGGTGGGGTCAGGAGATGCTATTTTGGCACAATTTTAGTTTTTAGCAATATCCTAATGCACTCCAAAGATCCTAATGTACCTTTGGATTAATGCTTTTATAATTATTCACAAGTTTCTATTTTTATAAATGTTCTTTTTTCGGGACCTGCTATTTTGGGAAAGTTACGTGTTTTATCTTGTTTGTTATTTCTCATTATTTCTGGATGTGCTGAAAGATTAAAAAAATTTGTTTCATGAGGTTTTCTATTTTTAGCATGTCAGTGTATAGATAACTTGATATTTTTTATAAATTTGGCTTACCAGTTTTGGATTGCAATGAAACTGCCTTCATTGGATTCGGCTCTGACTCCAGGGTCTCTTTGCTCCAACTTTCTATTGTGTTTCTTCCGCATTGAAACTCTTGGAAATAAAGGATGAAATTTTAGAAGGCAGGGTATTTCGTATTTATAGCTGTGAAAAATCAAGGGAATCATATGGTAATAAAATTATAATCATAAAAAAGGAACTTGGGAGTAGGCCAGTATGTGAAAATCTCAGTGTAATTAGATTTATGGGATAAAGAGATATGAAGAAATCCTAGTTTTTGAAGTCATGGTTGTTCTAGAAGATATTGGGTAGAATGTATAGTGTGTTATGATGTTTTTTAAGGTTTAAGAACAACAAAAATGGTGGAAGAGTTAGTAGTGCATACAGAAATGGCCTTAAAATGAGTTAACTTTATCGTTTTGTGCTTCCCTGCTAACTACAGTTTGACCCTAGGTTGAATGGATTTAAAAGGTGGGTTAAATGAGTTTTCATTTGGGTTCCAAATTTTTCCCCTTAAGAAAAATGGAAAAGAGGGACATAAAATATAACTTTAGGAGAGATTCTGACAAGTAGCGAGATCTAGTGCAGTGTGAGGAAAATGAGATTAGCGAGATAAGCACTTTGGGAAGCCAATAAGAGTCACATGAGGAACCAGAGAGAGATTGCACTTGGGTGAATAATTTTTCCCCTCTTTAACCTTATAAAAGTTACAAGAGGGATAAAAATGGGTGCTAGGAGTGAAATCATGACATGTGGCAGTAAAAAATTTGGCTAAGTATGGGATCTACACACTCTAGACTAGTGAGGACTCAAACAATTCGCTCTGAGAGCTTAGAAAAGTATTTTTAGGTGGAATTTTATATGATTATAACTCCAAGATACTTATAATATCAAAAAAATAGGTTTCATAACCTAATTCTTCCTGTAACTCTAAAAAATGGCTCCTTTTTCTTTGGGACAACGAGGTGTGCATGCAAAGATAGAAATGTTTTTAGAAACTCTTAGGTCTTGGAAAAAAATTGATTCTTTCACCACATATATAATTTATTTATATTTTAATTTAATATTTTATTTCCTTCTAACTACTTATGGAGCTCCTGAAATCATCTAGAGAAGTTCAAGTTCATATTTTGATTGTTTATTCCTTACACCTGAAAACTCACTTTTGCGAAAAATGTTCCTAAACCAACAAATCTTACCTAAATATTCATAAATTACTTATAACACATTAAATTATCTCCAATACCACCTCCATATGTTTATTATCTCATCAAAACCTTCCCAGAGGGTGCACACATGCCTTAAAATGGCCAAAATCGGCCTTTATAAGCATGTGGGAGAACTAGTCTTCTTTTGCACTTCAATGAATGGGATGATGAACCTTACCATGTTAGAAATTGGTGAACTATCATTGATTTTAATAAGTTTCATTGATTTAAAAATGATAAATTAACAACATGTGAAGGTTGATTGGTAGTGTCATTCATTGATGTCAAGTTGAGTTGTTTGGTCTAGTTTTCATTGATGAGGTGTCTTGAGTAAGTGTGATGGCTTGTAGGAGTGATACAATAATATGTAAATGTTAAATTGATGTCATGAATGTTTTTGAAGGATATTTTATGTTGGAAAGAGTGAAAAAGTTATAAGGTGGTCAAACTAGAAGGTGTAAACGTGATCAAGATGCCTAGTCAACATACATGAAGGAGAATGACATGTCATGATGGATCACATGTATGAAGAAACTGATTTAACACTATGGGAGCATGGATAACATGAGGATTAGGTGTTAAGAAACTCACAAGTGTCTCAGAGTGTGTATATTGGGTGTGAACCTGTTTTCTAGGTTTGTACCTATACCTATCCTAAACCCTAAGTGGCCTAATGAGGTGAGCTGATATGATTATGAAATAAGTGTGAAAATGTGAGCATTATGATATGTGTATTATGTTTTCCTAGAGATGTGGATAAACTTTTAGGTCTTTTTTTGGAGAATTTCGCAAGATATCGATTTTTTAGTAAAAATGTGTGTTTGGAAATAGTGTTTCCTAGCTGTAAGTCAACTTTTTTATGCTCATTGGTACATGTGACATCTGCATGGTATACTAATATCTTAATGGTAGATGGGGAATGGTTTTACCTCAATATTACCGACATTATTTTTTGGTTTAATGGATAGAGCGTTATGAACAATCATTAAGAAAGTAAGGTGGCCTAAAACCCTTCTTAAATCCTAATAAGGTAGTGATGGAAGATATCTTGATCAAAATGACCTAAAATGGATTAGGTGACCTATTTTAGTGATTTGAGGCTCTAGTATACTCTCTCGGTTATTTCCAGGTGGTAGTGGTGTGTCATGATAGTGAGTGGACCCCACATAAAAAGGTAAGTTCCTAAATAAGTTGTGTTTTATCTCTAGGTTTGCATTGGAAAAAATGAATAAATTTATGTTTTCAAAGGTATGGAAGCCAAAATACATGTATAGGGTGTTTTCATAACAACTTTTATCCCTTAGATGGTATTTGGAAGTCATTCTTGTAAGACTATTTTTGGGGAAGTTTTGGCAGTTTTAGTAGGTCATGGTGAAGAGATGGTCTTGTACACTTAGGATCTGAGTTGTGATGTCCAAAGGAAATGATGGTGTTGGTTAGATCCCATATGAAAAAAATCAAGATTTTGAGGATCCCTAGAAGTTAGTTTATGAGGTTATAAGAAGGTCACATGTTGACCTATTTTGTCTAGTTTAGGACAAAGAAAGTGATGTTTTGAGATTGGTCTGTAAGACCAACAATTGTCTCTTGACCATGATGTTTGGGAATATGAGAGTGTTTAGAGGTTTATTTTTGATCATGTGCATTCATCTAAAGACCTTTAATGGGTAAGTACAGTTGTTAGATGGTCAAAGTTACATGATTGGTTTTTGAGGTGTTAAGATAGTTCGGGGAGTGCAAGTTGGCAAGTGGTTATTGGGAATTTACAGTCCAAGTAAGGATGTCTGGTGGAGTTGGTGATGACCTAAGGTCATGTAGTAGTTATACAGCTATCATAGTTGTATGATTAAATTTTTTGATGAGTGTATGAGCTTCAAATGTGAATACTGGTTTGTGAAGATGCACCGACCTAATAAGACTAATTCCTAATTGGTGGAAGAATATTGTAGGAGACATGCAGTGGAATTTGAAAACATGTATAATTGGTTCTTGATGTTTGGTGAAGGAAATATACGGTAAGAATCCCCATACTTGGTGAAGAAGGTGTTTTACGCATTTAGTCCTAATTGAGTCCTAATGAAGAAATGTGGGCACAAGATGTTATTTCCAACCTAAGATGGTTTATGAATGATGTTCTTATGATGTATTCATATTTATAAAGTATTATTTGATCTATTATGGCTGACCTAGATGTGTAGGATTATTAAGTCATGTATATAAGCAAGTGAAAAAGACCTATTTTTTAGTTGTGAAAGGAAGAGGTTGAGTAAGAAAGAAGAAAGATGAAGAACGTCTTTATGACCATTAAGGAAGAATAGAGGTTAGTTCATGATGTTCTAGATAGTTTTATTCAATTAGAGAGATATGTCATTTGACCTAATCATCTTGGTAAAGAATTTATTGAGCAAAGAAGCCTAGAAGGCATATTTGAAGAAGATAGAAGAAAGGAGAGATAAATAGTTGTCATCATCAGCTGTGGAAAAATGCTATAGGTGAAAAAAAAATAGGTGTCTTAGTTGGTGCTGAATAATCTAGGGGTTTTTGCTTCTTATAGGGTTGTTGCTTTACTAAATTTCTATTTTTTGGTGCTCCTTATTAGGTTAGTGCTCAACTAAATTTTATTCTTTGTTGTATAGAAAAATTTTCCAAGCTTATTTTTAGTGGGTTTTCTTCCCTTCAAGGGTTTCCCAATTATATATGGTGTACTTGTGTTCTTATTGCTCATGTATGGTTATGATTCTTGGTGAATGCATGTTTAATGGTTAGGTTGAAATGATAATTCATGAATTCTAAATTTTATGTGAAATAAAGTTTTAGCGCACACTGATCCACCCCCCCATTGGTTGTGATTTCAAAAATTGGTATAAGATCTGATTCTCTAATGCAAGATTAACAAGATTGAGGTGATCCTTGAAGCAAAAATATGGCTAGTCACCAAATCGGTTCCTCAACTATAACATCTTATTTGCTCAATGAGACAAATTATGATTTTTGGAGCATCATGATGAAGACTCATATAATTTCCTTGGGATGTGATATTTGGAAGCCGGTGGTAGATGGGTACACTATTCATCAAACACCCCCAACTGATATAGTAGGAAAGAAGGAAATCAATGATAACGCTAAAGCAATGAATGTCATTTTTTGTATATTTGCAGAGTGAAAATATGTCAAGATAATGTAATGTACTACAACGAAGACTTTGTGGGATAAGATACTTGTTATTTATGAAGGTGACAGTAAGGTGAAATTGGAAAATCTTAATACTTATAGGATTCAATTTGAAAGTTTGAAGATGAAGACAGAAGAAAAAATTGCAACATATCCCTCCATGGTATATGAAGTGGTCAATAATATTAGAGGGTTAGGCAAAGAAGTGAAAGAAGCATTGGTGGTACAAAAGGTGTTGAGATCTCTAACATCTAAGTTTGTTCCTAAAGTCTTAGCTATAGAGGAAGCCAAGGATGTAAGTACATTGTAAATGGATGAACTCCATGGTATCTTGAAAAAATATTAGATGAGAACATGTGATGAAAAACCTCCAAAGAAGGAAGCCACCTTCAAATTTAGAAAGAGGTAAGAAGATAAAAAAATGATGATGTTTATGTAGACACTAAATCATGCACTTGTGTACATTTATAGGTCCTAATCACATACCACTATTCATATGATTCCTAAGCGATAAAACTAGTAATTGACATCTAAGTTTTTCCTCTTTTTTGTCTTTTTGCTTTCCTCTTTGGTCTTGCACACCCGACAGCCCAGTCTGATCTTCATTGCTTTAACCTTCTTGACTCTAGAAACCAACACCCAACCATGACGCTAGTGCCTAGGCACCCTCGTCTCATCTAGGTGCCCCTGACCTCTTTGTATCTTACTTGACTCTTTTGGGCATCTTTTATATTTTGTGCATCTTGTGTTCTTATGGGTCGACATTTTAATTGTAAATTACAAAATTCAAACAAGGGAATCATATAAATAAAAAGCTATGTGACCATAATAAATAACCAAGCTCTAAGAATATACTATCATTACCTAAGGTTACATCAAAAGGAATTCTAAGAGCATCAAAGCATCCATCTATATATCACCCAAGGGACAAGGGACAACATTTTCTGCATACACGCATAGGAGGAGAAGTTCATTTTTCCATACACACATCTACTTACATTGTTACATCTAGCTATTTACTCACTATCAAATACAACTTGCACAAGATCCTCCTAGGGAAAGATTCTACACACAAAAACAAAACTACGTGGAGTCTAAGATGTAGTGCAGTTCTCAGTCATAATTCCACACTATCAAGTGACCGCCGGGGTTAGTCCAAATCCCCATTTACATGTTTTTATTTTTAGGATTTGATGTGTTTTGGGTTTTTGTAGGAGATCATTTATTTTACAGGTTACATGAGAACTTTGTGATCATACAACAACATACATGAGACAAAAAATGAAGCTTAGTGACATTGGTGTGACACAAGAAAATTTATATTTTGACAATTTCTAAAGTCACAGGCATTGAGAAGAATACTCTAGCACACAGGTACCCCTGAAATGGTCCAAGCACCCTAGTCTAGCTTATTCCAGAAATTATAGAATTTATCCAGCATGGTCACGAAAGTTTCTTCCTTATGTTCACCAGTTTTCTAGTCTGAAACGCTTCGGGATTTATTACGAAATAAGCTAAGTCTTTTATTCCCTCTATTACACCTAATGTTTTATTTTTATCTAGCTTACTGCTTGGGTTAGATATGTACTTAAGTGTTTTATTTATCACATGTCACTATGCAATTAGGGTTTTACAAATTCAATATTTGTTAAATCAATTGGTGATCCCATCTCATTCGAACACTCTTGAATCCTAATTTTTCTTCTCTCATCGCTCATAAGGTTTCTCAAGTTTTATTACTTCAATTTCTTTAAATTCACCCACTTTACAAAGATTCTCACCACAAATACCTGGACACTATGTATCTCCTTATCAATATACCGCCTTCA
The DNA here is from genome assembly GCA_019776745.2 of Taxus chinensis. Taxonomy (NCBI): domain Eukaryota; kingdom Viridiplantae; phylum Streptophyta; class Pinopsida; order Cupressales; family Taxaceae; genus Taxus; species Taxus chinensis. Next base: position 364,387,395 of record CM034149.1, read on the forward strand.
TAGGTCAGTATCATCTTCGATCATCTCTCCAATGAATCTATTAGTTCTAATATCAATTAATCTATTTGTGAATAAATTCAAACTTTACATTCTTTATTTCAAGATAAATCTCAGGCTATGGAATCCATGATTACATCACTCAAATATAAAATACAACATATTAAGGATGCTTCTTAGGCTCATGCTTTTTCTTCTTCTACATCTTATCCTCATTCTTTGTCTTATACATGTGCTTATATCAATGAACCTCAAGTCTTACCATTACATGAACCTCTCAAGTTCTATCTCAATACTAAACAACAAGATATTCTTCTATATTTCCTCACTCATCAGTTTATCAGCTTGCAATCTACTCATTACTATCCTCCTTATGGGCTTTCAAAATATCAAGGTCATCCATATTGTAATTATCATTGAATCAATGGACATAATGACAATGATTGATATGTTTTACAAAAAAGAATCAAACACCTTGAGTGTGAGGGTTTTATCTCATTCGCTACATAATATTCTAATGCATTCCCATCACCAATTTTTAAACCTCAATGGGTTCATAAATCTGATCTATATATGTCTAATGAGCACCATGTCATCGTTACTAATGTTCTTTCTATAAAAAGTCGAGAGTCATTTAAGAAACTTCCTCTCAAAATCAGTCCATCCTCTTCTCCTCTCAAGTCTTCTACAGTGTTATCAATCCCACATAAGCTACCATCATTCAAGATTCCTCCCCATCCTACTCCAGTTTTTTTTCCAATTCATTTTTCAAATCAATTTCTCCTTCTACTAATGTCCAGGACACATTTCAAACTCATCCACCATTACATGGTCCTATTGTTACTTCTGCATACCATTGTGATGGATCTCTCTCTCTCTTATCATGACACATATAATTCTCTCCCAAAATGGCATGGTATCTTTCACATCATCACATAGATCTCCATCATTGGTACACTTAGGGGCATCATGCTTATTCTTCCCCCTCCTAGCATTATCAGGTGTCTCTCATTGCTACTATTACACTCTGTGCTTCATACGTAATATTTTTGAGCATCATTACACAACTTGATAAACCTCATGTATCATCATTTCCCTATGATGCACTCTTGTGCTAAAGTTCACACTTGACTGTTGAGGGCATACTACATACATGAACCTCACATCATACACATGACACATTTTACACTTTGTGCATTCATGACACATCTCTTTGACATCACATTCTTACACATCACACTACCCTATGATGCACTCTAGTTTCACAATTCATACATAACTGCTAAGGGTATTAATCTGAAATGAACCTCACCACATTCACACTCTTTATGCTCTATGCTTCATTTGATTTATCTTTCTAGTGTATACTATCAAACCATTTCTAGATGTCACACTCTTGATCTAAGGTTCATTCTTGACTGATGAGGGGACATTTATAAATGAACCTCATACATATTCATCCATATACACTCGGGGGGCACATTTATCCTATTACACTCACGTTTCACATCATTCCATCTCACTCATCCATAACATGTTGCATATCTTGGTTGCAATTATTCGTGTTTTCTTATACTCACATGTTACATGTTGCTTACTATGTTAGCTGGATATCTAGTATGTCATTATCTTTATCATAGACACATGTGCATTCACTTATTCTCTATTTGTGAGTGAATAATTTCTACAAATCCTTACATATGTAACATGGATGCTCGACATTATACTTATTACCAGTACCACTAAAGCTCCTGGGGGCATATACTTTTCATACACACTACAAGTGTTATTGTTTCATTTTATACTACTTTCTATTCATACTAACACATTACTGTATCGATATATACACATATTTACATACTCTTTATCTTTCTAACATGCTAACGGGTGCTTCATGTGTAACATTTTATTTGCAAGAACTATTTTCCACCATGGTTGTCTGATACTTTGTTTACCACTATTTTCCATTGTTTACAGGTTTTTCCCTATGTCTTGCTTGTTCATTTCTTGTATGCTTTTGAACACTTCAGACCTAATTTTCTTACAACATTATGAGTGATGTCCCATGTTTGAAACCCAATTTTTGTGGTCTACATTGTATTCTTTTTTGTTATATTACACTTTTTATTCTATATGAGTATTTGTATTGTTTTCACTACCAAATGTTTCCAACCACTTTTTTTGCATGTGCCTTGGTTTTTACCAAGCACATACCCTCCCGCTTCAGGGTTATAGTCTCATATCAGCATATGGTCCTCTCATTTTGGCTGCACCCTCCTAGTAACATTGCATGCACCCCAAACAAGGGGGGCATACATTGGGTGAATTAGTCATCCCATACAACATATCACAACTTCGGTACAATTCTGTACAACATAGAATCATAATAGAGTTACAAATATAGAATGACCCATATTCTAACTTGGGTCCTCAGTTCAACATGGATTCCAATGCCAAGATACAAACATGAGTGTCTGGGCACTCCTGACCCCTCTTGGGTTCCTATGACCAAGGGGTATTTACAATAATTTTCTCATATTAACTCAGTTTTAAGCATTGCACAGAGTAGTTTACAAAATACAGGAACAATCCTCTAGTAATCAGAATGCATTTTATCTCCATTTTCTTATTTTTTCTACATGGATTGAAATGGATCAATTTAGAACAATGTAGGATCACACCATTTCTAGTGGTGTATAAATTTTGGGAAATAGTAAGGGATATAGAAAAATAGTAGACCTTTCTCCTCAATACTCTTCTGCCATAGTGTTAGATCACCCAAAAATCTCACACTTGGCATGAGATCACCCAAAAAACCTATCATTGGTGTGTTATCACCCAAAAAAATCATTCTACTACAGCATTTTTAGGATCTTTTCTATCCTTTTTCACTCGTCATGGTGTTTCGCACATAATGTTTCCATTCCTAGAATAGATTTGCTTCTATCCTTTCATTCTCTTGAGAAACAGATAAGGGTTAGGGATAGGAGGAATACCTTTTGAGTGTTGGGAGGGCGTGTACGTACCGTAGAGAGAGATCAGATCGATTGCGAAGAACTCCTTTTTGTCTAGGAAGGACTACCTTAAGAATACAAGACCACCAGATTTTAGTTAGACAATAAATGAGGGAACTGCCTTGGGCCCAGGAAATATTAGACTTCCTTTCTAAGGTGGTCAGTTCCCCTTTTAATACGAATTAACACAAATGATAGCAAAGAGGCTATTGCAAAATTACACTTTAGTTACCTCATTAAAAAGCACTAGAGGAAAGGCTGGTTTTGGTGTGAGTCACAGTGACCGATGCCGGTCACTGTATAACCGGTACCGGTTACTGATAACCGATATCGGTAGGGGAAGTGATTTAGGGGCTTTTAATAAAGGTTGGCTATAAGGCGGCTATGGTGTTTATAAGGCTAGCAAATGATTAGGGATAGGTAATGGGGTGATGGATAAGACTCAGAGAGTGTCGGGGCTATTCTTGGGGCAATGTAAGGGTAGAGGAATGATAGTTAGATGCAGGGGCTACCGAGTAGTAGATCTATGAGTGAACTTGTAATTACTGTGATTCATAAGTTCAAGAAATGTTATTTAAAAATGTACAAGACACTACTTACTAGTTCCTGATGAAGATACAGGTCCAAGGACTGTGATGACAAAGTCAGGACTCAGGTGGGATGATCCGATAATCAAAAGTGAGCTATCTTCTCTCCAAATGCTTGGATGAGTGTCACTGGGCTCTGGTTACTCAGTTGCAGTCCTGGGCTCGATGTCCTTCTCTGCAAACTCTTCTCTTTTCTTCACTTGTCTTTGCCCTGCCAAGTGAATTTTGGATCCTTCAAATGAATTCCAGATCCTTTGTTTTTGGTTGGGGGAGGTCATTAACAGGGAACCGATGGCGGTTACATAACCGACGGCGGTCAAGTAGGAACCAATGTCGGTTAGGTCAAAGTTGGCTATTTTTAGTAAAATAGCCAACCTTCCCTCCTTTTCTCCTGAGGGATCAGTTGTGGGCTTGGTCAAGTCATTATTAGGTTCGTTTTGATGTGGGTGAGGGGTGATGAGTCATGGGTGTGGGTTTAGACCAAGTTATAGGTCTTAATTAAGTTATTTTAGGGTTAGGGCTAGGTCATGGTGAGGTGGTGAGGTGAGGTGGCAGGATTAGAGATGTGGATTTATTAATTATAAGGTAATTAATAAATCATTAGGTGTGTAAGGTTCAGGTGATGAGGTAGGGTTAGGCTGTGGGATGAGATATGGGGTACAGGGCGTCGTAAGACACAAATTTGGTGTCTACACATGGATCAGGTGCACATGTTCCTTTTACTACTTTTTCACATTTTCACATACTTTTTACATGATTTTACACATCTTTACATACTTAGATCAGATTTTTCACATATACATGACCTTTACTCTTTCACTCTTCTTTTACAAATTTTTCCTTAATATGCAACAAGAAGCAACCCTCCATCAAGAGATAACGACAATAGCTACAAACATGACACAACACATACACTTCATCCCTAGAGTCACTTCCTCTTCTTTAGCTTCTACACTTCATGATTATCACTTCATACTTTTTCTTGTCTCTTCGAAATGCTTTTGTTATCGATCTACATGGTTATCAGGTACACATATCTTATCTACTTTATGTTATGGAGTATTCACTCAACAACATAAAGTGGGGGCAAATGTAGACACTAAATCACACACATGGGTAAATTTTTAGGTACTAATCACATACCACTAATCTTATGATTACTAAGCAAGAAAACTAGTAATTGACATCTATTTTTGGCCTCTGCTCTATCTTTTTGCTTTCCTCTTTGGTCTTACACACCCCACAACCCAATCTGATCTTCATTGCTTTATCTTTCCTAACTCTGGACACCAATGCTCGGCTAGGTTGTCAGCGCCTAGGTACCCTCATCCCCTCTGGGTGCCCCCAATCTCTTTGTATCTTACTCACTTCTTTTGGGCCTCTTTTGTCTTTTGGGCATCTTGTTTTCTTATGGGTCAGCCTTTTAGTTGTCAATTATAAAATTCAAACAAGGGAATCATATAAATACAAAGCTATGTGACCATAATAAAAGACCATGCTCTAATAATCTACTATCATCACCTAAAGTTTCATCCAAATGCATTCTAAAAGAATCAAAGCATCCATCTAGCTATCACTCAAAGGACAATGGACACCATTTCCTGTATACATTCATAGGAGGGGAAGTTCATTTTTCCATACACACATCTACTTACATTGCTACATCTAGTTATTTGCTTACTATCAAGTACATATTGCACAAGAGCCTACTATGGCATGATTCTACACACACACACACAAAACTACATGGAGTCTAAGATGTAGTGTAATTCTTAGTTGTAAGTTCACTTTGTCGGATGACCGTTGGGGTCAGTCTGACTCCCCATTTGCATATTTTTCTTTTTAGGATTTGATGTTTTTTGGGGTTTTACAAGAGATCATTTATTTTGTAGGTTATAGGAGAAATTTGCAATCATTCAATGACATACAAGTGAAAAACAAAAAAGGTTAGTGAAATTGGTATGAAACAAAAAAAATTATATTCTTACCATTTTCGTAGTCATTAGAGCCGGAAGCAGACTCTAGCACCCATGTACCCCTGAACCAGTCCAGACACCCTAGTCCAGCTCATTCCGACAATTACAAATTTTATCAGGCACAATTGCGAAAATTTCTTCTTCATGTTCATTAATTTTCCAGTATGGCACACTTCCAAATTTATTGCGAAATAAGTTATCTTTTATTCCCTCTCTTACACCTATGGTTTCATATTTATCTAGCTTACTACTTGGGTCAGATCTGTACTTTAGTGTTTTATTTATCACATGTTACTCTATAATTTGGGTTTTACAAATTCAATATTTGTTAAATCAATTTCAGATATAGATGATGATAAATTGATTGATATGTTTGTTAGTAAGTTGAAGACAAGTTCAGGTAAGTATAAGGGTAAGTTTCCCTTCAAGTGCTTTAATTATGGTGAGATAGGGAATTTTGTAAAAAAATGTCCTCATAATGATAATGAAGAAGATAATGAAGAACATGATGAAAATCATGATGATGATGATAAGAGGTCCCATGGGTCTGATAAGAGAAAGATGAAGTTTAGAAAGTTTGAGGGAAAGAAGAAGTTTAAGAGAATCATATATTCTAAGGAGGATTGTATCTCATCTGAGGTAAAAAGTTGAAACATAATGAATCTGATGATGATGAGGGAGATGTTGGCAATGAAACCCTATTTATGGCTAAAGGAGCTTGGGAGATCTTTAAAAGAGAGGATTACATATTTGGAGGTTCATGTTGTAGATTCAGATAAAGAATATTTTTAAAATGACCTTGAAATTGAGTTGATGAATTCCCTTGAAGACTTAAAACATGAAAATAATAAAATACAAGAAACTAAAGACATTGAGCTAAGTACTATGAAGACAAGCTTTATTTTCTTGAAGAGATACATATGGATATTACACTCATGAGTATGATAAGATATTCAAATAGCTACAAAATCAAATAGATTGAGTTGTTAACTACTAAGACTAAAATCTAAGGAGGAAGAGATGCATCGAGTGTGAAGTCAAAGAAACAGATTCCCTAAAGGTAGAAGTGGCTTAAGTAACAAGAAAGGTAAGAACATTTCAAAATTTTGAGAAGATTTCTATGGATCTATATGATCTCCTAGGTAGTCAAAAGACTTCATGTGATAGGAAAATTCTTGGATTCATTAGAGACATCAATAAGAACAATGGAAATGAAAATTTTGGTCCTAGTATCCATGAAGATCATAAGAACATGAAGGGTGATAACATAACAAATGAAGATGAAATTTAGAGAAATGAGGATGCTAGCATGGAAAACAAGAGATCTAACCCTATTAGACAACCTAATGCCACGAGGTATGCAAGATCCTTCAATGGTTATTGTTATAAGAGTAATGAATTTGATCATAGGGAAAAATATTGTAGAAGGTTCTCTGAGAATTAGGATTCATGGAACCATGGGGGAAGTATTATTTCACACCATATAAGAGGTAGTAATGGAGTTTTTTTTCTATAACTATCAAAATAGTAGTCATATTGTAAAGTTATGTTATCATAGGACCTCAAGGAAAAGAAATAAGTTTGATGCTCCTAGAGTACAAGAGAGAAAGCAAGATAATTCATATGAACCAAGAGTGAATTAGGGAAATATAAATAAGCAAAATCTAGAGGTTGGAGCAAGACAAGAATGCTCATAGGTTGGTGATCAGAAGAAGGATGAAGAGTTCAAGCCATAGGTATCAAGTAAGTATTGGAATATCGTAAAAATGTTGTTTTATATCCCTATGATTAGGGATGCATCCATTAATATTCTTAGAGGCATTTATCAATAAGAAGAAGCACGTAGTGAGGGGGAGGTTGAATGGAAGAAGTGCAAACTGAATCCTTGTTGAGATGGTGAGTATATTTGAAGATGGAATTTGGTATTATGAATATGTGTTGCTAGATTATAGGCATGAAGATTTCAAGAACACAACTTTGAAGGACAAGTGAAGGTATGTGTTTCAATCATTTTTATCATGAATTGATCAAACCATTAAAACTCATGAATATATGTTTCATAGTAAAGAGATTCAAGATGGATTGTGTATGCTTGAAGGCACTTAGAGATATTGAAGAAGTGCAGTGTGTATAGGGTTATGTTTTGAGACCTAATATAGATCTGTAACTCTTGAGCTAGAGATTGGTCTATTTAGACCAATATGACCTTGTGTTATAAGCCTGTATGAGTGACATGAATACCTAGAATGACTACAAGTGTGATGGAATGTGATCTTAAAAAAATATATGATATTGATCTGTCATATTGGAGTATGAAGAAAAGACCTAGTTGACAGGATGATGATATAAATCCCATGTCATGATATCTCATAAAAGGAGTAGAGTAAGATGAAGAAGAGAGTATGGTCTCAGGAGGAGTTTGATAGCCCTGAACAAGGAATACAAAGCCTTCTTCTATCATTCTTTCATATATATGTCCGAGTGTACATTTGATGAAGTACTTGAAGTCATAAAAATATTTCTCTAGCACTTTTTTGAGAATGTTTGTATCAGTTCCATCAAGTGAAAGTTAAGAAATATTTGCATTGTTATCTAGTAGCTATGTTAGTGGCGTCAAGGAATCAAGGGGATTCAATCAGGCATGTTCTTAGCTCAAAATACAAGAAAGTCCTTTAAAGGCATGCATCTACTAAGGGGAGCTATGTTGCTCTAATGTTATAAAGAGACAAAAAAAAGATGAAAAGGTCAAATGGAACTTGTTATGTTTGGTTAATGTTTTTAACAAAATTTTGATACCTAATGTGATGAATGAAGAAGAGAACTTAGATGTCACATGTATGAGTCTTTTTCATTAATTTCAAAAGGGGGGGGGATGAGATGATGACTTGTGAGAATGAGCTATATGTGTTTTCCATCAATGAAAAAGGGGGAGATTTTTGGTAAGTGGTGTTGTCATTGATGTCAACAAGTTTAATTGATGGAAAAATAAATAAAGGAACAACATGTGAAGGTTGATTGGTAGTGTAATTTATTGATGTCAAGTTGAGTTGTTTGGTGTAGCTGGCATTGATGAGGTGTCTTGAGTAAATATGATGGATTTTAGGAGTGATATAATTATAAGTGGATGTTATCGTGATATCATGAAGGTTTTTGAAGGCTCTTGTAGGTGGGAAATCATGAAAAAGTCATAAGGTGGTCAACATGGAAGGTGTAAGTGTGATCAAGATGCCTAGTTAGGAGGCCTAGTCAACATACATAAAGGAGGAGGATATTTCATGGTGGATCACAAGTATGAAGAAGCTAGTTAAGTATTGTGAGAGCATGAGGATTGGGTGTTAAGGCACTTACAAGTGTATCATAGCGTGTATATAGGGTGTGAACATACTTTATAGGTCTATACATAAACCTATATTAAACCCTAGGTGGCATAATGAGGTGAGATGATTTGATTCTGAGATAAGTGTGTAAATTTGAGAATTGGGATAGGTTTAGTAGGTTGTCTTCGAGATGTGCAAAAACTTTCATGTCGTATTTTGGATTATTTTGCAAGATATTGAGCTTTTGGTAAAATCATGTTTTTAGAAATGGTGTTTCCCATTTGTAAGTCAATGTTTTGATGCTCATTGGCATGTGTGACCTTTGTATGGGAGGATGATCTCTTCATTGTAGATGGGGAAGGTTTCTAGATCAATATTCCTAGCATTAGTTTGTGCTTTAAGGGGCAGATTTTTATGAACAATCATTAAGAAGGTAAGGTCATCTAAAACCTTTCTTAAACCCTAATAAAGTAGTGAAGGAGGAGATATTGATAAAAATAACCCAGAATGGATTTGGTGACATAGTTTAGTGATTGTCTGCTCTATTATACTCTCTCAAGCATCTCCAGGTGGCAATGGTGTGTCATGGAAGTGAGTGGACCTCACAAAAAAGGCAAGTTTCTGAAAAACTTGTGTTTTTATCTAAACTTTTGCTTTGGAACAAATGAATAAATGGACGTTTGAGAAGGTATGGAATATAAAATATATGTCTGGGGTGGTTTCATAACAATTTTTATCCTGTAGATGGTATATGAAATTCATTCTTCCAAGACTGATTTTGGGACAATTTTGGCAGTTTTAGGAGGTCATGGTGAAGAGATGGTCTTGTACAGTTAGGCTCTGAGATGTGATGTCCAAAGGACATGATGGTTTTGGTTAAACCCCATATGATAAGATTAAATATTTTTAGGATCCCTAGAGGCTAGTTTATTAGGTAGGAAGAAGGTCACATGTTTACTTATTTCGTCTAGTTTAGGATAGAGAAAGCGATGTCTAGAGATTGGTATGTAATACCAATAATTGTATCTTGATCATGGTGTTTGGGTATTTTAGAGTTTTTATGGGTTCATTTTGGATCACGTTCATGTATCATAATACTTTTAAGGGGTTAGTACATGTATTATATGGTCAAAGTTACATGATTAGTTTTTGAGGTGTTAGGACATTTCTTGGAGTGTAAGTTGACAAGTGGTTCTTGGGAACTTACAGTCCAAGTAAGGATGTTTTATGGAGATGGTGATTACCCTGAGGTCATATAGAAGATATACACCTGTTGAAGTTACATGATTAAGTTTTTTAATGAGTGGATGAGATTTAAATGTCAATACTGGTTTGCGAAGATGAACAAACCTAATAGTTTTAAGTCCTAATGGGTGGCTTCATGATATGATCTGAAGGAGAAGAGTTGAAGAAGATTTTATAAGGCATGTATTGGACTTAAAAATCATGTCTAAGTGGTTCCTTATGTTTAGAAAAGGCCATATAGGCCAAGAAGATCCATACTTGGCGAAGAAGGTGTTTTACGCATTTAGGCCTAATTGAGTTCTGATGGAGAAATGTGGGCACAAGATTTTATTTCCAACCTAAGGTGGTTTATGAATGATATTATTATGATTTATTCATGTTCATAAAGTTTTATTTGATCTATTGTGACCAACCTAGATGTGGATGATGCTCAATTCATGTATATAAGAAAGTGAAGAAGACATATTTTGTAGTTGTCAAAGGAAGAGGTTGAGTGATCAATAAGAAAGGTGAAGAAGTTATTTGCGAACATAAAGGAAGAGTAGAGGAAATTTCATGATTTTCTAGAGAGTTTTATGATGTTAGAGAGATACGTCATTTGACTTAATCAGCTTGGTGAAGAAGTTATTGAGAAAAGAAGCCTAAAAGGAAAATTTGAAGAAGATAGATTAAAGGAGAGATGAATAGGTATCATCATCAATTATTGTGGCAACATTATATAGGTGAAAAATAATTAGGTTGATTAGTTGGTGATGAGCCATCTAGGGGTTGGTGATATTTCTAGGGTTGGTTCTCCACTAAATCTAAGGTTTGGTGCTCCTTATAGGGTTGTTTCTCTACTAAACTTCTTGGAGTTGGTGCTCCTTATTGGGTTGGTGATCAAATAAATTTGATTCATTGTTGTATAGGAAAAATTTTCAAATCTTTGTTTCAGTGGGTTTTATTCCCTTCAAGGGTTTCCCACTTATAGCCGGTGTAATTGTGTTCTTATTTCTCATGTATGGTTATGATTCTTGGTGAATGCATCTTTAATGGTTAAGTTGAAATGATAATTGATGAATGCTAAATTTTATGTGAAAGAAATTTTTAGGGAACACTTATTCACCCCCCTCTCATTAGTTGTGATTCCAACATATCATAAGATTTTTCAATCTTGCACATGTTTATTCAATGCATTAGGAGAACTTGCAAGGTCAAGATAATCATATATAGGAAACAAACTGACCAGGAGAGGGATTTGGGAAGGATTTGAAGAAAATTTTCACATTTGGCTTAGTTGTCATGTTTCAAAGAATGAATTTTTGGGCTAATAAAAATACATGACAACAAAACCCCAACCATCTATATATTCTACTCTATCAACATCTTCTACTCCACCTAAGTTGGCTATCATTGACAAAGGTATTGGAGAGTATGAACTCCAAGAAGAAAATTACACACTATATTTATCCACACATGGACTCTTTAATGATCTAACTAATATAAACCTACTCATAAAAAAAATTCCATCCACACCATTGACTTAGACCTCATCTGCTTAAGTCTCATAAGTCAGGACCAATCAAATTACATAATCATTGAACTTTTCCACCAAAATTTTATACATCAAAACCAATAAAAATTTAAAAACATGGACCTCTTCCACAATAACAAGTCCATTAAAAACCTTATTTTGTGAAAACATCAAAAAGAGAAAAGAGAAAAGAGAAAAAATATCTGGCATAACAAACCCCTCATAATAATGTTATTTAAAAATCAAAAGAAAACCAGAAAAAAATTCTTACTCAAGGGTACTCTCTACACACTCTCCACACTAGGGAGGTTGTATGGTGGGAAAAAATATTTCTATACAACATGCAATCCTATCATCCATTCAACTAGGGTATTGAGGAAATGAGTAAGGGACACACAAAGATGGACACACAACAGATAGAATTCAAAGGGAGTATAGGGACCGCTAAGATCGCATACCCAAAGGGAAGTAACTCTTACATTAGGATAATCTAGGGTTTCTAAGACCCGGTAATGAGAAAGAGGAAGAAATCCTATTGAGGTATAGAAACTATGGGGGGTAATTAAGGACAAAATAAACATACAAGATATATGCTAGCCGAAATAAAGCATACAATATAATAAAGAGATGAATAACAATATGGTAACATAACATGTGTATAAAATTCTAAGCTAACATGAAGTAATAAGAAAGAGAAATATGATACTAATTTATGCAAAATGACAAGTCGAGTTAGAGAAATTACATTTTGGATGGTGTTTGTTGATGCATCTATTTCCCAAAGGACCATACACTAAGATAAAATAGCTTTTGGGCAAAGAAGGAGAAAAAATCCATTTCTAACTCACTATAGGTGACTGTATGCACCCAATTTTGCACAGTGTAACATTGTTAGAACAATTAAATCCGCAATGATGAAAAATTATCTTCTTAATGATGTTTAAGTCCAAATCTTCACTTGTAGCGTGATCTTGTAGGCTATTTTTCTTTACTTGTCCATTTACATGCTTTTCATGTTTTCCTTTATCATTTTGCAATATTTTCCTTAGTTTTCCAGCTTTAAGTTACGTAACCACCTTGGCAATTGTGTAACTGTTGGTTTTCCCTTAGCAACGGTTGCACAACCATCACAGAAATTGTGTAAATTTCGCTCTACACAAACTGGTGGTTCCGTGTGCATTTGACTGAGACTTTCTAGTGTGATTTAAAACGTGTGTTGCCTTCTTCAAGTTAATATTTCTCACACGTTTCTTGTCTAAATAGGTTGTTCTTGTAGCTTTTTAGATGCGTACAAAATTATCCTTTCAAACTTACTATTATTAGTAAGTTAACTACCCCTTCTTTGAGTGATGTGGCATTTATTGGTTGGCAAGTGGGCTTGACCACTTCCCGAAGCATTGGTTGGATTTTATCAATTGGAATTGCACTATTATACTTCCATAATCCCACCAAGAAGTACAAAAGAAAACCCGTTATTTTCCCTTATTTCTCTCTTGCTCACATTGTGACCAGAATACTTGCAAACCAGCCAGCTCCAACACCCTCCCATTCTTTATGCACACTTCCAGCACAGTTCCCCAGACACATTTGAACACTCATTGGAAAATAAGCTAAGGGGATAACAAAAATCCTCCCAACATTGGATTTTTCTATGTAAAACATTTCCAGGTTGGAGGTGTCAGTAAATTCTTGTAAGTTTATTTTGTTTATTTTAAATAGATTCATATCTTCAATCTGTTAATTACATTCATTTAGAAAGATTCAATTGCAATATTTATTACAATATACTTAATTTGCAAAGCTTCCATTAAGGATTTCCTTCTAGCTTATCCCTGTGGATTTTCTTGGGAAGAATTCAGAGGAGTTCTTACTATAGTGCTTTGTTATCATTTCTTCATTATTAAATTATTTAGGAAAGTTCACTGCATTCAAAATTTAGTATTATTTTCACACAAGCAAAGCTTTTGTGAAAATATGCTTCTTTTCCTATCCCTGTGGATTTGTACAAGAAGTTAGCTTTAGAAGATTACGTGTCTATGTTAGATTTATATTTATTCATTAGAAATCTTTTGTTTTACCACGGAAGAATTTCTTCTGGGAAGCTTTTCATTCTTCCTTTCATTCTGAGGTAGAGCCAAGAGAAGTAAAATCCACAACCACAAATTAGGAAAACCTTTATTTTTATCAGATTATATTAAATCCGTTGCAACAGGGAAATAGCCACATTTAGATATTTCATTGTTTAGTTTAGTTAGTAGATTAGAATAAATTTCATTTAATTAGAATATTTGAGTTTTTTTGTGCACATTTCTTTTATTTTTCAGTAAACGCAAAATCCAAAAACATTAGATTTGATTAATTAGTTATTTTATTTGTTTTATTCCCTTATGTTTAAAAATCATTGAAAAGAACAAAAATAAATAGATTAGTTTTGCTTCTTTGTTTAATTACTTAGCTTTCATTTTTTTAATTAGCTAGCCACACGTATATTTAATTAGGTTCAAGGAGAGTAATCAACTTTATTTAATTTAAATATGTTTTCTTTCATTTGTTAATTAGGCACATAAAGTTAATTAGACACGAGTTAACATAACTCCTTACATATCCTTAGTTGGCTTAGGTTTCTTAAACATTGACCTTCCCCTCTTGTCAGTTCTTTGTGAGTTTATTTGTTTCTTTTCTTTAGTAGTTTGCATATCCCACATGAGCATCCAAATCCCTAGGTAACACAGATATTTGGTGTGAGATCCACAAGTGCCTCAACAAAACCTAGCTCCACAATTGACATACATTGATCAAGGCCTTAGACACCTCATTTTCAAAACCACCCTACTTTGGCCCGTTATTATCTCACAGTTGACAACTTCAAATGTCAAATCAGACAGTGCTTACGTGTTCTAGCATAGTCATCCTGGTTAGGATTATATTCTATAATTCACCAGTTTGTCCTACCCACACGTTTCCTCTCACATCTCTTCTGGAGAATTTTACAAGGCAAATACAGGACAATTCCAAAGCATCCCACAACTAGTTTAGAGGGTGTTTGGTGACACTGATATTGATAGATTCATTCATGTTTCCATTCTCCTCAACCATTACATTTCTCTCGCCCAAGTTAGATAGGCATTCATTTCTTTAGAAGAACAAATTCCCATTGTGCCCATAGAAGAAATTTGATTGCCTTAATTACTTGTTATCTATTTTTTTCCCATTTTCACATATTCCACCTATTCACCCTAGTTATCCATTCCATAGCCATCTTCTATCTCATATCAACTATCCCAACACAACCTCGAGAGGTCAAGTGCATCCTAAAGTCATGTGTTGATTCTTAGACATACAAAATTGGTGAACCCGACATGAAGGACTAGTTCCTTTTCATTTCCTCTATTCCTTCCTTGTTTCATCCATCCTTCTCCTCTCCCATTATACTGCGGGTGTTTATACACCACTTGAATATGTTGGGTCAAGAATACGGAAAACCCATTTTGGGTCTTGAAGCATATTATTACCGGATGGGTATGTAACATTCGCCCTCACTATCACATTGGGATGATAAATACTCATCCATTTTACCTTCCCCTCACACTCCTCCTCCTCAAGGTTCCAAAAATGGCTCATCAAACAAAATGTAGGAGGTTGATCAACCTATCTATAGCCCATAACCTGAGTTCTCTAGCTCAAATAACATGAAATTTATGGGAGAACAAGGGTTCAATCCTCGGGTCTTTTTTAGGCCTCCAATAAGTATGAAAAATGATTCACTTCCTTCTTATCTGTTACCTAATGAGGAACTCTTGACATGCATATCTTGAAGTGATGAGCATATTAACACAATAGACCAATCCTTGGATAGGATGTAAGGGTATATTGATGTTCTTCTTTAGAACAATGTTGCTACCCCTCCTACTACAATAAAAAATACATCCAAATAGGTGTGGCCTCCAAAGGATAAACTTATAGCAAGACATCATGTGCTTTTTCTTTCTGGAAAGACTCAAAACATGCCTAAAATAAATGCAATGCCTTTATTAGATGATGTAATTTCAACATTGGTGGATAAAGTTAGGGACCTAGGGACCAATATTCTCGTTTTACCCAATTTATAGGGAAAGGAAAGGTCCCCCACACCTTTAGAATTATACATGTGTGCCCTCTGTACCTTCACCTCCTCTGGTCTACATGGGTTTTTCTATCCTTGGAGACATCCTTACTAGATCAGGCACATTAGGTAAGCCCTCTCACACTCCATATGCATATCTTCCATAGGCGCTAACCAAAAAGTGCATTCTCAAATGTCATTCCAACTGGAAATGTGAGGTTCCCTAGTTTCGCACCTACCATTTTGTATCAAAAGAATGTTCCCCCATACCTTCACATGTATTATAAATCACCATAAAGGGGCATGTTTTCCTTTCCTAGGTCATATACTTAGCCTTAGGGGATGCCTTATGCTCCCACAAATGCTTACACTATGCCTTGTCAACATCTTATTCCACCTCCACCTCCCATCAAGGGTCGTCCATGGTAAAGTATTATGCATTGAGAACTTATGCCCATTATCTCAAGGAACCCCTTGACTTTACCATATGAAGGGTAATGCTTCCACGACCATTGTTTGATCTTCCAAAGTTAAAAGGATAGGGGGATCCAAATGCACATATAAAATCATATGAAACTACCATTAGAGAGCTACTCCCATGAGATGTTATTATAGATAAGATATTCCCCAAGATCCTTGAGGGGATTTCTCTTGACTGATGCTATAGGATACCAGAATCCTTGATTCATTCATTCAAGCAACTCATTTCAGAGTTCATAAAGTCTTTTGATATGAATAAATTCCTGAGAAAATGAATCATATAATACCTTCAAATCAAACAGGAGCATAACAAATTTGTCGTCCACTTGATTTAGAGGTGGAAACAAGTCCTCTACTCCTCGGATAGTGCTCCCAATATGGATTAAATGGAGCTTTTTGACTTATTCCTCCATTCTCTCAACTGAGAAACTAAGGAAGAGGTACAAAAATTCCCTCTTAAGAGCTACGAGGAGGTCTTAGATAATATTCTCCACATTGACCAAGCGGTGATGATAGTGGTTGAAATACCTATGGATCAAATGGGAAATTGGTCACTCCTTTACAAGGTAATTCAATTAACCCAAATTGTTCAAGCAACAACAATCAAGGACCCAAAGTCCTTAATCAGAACCGTGGTGCTATAACGGATGGCATGACTGATAAAACTAGAAATTTGAATGTTGTTAACACAAATAACACAAATAATGGTAACAACAATTCAATTGTGAAAAAACAAAGGACTAAAAATTTAACTCCTTCAATTAATGTGGTGGACTTTATTCATCCTCCACCTCCATAGCAAGTCCAAGCCCAGGGCCCAATTCAATACTCAAACCAATATCCAAAAAAAATTCCAAACTAATATCAGAACCAACTCCAGAGGCCCCTGAACTTCAATTACAATAACCAACAACAGAACAACAATAGAAACTATGGACCACAAAAAAACTAGAACCAAATACCTCATGTTTATGATCCCAATTTGTATTGTGGTTTCCATAGGGTTAGAGAACATGATGATCGTACGTACCATGATTATAATAAATTTATACAACATCTTCCAAAATACCAGAGACAACTTTTCGTCGAGATGTTCTTGGATTATCCCTTGGAACCTACGTAAAACACTCACATGGGGCGTGTTACCCTGGAAAATTATACTCTTGGAGTTTATAGAGATCCTCTTCTGACGCACATTAAAAAATGGAAATATTAATCCTCATGGTGCCAACAAGGGTCTCCCTATTGGAAATAACAATCATGAAGCGTTTACGTCTATGAACCCTCTATTAGTTCCTCCTTTAGATAGTAAAAACAAACTAAGATTGTAGGCTTAGTAGAGCTAGAAACCGAACTTGAAGTTAATGCAATGACTTGCACCTAAGATTATTATTTATAACATCTTTCCATTTATCCCTTTGTCTCATATGATGCACTAGTGATTCCCAAACCAATAGAGGCCTATGAGTTGATCAGGGACCTGACTAAGACCTTTTCCCACATTTTATTTCTTTAATCTGTTAAATAATTCTTTCGCGCATCGAACGGATTTATTAGAAGTACTAGGTCTTGGCCATCTTATCCACGTCACTCCTCCTTTAGAGGCCCAAATAAATCATATAGAATTTGATGTCTACCCACTGAGGCAACATGAGAGAGATGCAGGATTTGTTTTCAATATTAGTAAGATGCCTATTCATGGTGAGTTGGCACAGAGATGTTATCATGCGTTATATCTATAGGTTTGGATTTATAACAACTATATTAATCGTGCAATGATAAATGATGGGGTTTTTGTTAATATATTCTCTTTCTTGTTTCTTCAAAAGCTAGGCTATGGATAAACAAACTGATCTTCAACGTGAAACACATTGAGAGGCTATAATAGTCTTAAAGTAAATTCTATTGGAACTATAGTGCTTCCGGTCACTCTTGGACACAAGACTATGTTGACTGAGTTTTATATTATATATCGGGAAACCAACTATAATATGATTTTTGGTCAACCCTAGATTCATTGAGTGAAGGCCATTCCCTCTACGTTGTTCCAAGAGGTTAGGTTCTTACATCTCGGGAAGGTATTCATGGCTTAGGGTGACTCAAAGCCATTTGATATCCATTTGGCTAACTTAGAGAAGAACTTGGGGGTTCATATTGAATTTGGGCTCCTAACCAACTATTTAAACAATCCAAAAGGACCAATGCCTACGTCTAAGCTTATCCCTATGAATGAGTTGGAAGCCCCTGAGGAAATTGAAGGGGTAAATTCTAACGAAAAAAAAAAATGTCATTATAGAAACATTATCAACGAAAACTACAATTGAGATGGTTAAGCATTTGGAGAATGATTTTTCCTATCATTCTTCCTTTTGATTCCTTGGGCATATGCCATGCTCTTGGAATCACCACTCTTCCAGAAGATGGATTTGAATAGATTTGCATGGTTGAGGTTTCGTAATTCAAACAGGAAGACTCCATGAATGATCAAGCTTCCATATTCCCAAATGACTACTGGACTCTCAACTACAATGGTGCAAAGTGTCACTTTGGCGCTGGGGCTTAGGTGATCCTCACTTCTCCTGGGGGTAGAGTCATTCCTTTTTCCTTCAAGATTAACTTTGAGTGTACAAATAATGTAGCTGAGTAAGAAGCTTTAATTTTTGGTCTTATGATATCCAGCAGGATGGGCGTGAACATCCTTAGGGTCTTATATGACTCCCAACTCATCGCCAATCAGGTCTTGGAAGTCTATGAGACCAGAGCGAAGCACCTACAACTCTAAAAGTCTATTTTTCTAGAGATTTTCAAGGGTTTTAACTTCATCTCTTTATAATCTATTTCACAAGAGCAACCTATTGGCCAATTCTAAAGATACTTCCTCCTCTTGTTTTTGTCCAAGTGAAAAATTGAATAAAACAGAGTTTACCGTTTCAGTTCAAGAAGAACCTTTGGTTTGAAGGATGTCAATCAATGAAAATTTTACATATTTCAAGACTGATAACAATCTCGTCACTAGGGATTTCACAAAAAATGATGAGGCCATCTAAGGATACCTCAATTCCTACACTAACCTTTATCCTGCACACCATAAGAGGGTTTTCTCCCTAATACCACACCCTTCCTTTTACTATGGAGATCACACGATGAACTCTTCCTCATCAGGATATCTTCAGGTCTTTGAAGTTGAGTAAGAAGAGCTAGAGCTTCCTCCACCCCACCAAATTTTGAAGAGGGTAATGCCTCTTTGATCAAAGGGAAAATTGACATAAACACAGGGACAGAAGAAGAGCTTAAAATCCTAAAACTTAGTTATTCTCTGACTTTAGAGGAGGTAGAAGCACATACAAAGGTGCGTAAAGAGAATTATAAAGCCTTCACTTTTAGTTACAAGGAGATGATGTGTGTGTCCCCTAATGTTGTAGTTCACAATCTCGTCATGAATCCCAATGCTAAACCCGTGAAATATAAATTGAGACCCATGAAGCCAAGGTGGCTTTAATGGTTAAAGAGGAGGTAATGAAGCTCCTACAAGTAGGGTTTATTAAGCCGGTATATTATTCAATGTGGGTGTCAAACATCATCCCGATTATTAAGAAGAATGAGAAGATACACATCTACATTGAGTTCAGAGACATCAATAAAGCATGTCCTAAAGATGATTTCCCTTTTTCCTCTATTGATGTCATTCTAGACACAACAATTAGATATGAGTTGTTGTCTCTTACAGATGGATTTTCTGGATACCACCAGATAAGGATTTCTAAGGAAGACCAGATGAAGACTACCTTTACAACTCCTTAGGGAACCTATTGTTACGTGGTCATGCCTTTTTGCTTAAAGAATGTTGGAGCCACTTAACAGTGGGTAATGGCATACACCTTTCATGATATTATTCACAAGATTTTGGAATCATATGTTGATGACCTATTGGTGAAATAAAATAAGCGTGGTAATCACCCTGAACTTATCCATGTCATTATATTGCACATGATCAAATATGGAGTAACGTTAAATCCTAATAAATGCATGTTTGGCATGATATGAGGCAAATTTTTTGGATATATCATTTCATCCCAAGGCATTGACATTGATCTAGCAAAGATCTAGGTAGTTTTGGAGATGTCTCCTTATATAGAGGAATCAAGCATTAAGTCTTTTCTGAGAAAACTTGGGGAAATTCACATGTTCATCCCTTATTTAACATATGTCATTCACCTTATTAATGGTTTTTTTAAGAAAGCATATTGTAAAACTTAGACAACTAAGTGTCACAAAGTGTTTGAGTCGGTGAAATGATTCCTTATGTCACTTCTTTCACTCATGCCTCCGAAAGTTGAAAATCCTCGAATATTATACTCTTGAACCACTAATGTATCGATTACATGCATGAAGACACAAGAGGATGATGATTGTCGTAAGCAGGCAATTTACTTCATAAGTCATACTATTCTTGATTACGAGATGTGTTACATGTAAGTGGAGAAAGAGTGCTTGGAAATAGTTTTCGTAACAAATAGATTAAGGAATTACATGCTTAATCAAGAGACACGAGTGATAGTTAAATTTGAGTAGTTACAAACCTTTCTAACTCAAGCCGCCTTGTCCAAGAAGGTTGGTCGTTTCATAACGTTGATGGGTGAATTTGAACTAACCTTTGTTAACAAAAATTACGTCAATGGATAAATTATTATCGATTGGTTAGCTAATAACCCTATAAACTATGGGAATCTAGTAGATTTGATTTCCCAGATGAATGCATCTTCTATGTAGATACAAAGCCTCTCATTGCCTTGTTCTATGGTACACTAAAATTATCGATCATATTGTGGACTAGACATATCTTGAGGGATCAGCCTCACAACAGAGATGACGGCTATAGTCATAGCCACCAAGTATGTCATTGTACGAGAATTTTTATTATCACAGAGCCTTCAATGGTATGTTTTTAAGATGCATCGATGAAGAAGATTTTGAAAATATCCTCTTCAGATCCCATAGTGGAATATGTGGTGTTCATTTGGGAGGGCATGCTATTACCAAAAATATTCATCGTATGGGATATTTTTGGACTACTTGAAACATGACGCCATAGAGTATGTATGCATGTGTCAGAAATGTCAATAATTCTCACACAAGATACACATTCTTGCACAGGCTCTACAGCCCATTGTGACACCTTAGCCCTTTTCTACGTGGGACCTTGATTTGACAGGAAAATTCTCTCCCTAATAATCAAATGGCCATAACTTCATAATCACGACCACATAATATTTTACAAAGTGGGTTGCGGCTATGCCTCTTACAACTGTACCTGGGTCTATGATCGCTAAGTTTATTCTAAACCAGATCATCTATAGGTATTATAGACACCTAAATTTGGTATCTATACCCTCATCGCCCACATGCACATATTTATTCAATCACCCTCATTATTTAATTAAATGCTCCCCCAATCCTCATTAATTAATTAAGCGACATTAATTAATTAACCATTTTAATATCTTACATGCCCAATTATCCCTTCCACATTAATATTTATGCCCATTAATTAATTAATTCATAGTAATTAATCAATTTTCATCCATTTCCCTAACCAACCTTCTAATTAGGATG
The DNA here is from genome assembly GCA_019776745.2 of Taxus chinensis. Classification (NCBI taxonomy): domain Eukaryota; kingdom Viridiplantae; phylum Streptophyta; class Pinopsida; order Cupressales; family Taxaceae; genus Taxus; species Taxus chinensis. The sequence goes on from CM034149.1 coordinate 364,409,239, forward strand.
TTTTTATCCTACACACACATCACCTTACTTTTCTAGCTTTTGTCAAATCTATTTGTATGCCCTAACTAACTTAAATGTGTCCCCAAGCAACCCAATCCTATCTACATGCTTTAAAGCATTTTACCAATCCTTAAAAAACAAAAAATCCCATCAAAAGTAGAAAATAATGCCCATTGAGGAAACTTTCCCCATAGTCAATGATGACCTAGCCTTGTCGTTGTCAACCCTATAAAACTAGCTTCTTTCCTTCTATTTTGCATCATAAAATCATATACATGTAATTCTCAGGATTTATTTGATCCTGAGAATTATTCCTTGTTCCTGAGAAGTTCTGAGACATCCACAGACCTCTTGGACATTCCTCCAACATGCTTGCATCGCTCACGATCATCGTTCATGAGATCTTCTTATCATTATCATATCCCTTTATGTATCTTTATCATATTAACGTATATGATTTGTTTCTAACATCTTGCATGTACAGAGAAGCTTCAGAAATACTTGGAAAACTTATCCTATAGATCATCTTGCTTACAAGTTGTTGTTTTTATCTTCTCATCCTCGGTTTTGAATTTTCCTAATATAGTCGTCGTCGACTAGGGATTGGTCTATCCAATAACCTATCTAAATCCTCTTTTCCATCCTTTATCCTACATCTCTGCCTCTGGTTCTCTTCTGCATATCTTCTTACATCATTTATAGGTCCTTATCATCTTTCAGATCACTCCAAGACCTCCCAGTTCTACATATTTCATCTACAAGCTCACATTCATCCTCCCAGGTCATTGTCAACTTGCTTTTACATAGTCTGGGTCACCGTCATCCTAGACCAGGTAACATTTATTTTACAGTTATTTCCATCTAATTAGCTTTAGATCAGTTTCTTTAATTTTTCATATTCATTGTTGCTTCTATTTCTGCATGCTCTTGTTGTTTTTAACTCACCTTATCTAAACAAATGGTGGTTGACATCTACCCAAGAAGTTAATGCTTCTCGGGTCCACTTTGTTGGGCAACCCCCACACAAATCATCTGATAAAAAATCATTTTCAGTCTTATTTATAGATTTCATCTAATTTTCAATAGCAAGGATCCAACATTCAACATGCGCCCATATCCTATCAATTCCAAGGTAACATAAACCCTATGTCATTCCTGAGTTGCTAGTTTCTTTAGTAGCTAGTGCATTAACTTCATTATGAATGAGAAAATACTACAACATTATTGGCACACTCGGTGGTACAACCTTTACGTGGTATCTTTATTTTCTATATTCTACTTTTCCCTACTAACATTGCAGTGTAATACTTTTCTTTATTTCTTGTTCATGTCGGGTTCACCTTCTGAATCACTCATCACTCAAAAGTGAAAATAAATAGAAAAAGCGCTATCTAGGTATTCGTTGTTTCCATATTTTCTCATTTTGTATTGTACTTTCCCTTCCTGATTGTGTTCTCATCAAAAATAACATTTTTTTTGCTTAAAAAGAACCTTTCTTTTCTGCATCCTAATTTCTCATATAGTCTAAGTAGGGGTTCAATCTTCTACATCATACACCTTGTCACACACAACCTAAGCCACACAAATATAATCACACATAAAAACATTTCCTTTCTTGGTGGACTTATTGGGATTTGATCACCTAACAGGAAGTTGCCCCATACATTTTCCAACCACAACTTACCTAAAACCAAACATAGATTGCCTTCTTCTAGGTCCTTTTTTATCCATCTCCATTTTCTTTTCATATTCTTAATTAAAACATAAAAGGAGTTGTTTTCTTGACTTTTATGTTTAATAATGGAACCAAACTTTTCCTTGAGTAGTTCTGAATAGTCCACCATGACCTCATTCAAACCCTTGGTTGCTTCTAGACCTTCTTCCAGTCCTATCTATAATTATCTCTACCGCAAGCCCTCTGATTCTCAATCACATCGACCTATAACCCCTTGTCTTACCTCCATCACCTTTATCCCCATCACCTTACACCATTCCTACTTCTACCCCATAATATTTTTCTTCCTTACCTCATGCCCTTCCCAGGTCATCCAGAATCACCATACCCACTTCACTTATGGATATTCCTCATGAGAACCCCATCTCTGACTTCCTCCTCCGTAGATATCAATTAACATATCTTGTTTCACCTTTTGACATCTCCCCTTCATTTGACATACCTGTCTCACCTAGGGACATCCCTTATGACCCTTCTGTATCAAACCTTCATGTTCTTGCCCCATCCTTGTCATCTTACCATGACCATACTCCTACATCCCCCAAAAAAATCCCATCTTCACCAAGTAACATTTTTCAAACAACCATTTCCTAATCCCCCACTAGAAAATTCATCTTCACCTTCTACGTCACATCAATTCAACCCATTCTCGATCAACACCATACATCAAACATCTTCTTCTACATCTATTTTACCATCTTCATCATCTACCCCTATCTTATATCTTGTGCCAACAACCCATTGAAGGAGTATCCTCACATCCATTATATCCACGATCCCACTACCTACCACCTTAACCTCCACTGCTTCTCTTTCATCTACAACTAGTCCTACTCTTACCACATCCACACTAGCATTGATTACACCTGTCATTCCTAGACCGTCATCTATATCTCTCCCACACACACTTGTCATCACGATTATTTCTTCCACATCTACGAGTCCACCTTGGTACACCTTGACAATACTATCACATATTATTTACCCATGCCCACATCATGCAATCCTCCAACATTTACCATTCCCACATCCACATTTGTTATCACACCTGTCACATCTCCTCAATCACACCTATACATCTCTTGATACACCTAAAGTAAACATAGTTGAAACCCATGCCTCTTCCATCTCTACTCAAATCCATCCACCATCTCACATAGACATTATTAACCACATGATCCAAGCACCCCTTTTTATTTCCACATCCACATCTATTCCTACTATCGATCCCACACTTGAATTTATTCAAACCATTGGATCACACCCTATTCCCCCATCCACATCTCTTTAACCTTTTCCTATCGTTTCATCCTTAGATTCCATACTAGTTCCTCTTTTTGTGATTTTTACCACACCTACCGCATCGACTATTGTGAACACATCCCCATTATCTCCTTCTTCTACACCACCTACATCATTTAAGCAATATCAGAGAGTACTTCAACTTGTAGCTACCATGCGTGATCCTCCCATCTCATCCACATCACTAGACGTTCCCACATCAAACCGATTCCCATCCTCTCTCGAACAAATCATGGAAAAATTACTTCCTCCATCAACCACACCCCCATCTTCTGATCTTCCTGTAGAAATCATTTTTATCCTTGTGAAGGGAACTCCTTAACAATCCAAATCTAGAAACCTTGGTATCCTTCAACGGCGATCCCTTGAGCGTCCTCACAATAAAATTATCATCCCTCCTATCAAGACCAAATCTACATCTTCCTTCCCAAGGTCACATCCCTCTATCTTAGGACCCCCTCCTCCATCGCAACCAATCAACTAATCCAAATCTAAATAGTCTGATTGCCTCCTAGGGTAATCCCCCTCACAAAAAATACCTTCATTTATCCATCCATCCAGGCATAAATCATCCCCCATCATGTCTTCTTCTAGACCACCTAGACCTCAACCCAATCCACCTTCACCATCACCATCCACACCATATTTTAGAGCCTTCCCTGGTGTCTACATCAAATCATATGCGGATGTCCTCCAACATTTTCTTTATACTTCTACCATCAAACTCCCACCTATCATATCCTTCAACTCTAACCATCTGAATCCCTCATGGTTTTATCCCTATTGCATTTATGCTTATCATCACACTCCGGGTCATGACACCGAATATTATAGGGCCCTTAAGACTATTGTCCATAATATTATTGAGCGAGATGACCTCCTTGATGATTCCCTTTCTCCATCTACTTCTTCATCCACAAAAAATCTAATCCCTTTTATTGCATCTCCATCTATAGTCATTTTTACACCCACCAAAGAAAAAGGGAACCCCATACGCGGAAGCCTATCACCCAGCGGGAACTAGGTGCTCACCCGAGGCATGTGTGGGTGTCGAGTCTCTCTTTTATGTGAGTTGAGTGGGAAAACATCATCTAATATCCAAACTTTAAAGAAAGTGAGTGGGAATGAGATATGCAAACATCATAGAGCTCAAAATGGCTCTAGACCATTGTAGTCATTACAGACACAGATACTTTAATAGACTTTAAGAAATGAATCAAAACAGAAAGAAAAATGCATAAGGATTCATATTCATATTATAAACATACATGAAAAAGAACTATGAAGAATCATGTATGAATCCGAACCAAGAAGGGTCATATTCAGATAACTTGGTAACCTCGTTACATTCACTAGACTCACTACAAAACACCACATTATGGAAGACCAAATTCATGCATCATAATTGAATCCATATCCTTTAGATCTTAAAAATAAATTTTATAACCCCAAGCCCTTGATACATCCATCTCCTATAGTCTATCTACCCAACCTAACAGAACCCTTGCATGCATTTCCATAGAGCTCTGCTCTCTTTTAATCTATATTATTAACCAACTCTATCAACACCCCCACACACACACATTTTCCTTCTACAAGCACTTCTATTTATAGGCACCCCGACGTGCCAACTCATCCTTCTACGGCCTCATATCTGACGCCAAGTGTCTGAATGTGGTCCTCCATGGACACATGCTCCTCTAGACCCAAGCTCTCCACTCTTTTCAATGATGGCCTTCTAGAAGCATCCATCACAAGGCATATTCCTTCCTAGGCTAGCATGTCTCTAGGCTGGTACCTTATCCACTCTGAATGCATAGTCGGGTCACACTTTCCTCATGTTCTACCCAAAACTCCAAATATGGATAAGTCTTGAGACCTTATTCTTTCGGCGCATAACACATTCCTTCTAAAAACCCTCATAGAACCCTGCCCTGCACACCTTCTTCTTACATGCCCACCCTTCAACATAGGCCTTGCACACCCATGCGCCTTTGTGTACTTAGTCAATATTTTAGGGGCCCAACATCACCCCACAATTTACATGTTCTCCACCCACGGGAACACTTATTTAAAGAAATAATTACAATAGGCTTAACACCTTGGAAAAATAATAAGGGAATGAAGAATTGGGAAAAAATGAAAGAATGGGGGAATTTTGTCATTATTGCAACAAGATAGGAAAATCTCTTTGTAAGTCGGCCTCCAACTTGTTCTAGGCATCAACTTCATTCTACATTGTCTAGCATAGGTCACCGACTAGGGTGCTTACTTCCTAAAAACCTAGTCCATTTCCTCAAATGTTCAATGTTTCAGCCATTCCTTCCAAATAACCTAGCTTCCAGCTCAAACAAGACCTTATTTAGAGCATTGCATAGTTGTTCATTCAAAATTTGTTAAGCACTCACCAAGGGGCTATCTCCTTTTGACTCAGGCATCTTCATTAGTGCTCCTTGGCTTACCGTGAACTTTGGCTCATTGATGTGGGACTCAATTTCCCATGAAATTATTTTCCTCATCTGAGGGTATGCACCTTCTTCATAAAATGACTTCATTTCCAAGAGTTGATCTATTGGGACTGTGCTTTGGAAGTGCGCGCGCAACACCTTATTTGGATCATCAATGTAGCTCATTCTTGTCTTCTGGATCTCCATGCACTTTCCTCCTATGTGTGTGCCCTTAGGAATAGTTACCGATAGACTGGGACCTCCCACGCTACTTTCTTCCTTATCTTCATTCATCACTATATCAACGCTGCGCTCCAGCTCTTGTTCTACCAAGGCTTCAATGATTTTCACTACTTCTCTTTCTTCCACCTCATTTACTTCATCCTTAGTGAGTCTTGGAGTATTATGACCCTTTGTGCTAACCTCTTCACTTCCTCCCATGTCCTAAGCACCCTCCTCCTCCTGGATACCCTTCCTTCACACAAAGTGATAGTCGTTCTTCTCCTATTTTCCTTCTTCTTTTGAATCATGCACACTGAAGACAAGTGGTTCTTGGTCCCCTTCAGGATCATATTCTTCATCGTCATCCCTCTCACCCCTGTATTTCTCCAAGCTCTCTATTTCCTCTGATTCATCTTCCTCCATCACCTTCTGCTTCTTCCTAACTGGGGATTCTAGTATAGGAGACTCTGTTTTCTCTTCCTCCTCCTTTGGTGATTTCTCCTCTGTGATAAGCTTTATTTGTTCTGACACCTACTCTCTGACTGGTGACCTCTTCTTGCGCATGTAAGTACTTGTTCTATCACTTATTCCTGGGGTGCCCACCACTTGAGTATCTTGGACACTTGTTGCCTTCTTCCTTATCTCTTTTGTCTTCTTTTTCTTGGGCGCAATCTTCTTCCTACCTATTAGGTCCTCAGGTATATCTATCTCATTCTCAAGATAAGCACCCTTCTCAAACTTGGGCCTTATACGAAGGTATACACACATCGCAAACCCCCCATGCAATAGGTAGAGTCATGGATTTTATCATCTAAACTTCATGTGACACGTACTTTTCCACATATGCATGCTTGTTGGGGTAGACCAACGTCATGTGCATCCCCCTGTGGTTCCGATCCATACTTCTAAGGTCAAACTTCAATTTATTGGATTCCTTGAATCTGTTTACCACCGCTTGGAAGTATTGAGTGGTGAAAGAAAATGGAAGTTTACACCATGAGCTAATGCTTTCATCAACCCACCTAAATCTACCAATGCAGAAGTATTGGTACACAAAAAATTTAGCTTCTCCTTTTGTGAGCTTTGGAATCTATTCTGGGATCCTCAACTCTACCCCGAACACATTCCTCAAGTGCGTATACCATTTCCCAAGACACGCCTTGTGAATGTCCATTATGCTATCGCAAGTGTATTCTTCAAATATCTTTGCGGGTGAGGGGTATTCGTCTGGGTACTCCCACACTAACTTATATGTCACATCTGGCACTCTGATCTCTAAAAATACAATAGTTAAGAGGACATTGCTAAAAAGTATCTTACCACCCTCCTGGGCGTTGTTGATGATCTCATCTATGATGTACAGGAACAAGTTGTAGATGGTTCCCTCTGATATCCTTCTGTAAACATTGAGCCATGATTTGTTCACTTTTGTCCATCTCTCTTACTCATTAATTTTTGTTACCATGTGCTCAGCCATTCTCATCACCGAGTCTTGGATATCTGTAATATAAAAGTACCTTGACCCCTTCTTGTATGCTTATGTGGTGACGGTTTCTTTGATCACTTATTTGTCACATAGGTCGTTCTTTATATCTTCTCCTTCACGGATGAGACTTGTGAATTTTGAAATCAGATGAGGAGATATGCACATCTTGCGCACTACGAAGTGAAAGTGATCTTCGTGTACACGCGACATCAGCCACTGATAGAGGCACTCAAGCTTCCCAAAGCAGGGAAACTCATAGAGTTGTAACCAACATTCAAAATTGAACCCATCACAGCCCGTTAAAGGGATTTTGACCCATCAGAAAAGTGCCAAAGAAAATTTTCCTGTAAAAAAAGAAAAATCTAGAAAATATTTGACAATAAAGAAGTTTAGATTTTGATTTAAATTGTCATTATAAGGGTAACCTTTCAAATTTCCCATCATTCAATTCAGCATGTACAGTTGTAAACTGATCATTTAATTTACTTTATTCACATTCACAAATTTTGAGGACTCGATAGTGGACACTGCAGCAACCTGCAGGCTACAAGTTGTTGGGGAAAGAGATAAACACTTTTGATTTAAAAATGTGGTTAACAATTAAATATGGTATAATGGTGGGTCTCAAATGACTATTGTATTAATACATTAATAGTAGTGGCACTGGTTGCGTGAGTATTTAATACTGCAAGTCTTATTAAAAACGGTCACACAAACACAGTACACTCACACAGCCACGCGAGGACTTGAGACTTGAGACTCCCTACAACACCTCATTTTTCCTGCACATTCATGATGCATCCACACTCTCCACACATGACCACCTTATCCTCAATCAATTTATCTCAGCGAAAAACACTTGAAAACTCCCAAAAATAAATAATCATTATATGCTTTTGCTCTTGTGTGGAGAGGGTGGCCGTCAATTCCATCACAGTCACAAATACACCTACCCACGGTTTCTAGGTATTTGGAACCCCCTTAATTGGAACTCACAATCTAAAACAAAGAGTCGAAACACTTCCATCATCGGATGTTTTTAAGATAACAAATTTCTCTGTAAATTCTGCACTTTCTAAACCCTCATGTGTCATGTGAAGTAAATAATCAATACTTCAAATTTAATTTAAACATGGGTTAGGTTAATTCTAATGGGTTCATTCATTTTTCTTCCATGATCCAACTTGCATTCAAGAATCGGTAGTAGAGGTAATTTGCAGGGTGTAGTCACCAGTGCACCAATCTCAGTGTCTATGTATTGAAGTCCATTGTTGTACCAAGTACACCATAGTTTCTCTTTGAGTTCATCTTATATATTAGATCATGGGAAAAAATATGAGTTTTAATAGACTATTTATTTGTTCCTATTTTTATTCTTTATAAATTGGATTATTAATGTATGATTCTACCTTCAGTTCCACTATTCAATACAAAATTATATTTTTGTTTTGGTAATTTGTAATTTTTTTACGCAAGGAAATGATTTTAAACTTGATTTTAATGCATCATGAAGCCATCATTTTCTTCCAAGTATTTCCATACAAATATTTCTCCCTCTAATTTAATCGAATAAACCCAAATGGCCAATCCAAGTTCAAAAAATAAGATAACATTTCTAAGTTTTTTTTGGCATTTTGGTAAAAAAATATTACACATAATATATATTAGATATCTCTACACACAAAATTAAATATTTTATCATATTCTTTTTAAATAAGAATTATTGTCTAGTATCATGTGTCTAATTGTAGATATTAGAACCTTGCCACTCATTTTTCTTGATGTTATCTTATAAGATGAAACGTGAATTTTTTTATACAACTAATTATTTTTTCTCTTATATTTAGCAAATTAAATTTGAGTAAAATAACCTTCTTTTGTCATTAATTTTTAGGCTCATCATGAGTGTTATAATTTGAGTTTGTCACTTCATAATTTCAATGTCGATTAGAAAGTTTAATTTTAAATTTTTTATTGGATCTCACAATATAACTTATTCATTACATTATTTATGAAATGGAATTTATTATATTTTAAAGGGAGACACTCCTATTAGATATGATACATTGACATTTTTAATTTGTAAAATCACCCATTTAAATATAAAATCTCTCTTTGTAAAAAGTGTTCAATTTTTGTGACATGTATGATTGATTTACTCTTTTCATATGAAGTGTGAAATGATTATACTACTTTTCATCGTTGAAGGGTTGGTCCAATATTTTCACTTCACAATGAAATTGGGCCTAGCCCTTCAAATTTGATCACTGGTTACAACAATCCTACCTTCTCTAACTTCACTTTTACTTTCTTGTTATAAATGGGTAACCCTTCTTATGTCCTCTTGTTTGTCGGGCGCACTAACTCTAGCGCCATTTCCTTTTCAATCATGTTTTTGCAATGGTTATAATCGCTTACTATCATGTTTCTTAAATGGTACTCCCACTCTTTTCCAAGAAAAACCCCATTTGGGTACTGCATTTCTGCATACCATTCTTCATTAGTACTTGCAGTGGTTTCTTGTAGTTTTCTCTTACCTTTGCCATTCTTAGGTGTTACAGCTAGTTTCTTGGGTGCCATTGTGTAGGTTATCTTTACACTTCAACTTATCTTTCTCTTCTTCTCTACCCTTTCCGATTTTAGATCTCGAACTTGTGAAGAAACTCGTTTCCAACCCGTGCCCTAGCTGCCAAACCCTTGCTAGAATATCCCCTTCACAAGATGGTGATTCTCCACAACTCTCTCTATGCCCGTGAACTATTTCCCTCCTGGTTTGCAAATCTAAACTAGTTACTCATGGTTAAATTTCTCCAATTTTTCTTCACACGGATCAAATCTGTAAACCCTAGTTCACAAAATCTCTTCCTTCTTCGTATTCGCAATGTAAATAATGAAGTGTCCAACCTTCTATTTATAGTTTTTCCCACTTTTAACATTAAATGCTACCTTACCTACCACCATACTTCAACACTTAATGTGGCTTTGTCAACAAAACCTGACTTTAGCGCTTTAACTCACGTGCCCAATCCTGTGCGGACAATCCCCCAACCTTCTAGCACGCAACCAATCCATCTTGACAAGCAACATGAGGTAAGTGAGAGAAAAAATCATGACAGAAGTACCTTCGGCGCTGGTGACTCTTGCGCGTGCATCACCAGCACCGAAGGTACTTCTGTCATGATTTTTTCTCTCACTTACCTCGTGTTGCTTGTCAAGATGGATTGGTTGCGTGCTAGAAGGTTGGGGGATTGTCCGCACAGGATTGGGCACGTGAGTTAAAGCGCTAAAGTCAGGTTTTGTTGACAAAGCCACATTAAGTGTTGAAGTATGGTGGTAGGTAAGGTAGCATTTAATGTTAAAAGTGGGAAAAAATCTCTCATGCACTTCCTTTCCCATGGCCATCGAACCAATATTTCCAACGCAATCCCTCCTGACGCATCAAACTTTGCAATTTCTTCCACCTTACTCCACCCCACACTAAAATGATGTGCAGTCCTCTGCACATTTACAACCTTCAAAAAGTAATGAGATTACTGGCACCCAAGGTGCAACACAAAATAGCAATGAGAAAGGGAAACACAAGAAAAGAAAAAATGCATTAAAGGAAATCCTAAACTAACTAGCAATACTACCTTATTACAAACACCAAGAAGAATTATTTATAGTAGGGCTTCATCCTACTCCCATTGAAATTTCCTAAAAATCTCATCCCATCCAGCGCTTGTAACTGGCATGCGCCTGAATCAAGTATGTTTGATATGATGTAGGGACCCATCAATGGACTTTTAAGTTCCCAAGATGGCGCAAAAACTTGGAATCATATAGTAAGACCATCTGCCCAACCTCAAACTTCCTGTTCTTAATGTAACGATCATGCCATGCCTTTTGTTTTGCTTTTTATGTCTTTTGGCTCCACCTAGCGAGTGATCGTATTTCATGCAATTGCATTAACTTGTCAAATATTTCTTCCAGTGCATGTTCATCATTTAATCATCCTACGCGTATTATACGCAAAGAAGGTAACATGAATTCAATTGGTAGGATAGCCTCTGCACCAAACACCAATTGAAATGGTGTGGCCTTATTCAACCTCTTGTAGGTTGTCCTATATGCCCAAAGAACGGCTGATACTTTGTCATCCCAATCATGTATACCAACATCATAGATATTAGTTAACGTGTGACTAAGTATTTTGTTAAATGCCTCAGTAGTTCCATTTTCTTGAGGGTGATAGGGAGTAGTTTTGTGATGGGTCACCATTAATTCTGATAAAAGAATCCTGACTATCTCATTGAGGAAGTGCGTACCTCTATCACTTGTTAAACTCAATGGGCATCCATACCTACTGATTATGTTTTCCCATAAAAATATAGCATTTGTAGCCACTGTACAATCCTTTGTAGGTGCTACCTCTGCCCACCTTGTCAAATAATCAGTGCAAGTGAGGATATACCGCGAACCAGTCCTTCCTGCCGCTGGCGAGATTGGTCTGACAAAGTCAATTACCCATTTATCAAATGGTTCCATGCTAGCTATTGGTCACAAGGGAATTTCATCCCTTTTTCTAGGTTTTCTAAGGCACTAGAAATGGTCACAATCCTTGCAAAACTCAATGTAATCTTGATAAATGGTCTCCCACCAGAGCCCTGTGAGTAGAATCTTCCATGTGGTTGTATTTTCTACATAGTGTCCTCCTACAATCCCATCATGTGCCTCTTCCATAATTGTAATGCACTCATGTTCTAGCATGCATTAGCACAGAATCTCATCATGGCCTATTTTGTACAAATCTCCACTAATTAGCATGTAGTGCGTGGCACATATGGCCAACTTCTTCTTATCCAAGGCCTTCATTCCGACTAGTGCCAAACCTATTTTGAGAAATACTACAATATCTTCTAAGTCTGAGGGCGCATTCCACAACCTAAATAGTTGTGCATCTTGCATGGTATCCTCAATGCTTTGCGTGTCCTCCCCTGTATCGATTCTAGACAAATGATTAGGTTCAAAATTACTTTTACCTGGTTTGAAAACTACCGTGAACTTGAACTCTTGGAACAATAGTACCCACCAACATATGTGCCCATTTAGAATGGGCTTGTTCACCAAGTATTTCAATGCCATATGGCCAGTGTAATATAGAAAAGGGGTTGCCAACAAATACTGTCTAAATTTATGAAGCGCGAAGATTATTGATAATGCCTCGTGCTCAGTTGTAGTATAATTTTGCTCTGCTGGTGTCAATTTTTTGTTTGCAAAGCACAAATGATGATCAACAATCCCTTCACCAGGATGTGCAAGTATTACTCCAATGGCGGCTCTTGAGGCATCCACATGAACATGGAAAGGCTTATCCCAAGAAGGGAAACGGAGGGTGGGCACGGTGACAAGCCTATCCTTTAAAGTTTTGAATGCCTTCTGTTGTGCCTCTTGCCAATGAAAGGAACTTTTATGTCTAAGAAACTCTTCTAAAGGTGTGGAGATCTTGGCATACCCTTGATGAACTTCCTGTAATACCCCGTATGCCCAAGAAATCCACGCACTGTGCTTTGACTAGTAGGCTCCTTCAATCCCATAATTACTGTAACTTTTGCGGGATCTACTAGTAGGCCTTCCTTATATATGATGTGTCCTAATAATGTTCCAAACAGGGTAGCAAAGACACATTTCCTAATATTGAGGGATATCCTCAATTGCGGAAACCTTTCAAACATTAACCTTAAGTTGTCACAATGGTCCTTCACTAACCCATATACTATCCAATCATCTAGGTAGACTTGAAGGAATTTATGGATGAAGTCTTGGAAAGCTTGTACCACAATGCATGAGAACAAAACTGACGCATTTTTCATCCCAAAAGGCATAACTGTATAGGTAAAAATTCCCCACTCAATGGAAAAATTCATCTTCCTCTGGTCCTCCTTCGTGATCCTTACCTTGTGATAGCCTGAGAACCCATCTATGAAAGAATAGACCTCACACCCTGCCACTCCATCTAATATTTCTTCTATGAATGGGGTTGGGAAATGATCAATGATACATACTGCATTCAGGTCCCTGTAATCAACATAGATCCTTATCCTTCTATCCTTTTTTATGTTAATTACCATTGGACTTGCCCATTCTGACTCTTCAACAACTTCAATGATACCCGATGCTATCATTTTATCTATTTATTCCTTGAGCTTCAAGCGTAAGTTAGGATTCATTCAGTATGGTCTCTTTCGAACAGGGTGTGCACCCTCCTTCAACTTAATTCTCATTTCCCCCAAGGAATGGTGAATTTATTTTAGTTCATGATACCCACATGGGAATAAATCCTCAAACTCTTATAAAAGATCAATGATTTTAGAGACTGCTTTGTTTGACCAATAGTCTCCAATTATAACCTCTTTAGGCTCCTCTCTTGAGCCGATGTTAACCTTCTTTGTCCTTAAAGGTTCATGATAGGTATGCCCCATTCATCAGAACTATCTAACACCTCGCGCGTCCCCACAGAATGGTTAACATCTAAGTTTTTTTCTTTTTCTCCATCAATAACATACACCATATTTCCTTGTTCTTTTTCCAGACACACGCACTCAAGTTGTATCTCTTTTGTTTCTTCTTCCTCAAAGTGTGCCTCTAGGCCAGGTTCACCTAGAAATTCCTATATTGTCTTTTGTCATAGTACTATCCCCAATGGTAAGGCACTTAACAACCTACAATACCTTATCCACCAAGGGTTTTGTACTCCAAAACTTAAATGTTTGAATGAGATCCAATGCTAACTCTTGCCAATTCCCTGTCTAGTGGTGTGTCTCAGCGTGAATGTACCATGTGCACACACAACCTTATAGGGTGGAATACAACTTGTGAACCCATAATGAAGGTGGCAATGCTTATGCACTTCCCATCCATGTTATCTCACATGTTTGGATATGGAAGGAAGTGGTCTCTTTACCATGGTAGTATTTGATAGTCATGGGCGCATTACTCCTGCAAAACCTTACAAAGAAGGAAATTATCACCTTGTGCCATTCGAAGAGGTTATCCCAATGTGTCACCCACCAGCGCATAACAATTTTGAGTAGGACATAACATCCCTCTTCATTCATTCTCCTTCTTCTATTGAGCTTCCATATTTTGCAAAAAATACATTACTGAAGGCTCCTCCTGAGTACTTAGGTAGCTCATTTCCCCTAGGCGCCGAATTGTATGTGCATTTGTCACATTTGTCACTAACCCTCTCAAATGTCATCTAATTAACTCATAGGTCCCATGCACCTAATTATCGCATGCTATACTGGTGGTGTCACTTAAGGACTGAGCATCCTCAAACTAGATAACTCCTTATGTGGGATGGATTACCTCTGGATCCCTAATTGAGTGCACATATATTCTATCCAGGACCTCTTCTCCCAAAGTTTCAGTATAGGGTGTTGATTTTCCATCAGCCAGGGGTATGATGACATGTTCCTCCTCACTTTCAAATCTTTTGTATCCTTTGTTGAACCAAAGATCCACATTGTTCTTATAGCACCATGGGCACCCAAGTAATGCTGGGAAATTTTCTACCTTGGCGAGTGCCAAGACTTCAAAGTCCCCAGTAAACTTAGCCCTTTGAATGGTGATAACTACATCCTTTAAGACACCGATGGGAATTTCCTTCATTTTTTTCATCATATACAACATATTCGAAGATGGCTGTAATGCAAGCATTCCCATCTGATGCCATGCATCCAAGGTGAGAACATTGACCTCCACGCCTATGTTAATGAGGATATTACTAAGGAGCCATCCATCCACGACCACATTTAACGTGATCTCCCTATCATAGTCAAGGCTATGAAGGGGGAGGTTTGCATGTAAGACCTACCTCTTGTGCTCTTCTCTGGCACATGGTACCTTCTCTCTTAACCATGCTCCTAGTAAGGGAATAATATTCTCTCACCTTAGTATTTTACATACTTCATTGACCTCATCCAGGTCATCTTTTGGCATCTCGACCTTCCTTCTTTGCTCATCCCTCCTTGACTTCTCCTTTAGACATGGGATTTCTCCTTATAAACTCTGAATGATGTCCATGGTTTCTTGATATACCCCCTTTTGATGCATAAGGTCTAGGTACTTCCCATGTACCACTTCTTCCCTTGAAACTAGGTTCTTCTACCTTGATATTTCCTTTGCACGCACGGCCTCTACTCTTGTTGTTACCATAACAGGTTCCAAGTCTGCATCATGGGTCACCCATGGCATCCACAATGTGGCATCCTTCTTAATGCTTACCATTTCAATGCCCTTCTATTTTCGATGTTGTTCATTCATATGCTCAAATAACTCATGGAACTCCTCATACTTGTGCTTCTTCCTAGACCACGAGCACTACAATAAGTTTGGACACTCGAGCTTGTAGTAGTCTGTAGATCCATAGTTAAAACAAGTTCCATGTGGGAACTCACTTCTTCCTCTGTGGTTATCATGACCACAGAATCCTCCGTGAAATCCCCTTCTACACGCACCTCCATCTGGGTGCTCCTCATAATGGTAGTCATCATTCTTAGAACTACTGTCAATGCTAGTTTGATGCAGACCATGGTCAATGGCCTCATGGATCTGGTCAATAATCCAAAAATCCTTGGTATCATGGGTTATAGAGGTGGAGATCTTACAGTAGCAGATACATTCTTCTAAATTACATGTTGTAACAAGGGACGTCTACTTGTATCATGGTCCCCATGAAAAATCTCACAGTCTACTACTACGATGTGTACTATCTTTTGGGGGAAACTATCCTTGGCATGCCCCTCTACTTCACAATCTGTTCACCACATTCTACTGCAAGTCTCATGATTCGAGTTCACAGATAAATTTTCCAGCTGCTTAGCCATAGCAACGATTTGAGCTTCTAGAAATAGGCTAACACTAGTGTCAACTCTTCCAACATCTTCAATGTGCAGGGCATCTTCCAACACCTTGTGCAGGTCCGTGAAAGTATTATGAGATAAATATCTTCTAAACAAGGTTATCAACCCTCCAATAAACCATTAAACATGTTTTGAAGGGTGAATGTCATATGAAAATTTTGAAAGGAGAGTCTTAAACCGTGCGTCATACTCCCACACACTCTTTGCCATTAAATGTTACATCTCCTTAAGGGCATTGATGCTCTTCTGTTCAAAATCATGGATGTGGAATTCCACTAGGAAGGATTTTTTCAATGCGGTGTAATATACCACCATCTGATGGGAGTCATACTTCCTATACCAACTATACACATGCCCTTGCAACGTCATTGCAAATTTACTGGCCTTCCATTCTGGGGTTTTGATCCCCTTTGTGTGCCATAGCAAATCACACTTGTGAATGTGCTCTGTAGCATATTTAATACCCCTGTAATCTAGAAAATGTAAAGACATCTCAAAGAAGACTTGAGGAGGTGGCTGGGTCCCTTGTCCTCCTGATCCAATTCCTTGACTTCCTCCGGTGTTTCCTCCTCTGCCAAATCCACTAGATCCACCTGGTCTTATGCCTCCAAATCTACCAGTTCCACCTCCAAATCCACTAGTTCCACTGCCAGATCCACCAGTACCCAGTAATGGGCATGAAGTGGTTGCACCTAGGGTCCCTAACATCACACGAAATTGCATGCCAACCATCTGTGATATTGTTTCGTTGCCAGATGTGTGTCCCGCGCCACTCCCCGATGCATTACCCAAGCCTTTTATATTTGCTCCTTGTCCAAAAATTTCTCCAAATACTGGAATAGTATGTGTAGCAATAGAAGTGGGAAATTAAAAATTGTATCTCCTAGGCACAAATATTGCACTTCCACTGATACCAACTGGGTCAGCTATACTCCTTCCTTGATCTAGAAAACCAAGTGCCAATGTTTGGTCACTAGGTGGGTTCAGATGCGTGCCATGACTCTTCTCTCTCTGCATGACAAACTCTAATTAGAAGCCGAAGGGTTCTCTCTTTCCAAGATGGGATAGCATAGACTACTCATGTTCCACATCCTCCATGTGAACCTCAAATCCTTCCCGCAACGTCTTCCTCCATATAACCATCACACTTACAACCTCACATTTTCTAGCAATCTCCATAACACGTGCTTCACTATACTTGATCCATATCTCCTCCCTTTCTTTCTCCATCGTAATGTTTATCATCTTCCCCCACCTTAGCTTCCTCACCTATTGCTCAAGAAGGTTTTATCTGGCCATCGGAAATTCCCCTAAACCCATGGGATCAAGATCTTCATTTCCAAAGGGATAACATGTAGAAATGATCCTCTGGGCTTCCGTAAAAACTCGAACTCAGCAACCTCCAGATAAGAATACATGGAAATAGCATACTCTAGAGTGTAGCTAGCCAGTACTCCTTTCCATCAATGATCCACAACATGAGTCCACGTTAGATCTACATCTTGTAACCTCTGGAATTCGTCTTGGGTCCACGCACACAATCTATAATACTAGCTTGATCTGGATGCATATGTTGAGAGCCATTCATATAGCTCTACTAGGAAGCAATAGACAAAATTATCCTACAAGTCATGGTAGAGGTTCTCTTCTACCCATCTGTGAGCATCAAACTCAAGCCCAGTGTTGAATCTCTGAGAAAACTCATCCTCCGTGCTCTTAAACCATGATTCAACACTTTCCACAGTCAAACACTCTGTCATCACTTATTACATAGATCATGATTTATGTCATTTCCCACTATAACTTCGAAAATATGTCCTGGAAATAGAACCAAGATGTAGTCATTTTTACACCCACCAAAGAACAAAGGAACCCCATGCACATCGGCCTATCACCCAGGTTGTGTTAGGTGCTTAATCGAGGCACACACGGGCACCGAGTTTCTCTTTTATGTGAGTTAAGTGTGAAAACATCATCTATGATCCAAACTTTAAATAAAGTGAGTGGGAATGAGACATGCAAACATCATAGAGCTCAGAATGGCTCTAGACCATTACATTCATTATAGACACAAATACTTTAATAGACTTAAAGAACTGAATCAAAATAGAAAGGAAAATGCATAGGGATTCATATTCATCTTATAAACATACATGAAAAAAAACTATGAAGAATCATGTATGAATCTGAACCAAGAAGGGTCATATTTAGATAACTTGGTAACCTCATTACATTCATTAGACTCACTACAAAACACCACATTATGGCAAACCAAAGTCATGCATCATAACTGGATCCATATCCTTTAGATCTCAAAAAGAAATTTTATAATCCCAAGCCCTTGATACATCCATCTCCTATAGTTTATCTACCCAACTGAACAGAATCCTTGGAGCCATTTCCATAGAGATTTGCTCTCTTTTAATCTATAATCATAACCAACTCTATCAACACCCACACACACACCTTTTCCTTCTATGGGTGCTTGTATTTATAGGCACCCCAAAGTGCCAACTCATCCTTCTGTGGCCTCAAATCTGGTGCCAAGTGTTTAAATGTGGTCCTCCATGAGCGCATGCTCCTCCAGGCCTGAGCTCTCCACTCTTTTCTATGATGGCCTTCTAGAATCCTCCATCACATGGCATATTCCTTCCTAGGCTAGCCTATCGCCAGGATGACACCTTATCCACTTTGTATGCGCAGTTGGGTCACACTTTTCTCGTGTTCTACTTGAAATTCCAAATAATGATAAGTCACGAGACCTTGTTCTGTCGGCGCGTAACACAGTCTTTCTAAAAACCCTCCTAGAACCCTGCCCTACATGCCTTCTTCTTGCACGCCCACCCTTCAACTTAGGCCTTGCGCACTCATGCACGTTTATGTACTTAGTCAATATTTTAGGCAATCCGACCAGATTCCTAGGTCTCTTCACCCATCTACATCATCTCCCATTAATCCTCTTGATGAGGGCCCTCCCTTGTTCATCGATATTATTCACTTGTATACACCATCTTCTTGACATCCATATCCTCTGACATCCACTATCCTCTCCCCATCCCTTTCACTTGGGGAACATCTTTCCCCCCTTGTTGTCTATCCTTTAGCATCTTTCTTCTCATCTTCATCAATTCATCCTCCTACGCTAGGGGGAATTCTTTCTAGGAATTTTTTGTTCACATATTAGTTCCTTTCCATATTCGGCATCATCCTGTCTCATCTAGCTTCATTTATCTAATCAAACTTTCATCCCCTCTTCCTACGACCACATTTTTCACCATATTTGTGTTTCCCTTTGGAAGAACCATGGCTCTAAACCCACCATTTTGGTGCCTATTTCATAATCTTTACTTAAATCATCTCATTTGATCTTGATTTATCTTGTCCCTCTACGAGGACCATTTATTCATCTTAAATGCACATTGTTCACTTTCCTAATAGGTAGTTCTTACTATTATTTTCACTTTTCCCATCTTCCTAATGCAATGCTAATGTTGGTAGCCTTGTAACTTTATCATAATAACACCACTCTAGAAAGGAGCCAACGCAGATAACTTTCCCCTAACTAGATCAAACCATACACTATTACACAAAAGTATGGGTCAGGAGCCTATTGTTTGGCCTCACTAGATGGTAAAATGGAAGTGGAACCACTTAACACATTGCACTTGTGACCATTCTATTGTTAGCACATTTACCAATGTGCCCTTAGTCATTTCTTCAAATCATTCCTCCATCATAGCCCCTTCCATATCTCATCGTGATGATTTGAAACTATTTGGTCTTCCGTTATGTCCTAGATGTGACCTTAAATATGGGCACCATGGCTCTTCCTGTAGCATATTCCTTATGGATAGGTTCTCCCCTTTGTTTAGAACTCCACAATCATCACATACATCACCCTCTTATTCACCTAATGTAACCATGCAAAGGATCAAGTGGTGTCTCTTGTATATTCTTTATCCCCTCCTAAGTAGTCTACTTAGCTAGTCGTAGCTCCTCCCTCATGTATAAATTTGAAGCATGGTGCAATTACTTAATGAGTAAAAATTGTCATCTCACCCTATCAAACTGAACGACCTCTATCATCTCTAGCCATCTCCTTTGCACCCATCTCATCCTCCTTATCCCCACTAGCTCCACATCCATACCAGGCCAGGTGGGGAAATATTGATATATCCAGCACCTAACTTGATCAACATCCAAATCTATGAGCTGATCCACAAACCAATCCAACTCTCTCTCGCCATGTCTCCAAAGGCTTAATCGGCCCTCCATCTTAGAAATCCCAACTCTAATTGAATATGGTATCATGCGACCCATGGAATCCCTGGTGGCCTAATCATAACAATATGCTCGTATGTCTAGTAGTGTAGTAAGAAGCGTACATCCAACCCTGACCTTGTGTCCACCCTGTATCTAGATAGCTCGTGATAAAACTAAGCTAACAAGGTGGTCCCAAATGAAAATACAATCTAGTGATCAATAATATTGACTAGTATACCGGTCAACACCCATGGAAACTGATCTCCTCTTGATTACATAAAATCATAACAGGACACTTTCATCATCACCATATAAATCAACCAGTTGTTTACTACCCTAGCCTCATATCCCTACTCATAAGAAAATTCCCCTAAAGAAAACCTGATCTAGGGCACATCGGCTCCAAATAGCCGCGTTAAAACTTTCAATTTGTCATCACTAGTAATGGGAACTATATGTTCCCCCTGTATTGACAACCTAAGAATCTGATACACATCCTCCAGGGTGATAGTCATCTCCCCTGTTTTGAACCAAAATGCACATGTCTATTTATCCCACCTCTCAACCAAAGCAATCATAAGCCCCACATCTCGTGGGATCATTTGATAATTTCTAAATCCACGTAATCTACCTACAGACAGAAGATACCACTTAGCATCTGTCACATCCCCTCTAATCTACTCATATAGAGCTGGCACCTGATCTCTCAGATATAGGTTCTATCTAATCTGCAATCACAAGCAAAGCATGCATACATTAGACCTTTGATCCAAAAACCATCCAAAGTGCACTAAAGTCCATCTAAATCCATTTTTAGCTAATCTAACCCCAGTTGGCACCTACCCAGGTTGGGTCAACGCGTTTCAGGGTCATTCAACATGCCTTAGGGATGGGTCACCACCAAATACCCCTGGCGTCATCCAATTTTTACAAAAAAATGCAAAAATATAAATAAAACATGAAATTAAATAAAAAACCAACGTGATTTGTGTACTCACCATCCTCTACACCCTCTAGTCGTTCCTCGCAGCTCTAGTGGCCTCCATTCTCTCATTCTCTCTTCTCTCACTTTTTTCTCTCTCGTCAACTTCGCGCATGAAAATGAACATTATCAGCAGAACCCCGAGCTTATATAGCCCATCGATACCTGGTCGTCATCGACCCCCTTGGGTCGCCATCGATTTTCCTTAGTCGTTGTCAACTTTCCTTAGCAGTAACCATTTTGGGCTTTCTCCCATGAATACTTTTCTAGGGCATCATTTATTATTGACTATTTAGTCCACACTTATGGCCATCTCCTTTTCCTTCAAGCATGTTAATTATATCTATTCTCTAAGTCCACACCCCATGGCCATAATCAATCTTCCTTTGGGCATATGTAACTCTTCAAGTCCACATTTTTTGTCATCTCCTTTTCATTGGGCATGTTAATTATATATATTCTCTAAGTCCACACCCCATGGCCATAATCACTCCTCTTTTGGGAATTTTATTTTCTAATCCTATCCAATTTGCACAAAAATTCCACCTTTAAGGCTATACTCAACTTCTCATTTGGGCATTACATTCATTATATCATGTCCACTATTGTGGCCATATTCGTGCCCTTCATTAGGGCACCATTATTTTTCATCAAATTCCACCTTTGTGGCCATGCTTTTCCCCTCTCGAGGCATACTTTTACTATTTTTATTTTGTGGCCATATTGTTCCCCATTTGGGGCATATTTGACTTTTCTTTTTTTCCTTTTTTTTGCCTTTATGGCCATACCTTCCCCCTTCGGGACATATTACTTCATCATTTACTTTTTCATTTTTCCTTCTCGACCCTTTTTTCATGTCCCATTGGGCACCATATCATTCATCATCATCCCTTGTGGGTGCATGCCTATTCACTGGACTCCTCGTGTACGAAGGGTTTTGAATATAGTTATGCATACTTTCATGAATTTCCTATGAACCGTTGGTCATCACGGCCTGTATCCATACTGCAATGATCTTCACCCACTCACTGTTTCATATAACATTGTTCTCTGTCTCTGTTGAGACCACAATTGTTCCCTACCGATGTGATATCGGAGTCACCACCATATTTTTCATCATTATTATGAATCCTTTTTACCTTGGGCATATTTCCTTGGTAATCATTTTACCCATCGTTTCTTTTCCCACCCGACCTCTATCATTTACCTTTTTCAAACGCGTCATCGATTTCCCTTAACATCATTGACCCCCCGTTTGAGGGGGGGCTTATCATATATCCTTTATCCTCATCTGATCCTTCTTCTTTTTTTCTCATGGCTTGCTAGCCCAAACCACTCAAAAAAGAGAAAAAAATGTAGACACCCAAATTTGGTATATATACCCTCATCACCTGAGTGTGCATATTTATTCAATCACCCTCCTTATTTAATTAAATGCCCCCCAATCCTCATTAATTAATCAAACGACATTAACTAATTAATCATTTTAATTTCTTACATGCCCAATTATCCCATCCACATTAATCTTTATGCCCATTAATTAATTAATTCATATTAATTAATTAATCTTCATCCATTGCCCTAACCAACCTTCTAATTAGGATTTTTTAATCCTACACACACATCAAATTATTTTTCTAGTTTTTATCCTATCTATTTTTATGCCATAACTAACTTAAATTCATCCCCAAGAAACCAAATCCCACCTACATGCAAAAAAGCATTCATCCAATCCTTAAAAACACCAAAATTCTATCAAAACTAGAAAATCATGTCCATTGGAGAAACTTTCCCCGTAGTCAGTGGAGACCAAGCCTGGTTGTTGTCAACCCTATAAAATTAGCTTATTATCTTTTATTCTACATTATAAAATCATATCCATGTAATTCACAAGCTTTCTCTGAGATTGATCATCCTTCCTCATTCTGGAGATGTTCTGAGAGATCCACAGACCTCTTGGACATCCCTCCAGTGTGCTTACATCACTCATGATCATTGTTCGTGAGATCTTCTTATCATTATCATATCCCTTTCCATATCTTTATCATATTATCATATATTCTTTGTTTCTAACATCTTACATGCACATAGGAGCTTTGGAAACACCTAGCAGCCTTCTCCTACATCTCGTCTTGCTTACAGGTTTCTATTTTTATCTTTTCATTGTCGACTTTGCATTTTCCTAATACAGTCATCATCGATCCTCCCTGGTCATCGTCATCCAAGGACCTGTCTATCCAATAACCTATCTAAATCCTCTTTTCCATTCTTTATCCTACTTCTCTGATTTTGGTTCTCTTCTGTAGATCCTCTTACAGCAGTTACAAGTCCTGATCAGCTTCCAAATCACTCTTGGACCTCTCAGTTCTGCATATTACATCTAAGGGCTTGTATTCATCCTCTCAGGTCATCATCGATCTTATTTTAAATAGTTAGGGTTGTCATCGACCCAGACAAGGTAACATTTATTTTACACTTATTTCCATCTAATTGGCTTTAGATCAATTTATGTCATTTTTTAGATTCAGTATTGCTTCTGTTTCTGCATGATCTTGTTGTTTTAATCTCACCTTATCTAAAAAAATTGGGGGTTGACATCCATTGAGGAATTTAACGCTTCTCGGGTCCACTTTTTTGAGAAACCCCCACCCAAATCATCTAATCAAAAATCATTTTCAGTCTTATTTATATATTTCATTTGATTTTTAGTAGCAAGGATCCAACATCCAATGTGTGCCTATATCCTATCACATCTAAGGTAACATAAACCCTCCGTCATTCCTGAGTTTCTAGTTTCTTTAGTAGCTAGTGCATTAACTTCATTACAAATGATAAAATACTACATCAGGTATGGAGTCCCATGAGTCATTATTCAGATAATGGCACACCCTTCAAGAATGAAGAGGTACCATAATTATGTGTGCATTTCAGGATATCTCACCACACATCCTTTTTATAATACCCGAAGGCTAATGGATAAGCCAAAGCAACAAATAAAACCCTAAATTCTAGTATCCTTAAGACGGTTAAGTAGAACAAGTTAATTCCAGCCTTGTGGGCCTATAGGACACCAGTTAGTACTCCAACAAGGGCAACCCCCCTTTTTTTAGTCTTCCAATGTGAAGTGGTTTTACCATTGAAAATTAAGTTACCTAGCCTTCTCATATATTTTCAAGGATCTTTGGATGAAAATGCATACTGCAAAATGTAGTTGGTTGAATTGGAGACCCTCGATGAAGATCGACTTAGAGTTGAGCAGTGTCATAGCGTTTATGCTTACATAATGTGGCGTTAGTATAATAAGAAAGTATATGAGCATAAAATACACCTTAGAAATCTAGTCTTAAGACTCAATAGTCAGATTGAAAAGAAGACCAACAAAGGGAGAAAATTCAGACCCAAGTGGTTAGGCCCGTAACAAGTGATAGAAGACTTTAAAAATGGTGTGTATTGCATATTTACTCTGAAAAGTGAGGAATTCATTGAATCGGTTAATTTGCTTCACCTTAAATTTTTCTATGAATAATTCATTTTCATCTCCACTTATACATTACTGCATCCATACTGTATTATCATACTATGAAAATAGTAAACTAGAACTTAATTTTAGGTAAACTTTAAGAAACTTTCAAAATTGGCAAAAACATTCAATCAAACCTCTTCAAGTATTCATCATTAAATTATTCTAATCTCTCATCTTAGCTATTAGGTGGAATTTTGACATTGGTCCTACTAAGACTTGCACTCCTAGTTCAATTCACAGTTTTTCCTAGCTTCGGTGTCTTTGTCCATAGTTTGTACTAGAAGTTTCTTGTTGTCACATCTTTCCCTAAAGATCTCTTTTATGAAAAAAATAGTCTAAACATTTCACCTGGATCTCTTGTTTTCCTATCTCAACCTTCGATATTGAGCCCTGGCATCTTACTGCTTACATGGGGTTGACACTAGGGGAAAGCTTTCCTTCCTAAAAACACAATTCTAAAATCAAAACAAAAAATATAAGCCAACAATAAATACAAAAATGCTTTCTTTCAATCAATGATGTTATACCTCTTTTCCCTTCCAACCTTTTGTGATTATCCCGTGCCTCTTACTGGTAGTATGAGATTGGGAAAGGATGGAGGTGGCCTTACTCACCTATGTCTTGTCTTTGCTTATGAGCCCATTCTTCTTACCAGTAGCATGGGGCAAGGTGTAGGGAGTCTCATCAAACAAGTCAATAAGTTGTAAATAAGTCAATGAATAAAAAGTGTTTTAAAATATCAAAATCCCATGAAAATGAATTAGATGTTATGTTACAAGAGAGATTCAAATCATTAAAACCATATTTTCTCAATCAAGATGCCATCCATAGATTTAAGTATAGTTAAACTTGCAAGAAAACACATCCCGGGAATGTTAATTGTCCTTGTTTAGGGTTGGGTTTTGAGTCCTAATTGGATATTTGTCAAAAATTTATCTTCCTTTCACCATTTTCACTCATCAAACCATACAACCCACATCCCTCATGTTTCTTGGTGATGAACCCTCTCATCTTACCAGTTACGTGGAGTAAGGGTTCGAGTGGGTTCATTTTCTTATTATTATATCACATTCATCGTATTTTTCCAGTATAATAAAAGTCTTAAACATTTCTTGAAAACCAAAGCATCAATTTACAATTTGTCATGCCAATGGGGTTTGGGTGGATCGGTTAAGATGGATGGTTGTGTCTGAATCCACCCAAGTTCAAATCCCGTTGGGAATTATCCCTTCATGGTGGTTTATCGGTGGTGGCGGGTGTGGTATCATCAGTGGTTGCGGCTGGTGGTTCTTCTCAGTGGTGGTGCACTTAGCATCATCAGCATTGGTGTAGGCGGAAGTCAGGGGCTCTAAAAAATACCGTGGTGGAAAAATTGCATCATCGGTCTGGGCTCAGTGGTCACGGTTTGTGATTGTGATGGATTAATTATAATATATTATATGAGGACAATTTCATTGCTAAGGGAGGGGACCCAAGATCACCCCAGTTCATAGCTCCAGTCAAAAGCATTTAACTATAAAAAAAATTACAATTTTTCCTCATGTGCATCATCATAAAAAAATCATTTTTTTACTTATTTTCATATTCATCATCCATAGCATACATATGTAAAAGCATATAGAAACATCAGAGATTCTAAGCATTTAAGAGTACATAAGAAAATCAAACCATCACTGAGTCGACTCTTACACAGAATATCTAAACCAAAAAAGATATGTATATACATATATGTCAATAAAATTGATTTTTTGTATAATGCCATCACACTCTAAGTGTGGTCAAAATGCTCATCTAGGAACCGTAAATCAAAAAAATAATATATGTATTCAAAATGACCCAAAGAAATAAATTTCTATGGGATATCCCTCTCTACGTGATCCCTGGGAAGGTGTACGGCTAGGACTCTTGTTATAAATCCTGTGATGGGATTGACAGCCTCTATCTTTGAACCTATGGGAGTGACCATGAGATGATAAACTTGTTTATTGGCTAATGGTAGTAGCACCGCTATGAGAGTTATCTTGCCGTTGTGCCCTCTCAACCACCTCAAAAGTAGCAACATTGTTCCTCATCTTGGTCATGTCTCCCACTTGATTCCATGTTTGTGAAAACATGTCTATGTGTCACCCCACCATGGTCAATTTTCCTGATTCCATAAGAAGTTCATCTCGCATCATCCTTGTATGATGTGTAAAAGTATCCATAAGAATACTATGAATAAGATCTCACCAACCCTCGGTATTAGTTGTAAAACACGAGTAAAAAAATAATGAATTAGAAATCTTTAAAAAAAACAAAAAAAAAGAGAGAGAAGTGCGTAGTCTACTAACAATATAGTTTAAGAAGAAGGGTCGAGAGAAGAGTATTCTACTTACTCAGATCTATTAGCATACAAGTTGGGTCAACCAGTATTGGTGGTGGTGTGGGAGCTACAACAGGCATCTCCTCTGCTCTAACCTCCTCTACTAATGTCATTCCTCCACCCCTCTTCCATCCGTACACCGATTCCTCGTCTCCTCCTCCTATAGGTGGAAGAGTTTCCTCTATATACAAAGTCTCAACCTTGGCCTTAGCCTCGACCCTCGTTATTATGGAAGCCTCTCTAGTGGCTATTCACTTTGTGTTAGTATCCTCCTCTCCTCCCTCCTCGACCTCCACCTCCACCTCTGTCTTTTCCTCCACCTACGTCTTTGTCTCCTCCTCCTCCTCCTTACTATGTGTGAGTGCGGCCTCAATCTGGTAGGGTCTTGTGCAACTTGTGGAGTAATGATTAGACTCCTAGGAACAACAATAGTCCACTTGAGCTTTCCTTGCAGGCCAGCTCTCACCTCTCATATCTCCCTATAGACTATGGGTACTGCCAAGAGTGCAACAATATAGGGTAACCCAAACTATTAGGGCACCCTATGAGCTGGATGGACCTTCACCCTACTAGTCATATCCACTAATTGTGTAGTGGAGCTATAAGTAGTCAAAATAACATCTCCCTCACTCCATAAGTTGACCATGTCCTTATAAGGTCGTGCGATCATGTCGTTAGTAGTAAGTGTGGAAAAATATCTATGTGGACCCTTGAGGGAAGCCATTCCAACCCACCTTGCTTCTTTGATAACCCTAGAATTTGTTATCCCAATGCCCCTCGAGTATGGGATCATCCTCTCGAAGACCCAACTCATAACAAGTGTAGGATGGCTGATGGATTTTCCCCCCATTCTAATAACCCTGTAAATATCATGGTAGGTAGTGCCCAAAATATCCACACCCCATGTATACATGCGGCCATGTTGTTCAATGATATAAATAATGGGGGCCCAACATTAGAGTAACTTTTCTCCACCCTTGTCCCTAACCAAGTGTGAAGCCAAAATAGCAATGATAGCCTTCTGCAAGGCAGGGATAGGAACATAAGTAACTGACAACAATCTCAAGTCATATGTTGCACTAATATCTTGAGCCAATTCATCTCCCATGTACGCAACCTAGTTATGATACTGTACCACTGATACCACACTCATTAGAGTCATCTTCCTACCTATGACAGGAACTCCCAAAATGTGATATACTTCCTTAAGGGTAATCGTCCACTCCTCTCTAACTCAAGGCAGTCAAAAAAATTTCCAGTCTCCATCCCAATATCTCAATAGTTCACATAACAAATAATTGTCTGGTGTAAGTAACTTTGTTTGGGATATCCTCCGTATCATGACCCACTGTAGTGTTTCCCTCTCTTCCAGAGTAAGAGCATCCAAAATTGGGGGTAACCAGCCACACTCTCGAGATCTACGCCATCTAATATACAAGACATGCATTCATAAATAGAAAAAACCATAAAGTTATAACCATAACAATACATGATAAGCTCACCAAAAACATCATAAAAACAATCAAAAACCAAAAAAAATACTATACTTATCCAAATATGGGTTCTTCCTAGGAAATTATGTAGCCATCGCTCTATACATAGAGGTGGTTATGTAACCGCCCTTCTATGTAGAGTGATAATTGCATAGCTATCACGAAAATCCCACATTTTCCTCTAACACTCTTATAGTTGCGTAACCGACGCAGTCATTATGTAACTGCCACTCTACACAGAGTGTGAGTTGCATAATCTCCGTGAAGGTTCCATCTGCCGAAATCAGGTTGTACCCTAGAGCCATAAAAATGCAAAAAAAAAGATAAAACTTAACCTTTTTTAATGAAACAAAAGCTACATCCCATGTGGCACCCCCTAGTGAACATTTTGACTATAAAATTATTAAAAATCTCCCCCTAGGCTAATTTTTTCACATATTTCTAAAAGGAACGATAACCAGATCGTACCAAGCCAAGAACACAGATGTTAATCAAACACCACGATCAATAAGATGAAATCTATTTTCCAGAATAACTTTACATAAAACATTTGCAAACAAATGAGTAGCAATATCATATATTATTATAAAACTCAATGAAATACAATGAGAATGGGCCTTACTTATATAGGCAAGGAATAACAATATAAGAACAAGTCAAGGTTTTAGATCAAGCCATAAATCATGGAAATAACTAGTCATCAAAGAACTAGTCAAGACCATAGATTTAGGAAAGAACTAGACATCAAGTATCTAGTCAATACCATAGATCAAGGAAAGAACTATACCTAACAACTAGATAATATCCCCTTATATCTAAATAAATAAAAATAAATATCCACACACATAAGTGGGTGAGGATAAATACAATAAAGGTAAATAAAGTAACTAGGTGAACATGAGCTAAGGTAAATACCTACTCTAACACCCCCCCTCAAGTGAAGCTAGGGGCTAAAATAGAAGTGGCATGTCCACAATATGAGTCCTAGTAACTAGGCCTGATGAGGTAATCATGTACAATATATCTATGAAGAAATCTTGAACCAAAAGAAGGAAAGAGAAAGAAGAAGAGGGAAGATGTTCTCACAAACACCCCCCAAGAACAACTTCTGAAACCCCAAGCATTCCATGTAACTCAAGGTAGGAAGGTGATACAAAAGGATTCGTAAATATGTCTGTAACCTACTGTTGAGTCGGGATGTACTCCAAGAAAATAAATCTATCCTGAATGTGCTAACGAATGAAGTGGATGTGTATCTCAATATGCTTGGTCCACTACTGCTCAACTGGGTTGCGAGAAATGTGAATTTCACTTTAGTTGTCACACCAAAGTACAGTTGGTGAATCCTGTGGGAATCTAAACTCTATTAGTAACTAATCGAAGCCAAATAATCTTCTAACTCATCGTAACTGTTTCCTTATACTTTACCTCTGAAGATGAAAGTACAATAGCCTGTTAATTTTTATACGCCCAAACAACTGGAGAAGAACCAAGACAAAAAACATAGCCATAAGTGGAACGTATTTCATTAATAGACCCTACCCAATCTAAATCTGTATATCAAACCAACTGATTAGAACCCCTAGTGTAGTGTAGTCACAAGTGGGAAGTGCCCTATAAATAACACAAAATCCTTTTAGCATCTTACCAGTTACTACTATGAAGAGAATGTGCAAAATGAGATATAAGACCTACTACAAATTAAATATTAAGGCAAGTATAGGTCAAGTACATGAGACTTCCAACCAATTACCTATATAATGTAGGACCACAAAGTGGAGTGGTACATGTGGAAGAAAGAGTAACCCCATACTAAAAAGGAGATGGACTTGGCTTGCAATCAGTCATGTTAAAGCGTTGAAATAGATCATGGGTGTACTTTTTCTTACTCAAATGAATCCATAAATCTATCTGAGAAATATGCAATCCAAGGAAATAATGCAATAACCCAAGATCTGTCATATCAAACTATGTAGAAATATCCCACTGAATACTCTGAATGTGGGAAGAAGAGTTCCAGTAAGTAATAGATCATCAACATACATGAAAAGTATGACAATATCCTCACCAAAATTCTGGAGATATACAGTATGATTGGAGTGGAAATGAACAAAACTAGCAGATAAAGAAAAGAATCCATCTTCTCATACCAAGTCCAAGGGGCCTATTTAAGATCATAGAGAGACATTCGGAGTCTACAAACAAGAGAAGAATCCTGAACAACTACATCTGGTTGCTCCATGTATATTTCCTCTTGTAAATATCAATGGAAAAAGGCACTCTTCATGTCCATCTATTATACGAGATACCCCTATGATGTAGCAATAACAAGTACAAGGCGTACAAATACCATCTTATAAATGGGTGCAAAAGTATCAGAGTAATCAATACCTTCAACTTATGAAAAACCCTTTGCAACAAGACGCACCTTATACTTGTCAATGGACCCATCAGCTGTGTATTTGGTTTCGTATACCCACTTACACCTAACCATCTTTATTCCTTTTGGAAGAGATACCAAATCCCAAGTGTGATTCTTCATCAAAGAAGAATACTTAGCTGACATCACATCATCCCACTCCTGTATCCCATGAGCCTTTGAAAAAGACTTTGGATCCTCAAAAACTGTCTGACACAAAAGTCCAGAACTAGTAGAATGTGTGTGATAATGCCTAGTGGGTAGAAGATCCTGAATGAAATGTGCTACCTCATAAAATGTTGTACGAGTCCACTTAAGCATAGTGACAAGATCAGTGGGAATAGTATCCTCATCAGCATCTATAACCTCCTCAAAGAAAGGAACTTAAGATGAGATAAATAAGAAGAAGTAGGCATGGAAGAAGATGAAGAATCATGAGGTGTGAAGCACTCATAAAATTGAGTATGTGTTTAAAAAAGAACCTCATGAGTATTAGGATATAAAAGTTGATAAGCTCTCATGTCCTCACAATATGCTACAAAGATCAAGGGTTTGATCTTCTTATCCAAGGCTTTTGATCTGTAAACCTCTACTTTGGAAATATATGAAATCACACCAAAATGTTATTCTACTTTCAACTTTGGAAAATGACAAATTTTCTTGAAGATTAGAGCTTTAGTGAAATTATCTAGTGCTATAGAAAATAAATTGTAGAGAATAAGAATGAATTCAATCTCCAAACATCAACAATTTTATCCTGGAAACCCCCAATGGAGGAAAACTAGTCAGGAAGGGATACACGCTCTATCTTACCACTTTTATTGGTCAATTATAGAAAATTACAAATTACAAAAAGTAGAAAATGGAGACAACAATGTAAACTCTCCATTTTGATGCTTGCTTGCTATGTTTCGACACCTTGTTCCTACCATTCCACTCCAACACTGAATATCTTGCTCACTGCTCTCGTTAAACTTAAACCTTTGCTCTTTGATCTCTTTGGATCTCCAAATGAATGAATTATCTTGATCCTTTCATGCATTTATAGACCTTCCCGTGTCCTCTCATGCACTAGAGGATGTGAAAGGGAATGTAAGGGAAGACACACAACCATCTCTTAAAAATTCTAGAACTATTCGTTCTTGATTTTATTTTCTTTCCATCAAAAGTGTCAGGACCGCCACCCTGAGCAGACCGGTGGTTTTAGGACCGCCGCCCAAGTTGGGCAATGGTTACAGGACTTCCACCTAAGTTTGGCGGTGGTTCTACAACCACCTCCTTGTGTAGGGTGGTAGTTCTGTTAAAATGTTGACAGAACCTCTTTTTACCTTATTTTTCTTCATTTTCTTCAATTCTCCTTCTTGGTGTTGATGGAACTGATTAAGTGGTGTGTTTTTCTAGATCCCTATGGATCATACCTCCCTTTCTTAGGATGATTTTGGTCCCACAAAATTTTAGTGGGGGAGTGGTAGAGGAATCAACTCCCTCTCTTGCTCCTTCGAGTACCACTGGGTCTAACTTGGTGTATTCTATTGTCCAAATTACCAAGAATCATGTGGATCTCTGGTTTGCTGCTCCAGTGCTACATCTTCCTCAGAGTTGCCTCGAGTACAATCCTATTTAGAAGGTAACTTCTGTATTTTTCCTTATTTTTCATGCATAGATGGATTTAGTAGGTGCGAGATCTTGCAACTTACTACCATGTGAATCTGCATGAAGTATGGCCTAAAGGTTTCTTTTCCAACCTTCTCAAGTATGGCAAAGGTCCCATACTGTAGTGGTTTAGTCCTTGCCTTTCTTGTATTTGTCTCTTAAGATGGATCAGCTGAATCCTCTCCATGTACACTGCTTATATAGTCACCATTATTCCTTGTATCTCCTCTTCTTCTTGTTGCCCCATGATCAATTCTAGTGAATCAATAGGTAGATACAATGACTGCATAGTAGAAGTTTGTTTTGCTCCTTGAATTAGCAGTTCCTATGGTGGATTCTTCTACAAAAACTAACAAGTGCTATCCAAATTCTCCATCCTTTGGTTAGAAATATCCATGCTCTCACATCCATTTTGCTTTTCTTCCAATGAAAGAAAACAAAACTGATGATTTTCCTCATAATAAGTCTTGGTGCTTGGTTGGCACTTACCATAGCCTTCTTTGATTTTCTGTGGTGTGATCAGATGTTGAAACTAACTCATTCCTTGACCCATCTATATTGGTTCTCCCTCCTTGTGAACACAACATCCCTAACATACAAGTAAGGACTTCTGAAGACAACATCAAAAGCATCAATAGGAATAATATCAGCTTCTATTACATCTATGTATTGGGTATTTATCATAAATTGAAACTTACACTTTCTTGTAACTTATATTTCTACACCCCTCTTCACCCATCCCAATGGGTATGGATGTGGATGTGCACAAGTCTCTAGGCTAAGCTATTTTACAACCACATCAAAAATCAAATTTTCCTGAGAACCAAAATCTACTAAAGCGTTTACCTTAGTCTTCTTGATTTGGATTTTGATTTGAAAAATATTACTCATTTCTTCTTCTTCTATTCCCCCATACATGTTAGTGGCTGTGCATCCCAACTTTCCTCTACATATGAATCATCCTCAATCTCCACCTCTCCTTCTGTTTTCACAGTGGCCATGGATTTCTTGGAATCCTTGGTTCAGATGCTTTGGGTGCAATTCCTGGATGTAACTTCCAAAATGTGGCATCAATATTTCCATTTTTATCATAATTCTTATAGAAATTCTTAGGATTTTTACAAGCATGCAAAGCAGTAGCGGCATGTTTACCTTTCCATTTATCTTTGTTACTTGTCTTCCTTTGTTATTTTTCCTGTTGATTTGTTGACCGGTCTCCCTTTGGCTTGGTTTCTCCTTACTTCTTCTTATCATCAATGTAGTATGCTTGTATATAAGCTTTATTGATATCCTTGGGATTCGTGGAGATTACCTTCCTCCAAAGGTGAATGTGAAGTCCTCCCAAATACTTGGTCAGAATGTCCTCATCCTCCAAGTCCATATTAAGCAACATGGCTTGTCTCCAAAATTCCGTAGTGTAGTCTTGCATGCTTTGACCACTGCCCCATCTAAAGTACTGCCACTTAATCATCATGTCAGTATTATGGCCAATAGGATAGAAGTTATCTCTAAGAAATTCTTTAAAACCTTTCCAAGTACTAACAATAGGACATTTCTTCTTCTCACAAGTGGCTAGATGGGTTTCCCACCAAACCAGAGCATGACCTTCCATTTTGAGACGTGCAAAGGTAATCCTTTGTGCCTCAGTAACATTATGCACACTAAAATAGACTTCCAACTGTTTTATCCATTTATCCAGTAATTATGCATCTACTTGTCCTTCAAAATTCTTTATTTCCACTTTCATTTCAACTTTAAAAGGTGTATGAGCATATTTTACCTTCTCGCTTACAATTGGCATCTCTTCATGCTCTTCCCATTCTTACTCTTTGTGGAAATTTCTGATACCAAATTTTTCAGCTAGTGCTCGAACCACTGAGTCCATGGAATCTTTCTTAACCGAAGCCATCTTTTGTAGATCTGAAATCTCTTCTTATTTTCTCTTCAATCTATCCATCTTGGTCTCTAGCATCTCGACTCTATGGACCAAGTTCTCTTCCTCCATTTGAGCTCGAATTCTATGTTTCCACTTCTTCGTAGAAATATCTGGCTCACAAGGTAAAAATTCTTCACCTTTGGACCTTATCATTGTCATACAAAATCATAAGAAAGGTTCGAATACCACATTCCTGGATATATAATCAGCTCTGATACTAAAATGATCCATAAACTTCTACTTTGGAACTCTATGAATCACACAAGTATGTTGTTCTACTTTTTAACTTTGTAAAATGACATATTTGCTTGAAATTTAGAGCTTCATGACTAATTATCTAGTGCTATAAAAAGGAAATTGTAGAGAAGTAAATAATTCAAACTTCAACACCAACAATTTTATCTTGGAAACCTCCAATGGAGGAAAACTAGTTAGGAAGAGAAACTGCTCTTTCTTCCCACTTTTATTGGTCTAGTATAGACAATTACATATTACAATAAGTATGAAAATAATCAACAATGTAAACCTTCTATCCAATTACTTGCTTTCTATGTTTCTACACCTGTTTCCTACAATTTCATTCCAGCACTGAAGATCTTACTCACTGCTCTCATCAAACTATGCTTCTCAATCTCTCTGGATCTTCGAATGAATATTATCTTGTTCCTTTCATGAATTTATAGGCCTTCACATGTCCTCCCGTGCACTGGAGAATGTGAAAGGGCATGGGAGGGAAGAGACATGGTTGGTTACTTCAAAAATGCATCCATTCATGTTCCATTCTTCTTTTCTATTTGAAAGTATAGGACCACCGCCCTGGCTGGGCAACAGTTTCTTCCAGAACCTCCATTTACCTCATTTTTCTCACTTTTCTTGTTTCTCCTTCTTAGTGCAGATGGAACTGATGAAGTAGTGTGTTTTTATAGATCCCTATGGATCATTCCTAGTGGGTGGAAGATCCTCTATGAAAGGTGTTGCCTCAAAAAATATAGTATGAGCCCACTTAGGCATATTGACAAAAGTAGTGGGAATAGGATCCTCAATGACCTCTATAACCTCCTCATCAACCTCCCAAAATAAAGGATCCTCAAGATGAGATGAAGAAGGAGGCATGGAAGAAGATGAAGAATCATGAAGATTGAAGTACTCATCAAACTAAACATGTGTTTTAAACTAATAATGTTTCATGAGTATCAGAATCTAGAATGTAGATAATCTCTCATGTCCTCACAATAAACCCAAGTACAAATATCAATAAGGGTTTTCATCTTCTTATCCAAATATTTCCTTTTCTTCTTTAGCACAAAGGCCCAAGCATGGCTCCCAAAAACTCAAAAAAATGAGACATCTGGCTTAGTGTTGGACCAAGCTTCCTCTGGAGTCAAATTCTCAAGTGCTCTATGGGGTGTGTGATTATGAATGTAGTTAGCACAATTAACTGCTTCCACCCAGTAGATAGGAGGTAAATCTCTAGAATGCATCATACAGTTATCCATTTCCTTAAAATTTATGTTCTTCCTTTCTGATAATCCATTTTTTTGTGGAGTATGAGAAACAGAATGTTGGTGAATAATCTCTTGAGTTGCCAAAAAGTCATAAAACTCATTTCTGAAGTACTCCCCCCATTATCAGTATGAAGGTTCTTTATGCTACTAAAATATTGTTTCTCAACCAAATCCTTGAAGACTTTTAAGTGTGAAAAAACATCACTTTTTTACTTAATAAAATAAACCCAAGTACACCACGAGAAATTATCAATAAATGTAAGTGCATACTTAGCTCCATTGAAAGATGGGGTAGGAAAAACCATCATTAGTCACTATTCACAAGCTCAAGTGGTGAAGAATCTCTCTTAGAAAAATTCTTAGGAAAAGGATCTTGGTGTTTTTTCCCTAATGCACAACCATGAAAAACTCCCTCAAGACAAAAAACTCTAGGAAGACCATCTACCATACCATGAGTTCTCAACTCCTTCAAATATCTGTAATTGAGATTTCCAAATATTTCATTCCAAAGCTTAGTCTTTGAATCTGCATGAGAAACCAATCTTGTCCCTATAGAAGAAGTTTCATCAAAACCCTCAAAGTGATATAGTCTAGAAATATGATCAACAATACCTTGAGCAACCAATAAATGAGGCTCCAAAAAAAATCGTACTTCTTCTCCATGTGGTGAAAAGTCATTATTTTTCCTTGACCAGAATGACAAATTTGATATACAAAAAGAAAATTTGTAGTGATGTTAGGAACATATAGTGCATCTTGGATATTGCCACCATCAAGGTGTATATCACCTTTTCCTTTAACAAAAATAAAGGAAGAATCTCCAACCTCAATTTTGGAAGTAGAACTCAAACATAGAAAAACAAAAGACTCCTTGGAAGAAGTCATGTGATGAGAAGCACCAGAATCTATAACTCAACTGTCTACAAGTGGTGACTGAGATCTCCCAACAACATTAAGTACTTTTCCATGCTGATTAGAAGGAGGTGGCATGGAGATAGAAATTTTTTGTTTCTTGACTACATCCTCTAAGGCTTGAATTCACTTATAACAGCTATGTTCTTCATTATTACTACCCCCACAAAAAGAGCATGAACTGCTAGACTTATTTTTGGATTTAAAAGACTCCTTGGGTTTTGAGTTGTTTTCTTTGGGTTTAGGAGCATTTTGAGATGGAGAAGGTGTGGATTTGGTTTTAGTGATTGGTTTTCCCTTTCCCTTAGGATTAGATGCAACTAATGCCTTTTGAGATGTGGAAGACTCAAGGTGAGATAGTTTGGATTCTTCCCTAGTAAGTCTTTCACAAAATGTGTCTAAGTTAGGAATTTTGAATGTGTCAGCTAAGGCATCCATGCTCGAGAAAAAAGGTAGAAGAAAAAAATTGGAATGGTCCTCTCAACTTGGAGAGAATCAAGTAAACACACTCTTCATCTTTCTTATCTCTTCCAATCCCCTTGATGCAGCCTAGAATTTAGCAATACAGGCCCAAGCGCATTAGCACATCACTTAGCCTAGACTGAATGCTCACCCGAAGTGCATAAAGGTACCAGGCCCCTCTTTAGGGTTGTTGTCATAGGATGTTAGCATGATGAAGACTTTAATCATGTAGAGCTATAACTAATATATCTTTCATACAGTGCATATTCAGACCTAGATCTAGAACATAAGAGATCTAACAGATAACCATAATGGAATCAAGCATGCAATACTAAATTATAACCATAAGAACACCTTGTTTCAGCCCATAATCACCGTTATATTAATTGTGGTAAATACAAAGAAGCTTCATTACAATAATAGTAGTACACACTCATAAACGTAACAGTTCTAGCAACATAATGTCACTATACCCTAGTTCTCACACGTGTATCTATGCTCTCTCTCTCTCTCTCTCTCTCTCTCTCTCTCTCTCTCTCTCTCTCTCTATCTATATATATATATATATATATATATATATATATATATATATATATATATATATATATACTACATAGTTCACTACTTATTTATAAAGGTGGGGACTTTCCCTTCACCACTTATATAATCCCAGAATAGGTCACATGTTATTATTAGCCACGCATTGTTACAAAAATAAGCTTACATGCAAGAGTGTTAACAATACATCTCTCTTTTTCAACTATCAATTCACAAATCTATATTTAGCCTACATTCATGCAAAGTGCTTCGTATCTAATCATCCAAAATAGCCAATGTGTGATGCGTAAGTGTCCATTCAGTTTGAGTTCTCCACACGCTATCTCTAAAAATAGATCCTCATAATGAAAAATAGCTAAGTCTTGAATATGTCTCTATTTTACATGTGATCCTCTCTGATGCTTCCACACCTTTGAATGTGCTCTTTTCTCCCACACAAACCTTATGTATTCTCTTCACTAATTTCCATATTTTGACTGATCAACATTACCCCACACTAGTTTCATTGTCACCCCAGCAATGGTTGTCTCTAAAAATGAACCAAAGAATATGAATGAATGAAAGAATGTATTTAACCTGTAATGTCTTCCTTTGTAACTTGAATAACCAATTCTGGATATTCCTCTCTTATCTCCACCTCTAAGGTATACCAGTCATTGAGTGTAGCCTCTAATTTTTCTAGAATATCCACTGTAATTGACTCCAATTCATCCCTTGCAATCTCTCCTTTTTTATATTGTAATACCAACACAATGTTGGACATACCTGTCATTCTTCCTTCCAACAAGTCCATCTTTTGAGTGATGAGTTTTCCAAGCTCATCCATCCTTTCCCTATGATGTTCCTGAGTGGCTGTAAGGGCTTCGAGCTTCTGCTTAACAAGTGCTAACTATTCTGCGTGGTCCAATGTCTCATCCTTCATGGTCTTTAGGACCTCATTGTCTTCTAAAATGGTCTTAGTCCTTAAAACAACCTTTCACAATGTATAAATATTCAACACTTGATCCACCTTCTTGAGTTCCTCATATAAGCTCTGAAACAATCCTGTTGGTGCCCATTTTGATCCTCTTCCATTTTTCCATGTTTCCCCTTTGCTATTAATGCTCTGAAACATTTTTTCCCTCATGAAATCAATGATATGAAGTTGTAGCTCCATTCTTGTGCATTGGATTGTTTGCAAACTCATTAACTTGCCCTAATTTGCTAAGGAGAAGTGTGTTTTTGCCCTATTTCTGAGAAAAAATGGCTTTGGATCTTCCCATCCTTAAAATTTTACGAAAAAAAAACTCGTATTTGTGTTTAAATGCTTTGATTTGTTTGTTTTTTCTCCATTCTTGCACCATTTTGAGGAATCTCTAAGTTTGCCCTAATTTTTCCTGTTCAAACGCCTTTGTCATTTTTTCCATTTTTCCCGGCCTTTGGAGCTTAAAATTGTTCGATTTATACATATTTTCCCTCAAAAATCCCTTTCCATGGTCATAAATTTCTTTGAATCACTTTCCATTTGTCCTTTGATCGAAAATTTCTTCACCCATGAAGAAAAAATTGATTTTGGGCGTTGCTGGCAATTTTTGCATTTTTTGACGGTCATATAAGCATCCTTTACCCATCAAATTTTAGCTCAAAAATATTCTCCTACGTGGTAATTTGTGATTGGACAAGGTTTGGTGGGTCTGCTTGAGAAACTTAGCATTTTTGTGTTTTTGGAAAAAGGTCTAAATTGTCCCCGCAAGTCCGCAGACCCTCAGCCAATCAGAGGGTGACACGTGGCAGTTAGAAAAGTCAAAATAGTGGAGGGGCGGAGCTGTGGAGGCACAGTGGAAAAAATTCCTTTGGTGAAAAGGAGTTAAAGTATGAAATAAGAGTGTAGGCCATCGGCCAATCAGAAGGTGACACGTGGCAGGGAAAGGCAGAGGTGTGGGAGTGTGAAGGAAATGGTGAAAGTTTTCCTTTGTGGAAAATGTTGTTAAAATATAAATAAGAGCACTGCCCCGTAGCCAATTAGGTGAGGACACATGTCCTAAAGGAGGAACACAATCTGCGGAGCCATGGAGGAAAAAGGTGTGGGTCTGCGGGGAAATAATTTCCTTTTTCCAAAAAGAGGCAAAATGTTTAAAATTGAGCCGCGACACTGTATCCAGTCATATTGTGCCACGTGTCAGGGACAGAATCGGAGGTGCGGGTCTATAGGGATAATTTGGAAAATTTTCCTTTTTCCAAAAAAGGTGGAAATGTGTAGAATCGGTCCGTGATTCCAATGGGGCCCACTTTGGGACACGTGTCAAGCTCATTTTCAAAGGGCGGAGGGGCGGAGAAAAATGTCAAATTTTTACATTTTTCCAAAAGTGTTAAAATGTCAAAAAGTGATCCCAAGCCCATTTCCAATCACATTGTGACACATGGAGGGCTAATATTAAAGGATAAAGGAAGATCAATGGTAACTGTGCATTTTTTAATTTGGTCGCCATTTGAGCTCCAAGAAGCTTGGAGATGCATTTTTTGCATCAATTTTCATCAAATTTTTGACAAATTCGTGTCGTTTGTGCCTGCAAGGACCAATGCAATTGGTTTTGAGGATCAATTTGAAGATCATAGATGTTTTTGAAATGAATTTTTTCCCTAACCCGTCCAAAAATGTGAAATATCAGATCCAAAAGTTACAAAGTCAAATTTTGGAGGGATAAGGATGAAATAATGAAAGGAAGGGGGTCTGCATGCTTTGAAGATGAAAAACGTGCCTCCACAATGGATAATGATGTGAATTTTGCAATGATTCATCTCTTTTTGAGACAACTGGCAAATTTTTGGACGTGTTCTATTAAACGTCCCTGTCTGCGAATCATGAGGAATTTTTGTAACAAATTTGATCCTTTCACATATTCTTTTCTTGGGAAAGAAGGCTCGAAGGAGATTGAAAGTTATATATTGCATGAATTTTTCATGCAAAGGGTTGGAAGAGTTTAAAAAACCCTGGAAAACTAAAATTTTCATGGGAAAATCTAGGAAGAAGCCCATTCTCTAAGTGACCACTTGAGAAACTCATGTAACTCTCTCTGTATCAGATTTCAAATCATGTTAAGTTGGTTGCACATGTATAGCCATTAACAAGCTCTAAGATTGTTTTTTCAAAACATTCCCCTACTGATAAATCTGATCATTTTTGAGTTATTCTATGTTGTCTTTGGGAAAAATCTGTGAATGCTTACATTTCATAATGCATTTCAAATTTATGTTTCTTGTTTCCTGTTGCAGTCTTGTGTTTAAAATATCTCTTGATCATACATGGTCTCATTTCTTGTTGATAGTTTAGTGGCATTTACAATCTCACATTCAAAATATCTTTCATCTGATAAAGAGAAACAAATTTAAAATCACTTTACCTTCCTTGACTTCAGAGATTTTTTGTAAACCTTTGGGTGCACCTTAGGTCATGATTAAACAGTGATTGCTAAATGCTTCATTGGTTCATTCTAACTCAAGATTTTGTGATAGATGATCAAATATTGTGTGGAAAAGTGTAGATCTGGGCCTCCATTTGATGCACATATCCTGGTTGAAGGGATGATTAACCATTTTGATACTTTCTGCTGTTAAGTTTCTCCATATTTTGCTAAAATCCTCAAAGAGTCTGGCAGACCTTGGTTTTTCTTATCTAAACTCCCACCCAAAAAATCATTCAAAACAACTAATCCTACCCTATTTTACCCTTGATTTGACCTGTATACCCACAGAAGATCAAAATCCATTTGCTAAAGTATGTAGAACAGATCAGGATTTCAAAATGTCTTCAGTAACCCTTGCCTTGCATTGAAAGTATCTCCATAATCTGGAAGTGAAAACTTGTGAAAGTCATAATTGGAGTGTTGATCATATTTTCCCAAGGACCTTTTCATACTATTTACACAAATTGAGGGATATCTTCATCTCCTTCACCATTTGAGGGTTACAAAATAGGTCCTCTTACCTTGGTTGAAAGGCACAACCTAAAATAGTTAGGACAAGATCAAGTCCTATTTGAGTGCTATCCATCTCTCCACAAATCTGAGTGCCAGTTAGATCATATCCCCAGCTACAAAATGACACACACCATGATCCATTTAGCTTTAAGCTTCATTGCATATATTTGATGCTTCTCATACTGAAAAGGAGAACAAATTTGGGTACCAACACCAGTGGCATCGTTGTCGAGGACATTATTTAGTATTTCAGTTTTTCAGATCCCTGGTAATACTTCTTATGTGATTTATGTGCATTCTTATAAATCTGAGCATGCATACTTCTAATTTGAATGCATATAAGGCTGGAATGAAGTAAGTAGAGTTCTGAGTATTGATATTTTCAAGTGTATCCAATTTGTTACCTCATAACTTTATCACCAGTAGTTGCACTTCATTTACATTTTGAGTTAATAGATTCAAGAAAATGAATCTGATTATAAACTTTGGCATAGATTTTGAGTATTGATGCAGTCATTTGATAAGAGTATTCATAGTGCATTTGCATAAACTAGGGTGAAATTCCTTAGTGGCGACTCCATGCTGTTTTGATCTTGATAAATACCAGTGTCTTAGCATACATGTCATTTGAAGTTTGGTGTTGCATAAAATCTGCAAACCTGGAAGGAAGAAGGTCTCTCTTCAGGAGAGACCCAAGTAGAAAGTTATTTCAAGAATTGGGAAAGACATTTTTAGAGGAAAGAAAAGTTTGGAAGGTTGTTGAAGGTCATCCATCAGAAAAAGTTATATCCATTGGTGAGAGAGATTAGCCTTTAATAGAGGATTATCACTCTTATTCTATTGATTCTGATTCAAGCAATCCTTTTCACAAATTTGTTTACTTCAACTAGTGAAGGTCCTTCTGTTGTACCTGGTAAGTTTCCTTCTCAATCTGCACCTGTGTGCTTTCAATTCTATTAAAACTTTCCAAGAAAATCATCACCTAGAGAATACCAATCCATTTGAAACCACATTCTTGAGCCCCAAAGACCTCACACTCCTCATCATTCTTGTTTCTCCCCCAAGATCACCACCTCAAAATAATATGGCTCAGCCTAGACTTCCATTTGTTGTGAACACCTTTGGTCCTATAAACTTTAGAGGAATGGATGTTTACCCAAATGATGTCCCACAAGATGTGAGGAATAGGTTGCCAAATTTCTAGGGTAACAATGATATAACTTGTGATCACTATCTCAAAATTTTTGTTAACATGATGGAGGATTTTGAAATAGAGTTTGAAGATGTGTATGTTAAATTGTTCATTCATACACTAGAAGAGGATGCAAGGGATTGGTACAAGGCTCTTCTTGATAATTAGATTGACTCTTGGACTAAAATGTAGAATGCATTCAGGTTGCAATATGGCGATAAGACTAATCCTAGGTTTCTCTTGTCTGAATTTGAAAATATCAAGAAGAACCCCAATGAATCAGTTCATGACTTCAACACAAGGTTTAACAAAACTTTGAGAAGGTTTCTAGTTAATTTGAGGCCATGTGATCAGTCATGCTTGATCAAATATGTAGATGCATTTGATAAGAAGGCAGCCTACTACCTAAGAGACAAGAACCCTACTAATTTGAGGTAGGCATTCACCATGGCACTGCAGATTGAAAATAATATCAAAGAAATTAGGAAACCTCTCAAGAGAGATGGTGTAAAGTTGATAAACCCTGAAAAACCTCAAGCTAGCAAGGGTGCTGATTTGGAGGAGG
This sequence comes from Taxus chinensis, assembly GCA_019776745.2. NCBI lineage: Eukaryota > Viridiplantae > Streptophyta > Pinopsida > Cupressales > Taxaceae > Taxus > Taxus chinensis. The sequence continues at coordinate 364,453,118 of CM034149.1, forward strand.
TTGTGAAAACTGTGGCAGGGGCTGTCAAAGAAATCTCATACAAGCTAGCCCAGAGCTAGAGAAGGGAATTGGGAAGACTTCACAAGGTCAGTAAAAATCCAAAAACCGTGACATATTTTCCAATCATCCTAGAGGTGATCAAAGATTTGATGACAAAGGTAAAGGGCCTATTGGATTTGGAAATAGGCAATCCTTACGCCAAGTGAAGGAATAAGGTAGTTGCCTGATCCATTAAATTCTACGAGTGGATACTTTTGAGGATGATGCTGAAATTAGATTGACCAATGTGAAAGATGTTTCTTTACCTCATCCTTCATGTGAAGTAGACCAGTAAGATGGTGAAGCTAATGATGAAGAGGAAGTTTATGATGATGCTTACATGATGGAGATCCCTGCATTTTCACCAAGGGGAGTAACTTCAACGGATGTCATAAGTGATATGATTTTTGCTATTTTTTGGGATTGTATCCAATGGGTACATCTTATTCCTCCTTCTCATGTTTTAGAAATTGATAATGTACAAGCCTTTGAGCTGCCATAATAATGATTTTGAATACTTGAGGGTGTTCGATTATTGAGAAGTATGATGGAGGGGTTCCTTCAGAGGAGGATAGGTAGTTGCTTATGAATGTTGTAGTTGCCCAAGAGAAGGAGCACAATCCCAGAAGTAAAGTATGCCAAGGGGAAACAAGCCAAGTCAAAATTTCCATTTCTTATTAAAGAAAATCCAAAGAAAAATACATCTGGTAAAGGAACCTATTCCCCCAAGAAAAAACTTGTGATCCTCCCCATGCCCAAACTAAAAAGCCTTCCATACCATATGATGAGTTTTCCAATCTTTCCCCTAGTGCTGCTTTACCCAAGAATGCTCCATATGATATTTCCCAAGTCTTGAGTCAGATCAAGATTCTTGTCCCAATTTTTGAGTTCCTTAGGATTCCTGAGCACAAGAAGAGGGCTTTTGAATATTTAGGATTCAGAGAGGAAGAGAGTACCCAAGGTAGAGTTGGAAGACAAGGTTGGGATTCCTATTGCCATTGTAGAATTGGAACATCCATAAGTGTTGGAAGAGTTGGGGGAACCACCTGAAGTTTACTTAGGAACTTATTTGGTTAAATATTCAGCTAAACGTGGATCCATTTCTCACTACCTTGGTTATCAAATACAAGCTGTTACATAATTGTATGTTTTACTCCAGGGAATCATGCAATGTCATGCCTTTGGAGGTCATGAATGAATTGGGAATCAAAGTGACAGCATAGTGTATGGAAAGTGTATTGCTATGGATTCTAGGTAAGTTCCAATTGTTGGGTGTGTCAAAGTTCTGGTCATGTAACTTGCATCTTATTCTGGGAGGAATTTAAAATTGGATGTTGTGATTGTTGATTGCCTTGCCAAATGGGGTATTTTATTATCAAGGAAATGGGCTGCAAGTGTTGGTGGGAGTGTCCAAATGCACATGTCTTATGCCACTATCCCCATTGAAGGAAACTTAGTAAATTTATATGGAGATAAAAAGATGATGTACCTTATTGAAGACCCAAATAATGCATCTTATGAATTTTTGCAGGAAGATGCTAGTACTGATCACTTTGTGAATTTTGTGGATTTCAAGGAGTATGAAGTTGTTGAAAACATATCTCCTAAGTATGCTTTTTTTTCTAGAAATTCGGTCCTTGATTCAGCCTTGAAAAATGTTAAAAGGTTTGACCTGAACACAATGGAGGAGCTTCAAAGAAACTGGATGGTTTACAAATTAAACAAAGAAGAAAAAGAGGCATATTTGTAGTTGCTAAAAACATATCAGAACCTCTTGGCATGGTCATATCCAGCATGGAGGAACATTTAGAGGGTTTCCCCTTGATTTGTTTTCTTTGAATCAAGGTTTATCTTACCAACTGTGTACAGTGTATAGTGTTTGGATTTTGCTCTATTTTTGGTGTTTTTTATCGGTTCGTGGTTTGCCTTGGTGTGTGGTAGCCATTTTTTTCAGTTTCTCAACTGGTTTTTTGGTGGCTTTGGCTCATGAGTCTATTTTCCCAATTTATTATTTTGGCACTTGGTTTACTTTTGTTCTTTTGGCACTCACTGGGAGTGCCCATCACCGAGTAAGAGATGATGTTGGTGCCCATTTTGATCCTCTTCCATTTTTCCATGTTTCCCCTTTTCTCTTTGTGCTCTGAAACATTTTTTCCTCATGAAATCGATGATGTGAAGTTAAAGCTCCATTCTTGTGCATTAGATTGTTTGCAAACTCATTACTGTGCCCTAATTTGCTAAGGAGAAGTGCGTTTTTGCCTTGTTTCTAAGAAAAAATGGCTTTGGATCTTCCCATCCTTTGAATTTGATGAAAAACAACTCGTATCTATGTTTAAATGCTTTGAGTTGTTCATTTTTTCTCCATTCTTGCACCATTTTGAGGAATCTCTAAGTTTTCCCTACGTTTTGCCCTAATTTTTCCCATTCAAATGCCTTTGCCATTTTTCTTTCCATTTTTCCTAGCCTTTGGAGCTCAAAATTGTTCGATTTATACTTATTTGCCCTCAAAAATCCCTTTCCATGGTAATAAATTGCTTTGAATCACTTTCCATTTGTCCTTTGATTGCAAAATTTCTTCACCCACGAAGGAAAAATTGATTTTGGGCATCGCTAGCAATTTCTGTATTTTTTGACTGTCATACGGGCATCCTTTACCCATCAAATTTTAGCTCAAAAATCTTCTCCTACGTGGCCATTTGTGATTGGACAAGGTTTGGCGGGTTTGCTCGAGTAACTTAGCATTTTTTTTGTTTTTTTGGAAAAAGGTCTAAATTGTCCCCGCAAGTCTGCAGGCCCTCAACCAATCAGAGGGTGACACGTGGCAGTTAGAAAAGTCAAAATAGTGGAGGGGCGGAGCTGCGGAGGCACAGTGGAAAAATTTCCTTTGGTGAAAAGGAGTTAAAGTATGAAATGAGAGCGCAGGCCCTTGACCAATCAGAACGTGACATGTGGCAGGGAAAGGCAGAGGTGCGAGAGAGCAGAGGAAATGGTGAAAAATTTCCTTTGTGGAAAATGTTGTTAAAATATAAATAAGAGTGCTCCCTGCAGCCAATCAGGTGAGGACACATGTCCTGCGGGAGGGCAGAACCACAGAGGAAAAATGGAAAATTTTCTTTTTTCCAAAAAGAGGAAAAATGTTTAAAATTGAGCCGTGACTCCACATCCAGTCATATTGCACCACGTGTCAGGCCCACAATTCAGACGTGCAAAGCATGGTGGAGGAAAATTTTCCATTTTCCAGAAAAGGTGGAAATGTGTAAATCAGTTTCAATGGGGCCCTCAAACGTGTCAAGATCATTTTCAAAGGGCAGAGGGGTGGAGAAAAATGTCAATTTTTTTACATTTTTCCAAAAGTGTTAAAATGTCAAAAAGTGATCCCAAGCCCATTTCCAATCACATTATGACACGTGGAGGGCTCTGATTAAAGGATAAAGGAAAATCAATGGTAACTTTGCATTTTTCAGTTTGGTTACCACCATTTGAGCTCCAGGAAGCTGTGGAGATGCGTTTTTTGCATAAATTTTCATCAAATTTTTGAAAAACTCATGTCATTTGTGCCTGCAAGGACCAATGCAATCAGTTTTGAGGATCAATTTGAAGATCAAAGATGTTTTTGAAATGATTTTTTTCCCTAACCCGTCCAAAAACGTGAAATATCAGATCCAAAAGTTACAGAGTCAAATTTTGGAGGGATAAGGATGAAATAATGAAAGGAAGGGGGTCTGCATGCTTTGAAGATGAAAAATGTGCCTCCACAATGGATAATGATGTAAATTTTGCAATGATTCATCTCTTTTTGAGACAAGTAGCAACTTTTTGGACATGTTCTGTTAAACGTCCCTGTCTTGCGAATCATGAGGAATTTTTGTAACAAATTTGATCCTTTGGCATATTCTTTTCTTGGGAAAGAAGGCTCGAAGGAGATTGAAAGCTATATATTGCATGAATTTGTCATGCAAAGGGTTGGAAGAGTTTAAAAAATCCTGGAAAACTAAAAATTTTCATGGGAAAATCTAGGAAGAAGCCCATTCTCTGAGTGACCACTTGAGAAACTCATGTAACTCTCTTTGTATCAGATTTCAAATCATGTTAAGTTGGTTGCACATGTATAGCCATTAACAAGCTCTAAGATTTTTTTTTTAAAACATTCCCTTGCTGATAAATCTGATCATTTTTGAGTTATTCTGTGTTGTCTTTGGGAAAAATCTGTGAATGCTTACATTTTAGAATGCATTTCAAATTTATGTTTCTTGTTTCCTGTTGTAGTCTTGTGTTTAAAATCTCTCTTGATCATACATGGTCTCATTTCTTGTGATAGTTTAGTGGCATTTTCAATCTCACATTTAGAAGAGCTTTCATCTGATAAAGAGATAAAAAAATTTAAAATCACTTTACCTTCCTTGACTTTAGAGATTGTTTGTAAACCTTTGGGTGCACCTTAGGTCATGATTAAATAGTGATTGTCTAAATGCTTCATTGGTTCATTCTAACTCAATATTTTGTGATAGATGATCAAATATTGTGTGGAAAAGTACAGATCTAGGCCTCCATTTGATGCACATATCCTGGTCGAAGGGATTATTAACCATTTTGATACTTTCTATTGTTAAGTTTCTCCATATTTTACTAAAATCCTCAAAGAGTCTGGAGGACCTTGGTTTGTCTTATCTAAACTCCCACCCTAAAAATAATTCAAAACAACTAATCTTACCTTGTTTTACCCCTGTTTTGACATGTATACCCACATAATATAAAAATCCATTTGCTAAAGTATGCAGAACAGATCAAGATTTCAAAATGTCTTTAGTAACCCTTGCCTTACATTGAAGGTATCTCCATAATCTATAAGTGACAACTTTTGAAAGTCAGATTTGGAGTGTTGATCATATTTTCCCAAGGTCCTTTTCATACTATTTTCACAAATTAAGGGATATCTTCATCTCCTTCACCATTTTAGGGTTATAAAATAGGTTCTCTTACCTTGGTTGAAAGGCACAACCTAAAACAATTAGGACAAGAACAAGTCCTATTTGAGTGTTATCATCTCTCCACAAATATGAGTTCCAGTTAGATCATATCCCCAGCTACAAAATGACACACACCATGATCCATCTGTCTTCAAGCTTCACGCCATATCTTTGATGCTGCTTAGACTGAAAAGGAGAACAAATTTGGGTACCAACAAATCATTCATATGATGCAACCTTCCACATCACTGAAGCCTTTTAACACTCCGCTTCTTGTGTTGGATCCTTTGTCTCAAGCATGCGCAGAGGTTCATCTACTAGCACTAAGTCCACCAATGTACTCACATAATGTATTTCCAAAGGAAACATCTTGGGTACCTTTGGTTCTAAGTGTGGCCTAGCCTTCATGATGCAATATTATCACCTGAAGCCTTTTCCTACTCTACTCTACCATGTTCTAGATAAACACAACCAAGGTTCTTACATTCTGTTGCCAAATTTTTTTCCTGTTTTCATGTGGCTTTGCATGCTATCTCCTCATCCTCTACCATCCTTGAAAAAAATCTCCTCCCTTGTGCACCCTAATTAGGTGGCTAGCTTTGTCCTTATATTCTGCACCCGTGCGACATATTCTCCTTTGACAACTTTCACTAAATCATTTCTCACTTGTTCATCTAACATAATAGTGGGCTTAACTGTTATGTGTCTGGCTTGAGGTGTCTTCTTCAACATACTTGATACGAATGAATCTTCACACACATCAAAATTTGGTTCATCCATGTGTGTGTGTATCGACCATGAAAGTTGCTTCCTTGTGTACACAATTGCCATATCTTCATCCATCAATTCCTAGCTGTACAACTCCTTTTGTATGCCATTGTGCTCTGAAAATGGGCGCAGACAATTTTACTATGTTCCTCAGTGTATCCCATGGCTGGTGGAATATACTCCCCACTTGTTCTTCTTGATCTAGGCTTGCTTAGGAACTTGGGCTTCAAGATTGGGAACTTGTGCTACTATATATTGAGAAGTCTCTGTTGTTGTCTCTTCTGCTCCTTTTTCTTCCTCTTATCCATCCTTCATTTCTTCATATTTTCACTCCTTTACATTCTCTGGAGGTGTAGGATAATTGGGTGTGCTTTCCTCTAGAATCTTCCGCTTCCTCATTCAACTTTAATTTCCTTCTCCTTTTCTCAGTTGTATCCTTTTTGTGGAGAGATTTGAGGTGATCTACACACTGTTTTTGGAGTAGCACCTTGGGTCCTTGTTCTCCTGAACACTCTCTTGAATCGGTGCTCTCCTTAGACTGCATCTAAGTCCTCATCATCTCCCTCTTGTGGCTGAGGTGGAGTAGTTGCATGCTCAACTTCATCCTTATTTAGAGGTTGTCTTCTACCTCTATGTTCCAAACCACCACTATCCTCATGCTCCTCCTCTTCATCATTGACCTGGAATTTTTATGTGGGCTTGGGTGTTGGAACATTTTCCATTGTATGCTTACCCTTTGGCAGCCCTGGGAGCATGAACTCATTCTCCACATACTTAGTCATTCTCCAGCTTGGGTTTGAGTTGTAGGTACACAAGCGCTACTCCATGTGTCCCCAACTGCCAAGCTCATAGGTTTCATGCTTATAATATCTTAAATAAGTCTTTCAATGTATGCATTACACCCTGGATATACATACTTCTTCCTTAGAGTGTGGTAGTCACAATCTACCTTGTCTACATTGAAGGTTAAGTGGTGTGCATCTGAGAACCGGTGAACTGATGCCTAGAAATATCTCACTGTGAAGGCATACGACAATTTACACCATGGGCTCCAAGCCCCATCCTTCATAACAAATTACGTGATGCAAAAATGTTGGTATACTGCAAACTAAACTACCTTACCCACCACTGAAGGAAAATCCTTGGGTATGTGCCACTCTTCCTCGAACACCACATGGAGTCTATCATACCACATCTCCACCCTCTTCTTGAATGGTCCACTCATTGATCCATCACACAAGTACTTGCCAAACCTTTCTGTAGGTGACTTGTGTTCCATGGGGTACTCCCAAATCTTCTCCTTTGGCCCATCAGGCACCCACATCTCCATGGATACTAAGGACATTAACACAGCACCAAAACTTATTATGTCACCTGTCTGTGCTTCTTCGATGATTGTCTTTTCTATGTGATCTGCAATGTTGTAGACCACTCCTTGAGACATCTTCTTGGTGATGTGCAACCACATTGTGTTTACCTGTGACCACCTTCCTTGGTCATTCAACTTTGTCACAAGATGTGTAATTTCTTGCACTACTGGGTACTTCTTCAACTTTTCAATGTCCATGCCATGTGGACCCTTGGTTCACCCTAGCTCCTTCCTCATCTCTAGGATTGCGACTTTATCCATTAAATCATTATCTAGATCCAACCCTAAGGCCCTTAGTCCTGTCACCATTGAAATCAAAGGAGCTATGATTCTTACCCTCTATCTAGCAAAGTAGAAGAAGTCCTCATGGACTCTGCACATCAGCCACCTATACAATGGTTCATACTTTCCAAAATATGGTAGCTCATATAGTTGGTAGACTCAATTTTGCTTCAACAACTTCTCACCAATGCCATCGTATATTGGCATATCCTCTGTTGTGTGCTTGTTTGTTTTGATGCTCAATAATGCATCGAGCTCCTTCTTATTATCTGATGTTTGATGGTTCTAGTCATTGATTTTACATTGGGGGATATGGGAATCCCACTCTTGTCCCATAATCATGCCCTTTGGATAGTGCATTGCTAAAAAATTACTCTTGGGAGTAATCTCTTCTTCCACTTCAACCTTCTTCTTCCCTTTATCTCCTGTTGTGGGTGCTTTCTTTGGTGCCATTTGAAAAATATCTCTTTTCTTCCCTCTGTAGTCAAGAAAATCAAAACCCTATCTTAAATCTCCATGCCCTAGTGGAAATAGCATGCCCTAGCTTGTTTGTAACATGCATCTTCTTTGCTCAAACCCTTATCCTATGGGAACACAAGCTTCTCCAGCGCACAACCCTTCTCCTCGTGTCTAGTTTCACACTCTACACACCTCAACACGATTTCTTGGCTCATTCTCTTTTAACCCTTTTCAAATTATCTCAATTGCAATGGTAAAAATGAACTCGCATCCCATCCTTATATAGAATTTCAAAAATTTAGTGCATTTATTGCTCCTCCACCTACCAAAAATCCTCTCATTAATTGACCATTTTCATTATTTCTGCGTGGTACATCTTTGTGCCCAAGCTATAACCTTCTAGTGCACCCTCCTACCTTTTGGTTGCAGACTTCTCTTCAACACACTTCCATGTGCCTGAGTACCTCATCACTGCACCTTCCACTGGTAGTCTTCCTATCCCCTGCTAACCTCACATTATACTTGTTTCTTCACTCATCTCTATCTATGGTCCTTGTGTCTAGAAGAAATTTCTCTTTTTTTCAATTTTCTAACCTTGAATAGCACCCGTAGATAGTTCCTTTTATGTGTACTTATTTTAAACAGTCTTATACCCGAATATCAACAACCTACCCCACACTAAGGGTATGTGCAATCCTCTGCGCATAAAAATTCTTCAAATAGTAATTAGCTTTTGGCGCGTAAACGCACTTATTACACAAACACACCAACTAAATTGACAAAGCATAGCAACAAAGAAATAAATACATTAAGGAAATGTAGAATTGAAAACCTAATCTAAATGGCAATATTACCTTATTACAAACACCAAGAAGACTTATTTATAGTAGGGCTTCAGCCTACTCCCGTTGAAGTAACCAGGTAACCGTATTCCATCAAGGGCATCTAACTGACAAGCACCTGATTTGAGTATGTGAGTGATAACATATGGCCCCAACCAATGTACTTTGAGTTTTCCTGGATGGTGCAAAAACTTAGAATCATAAAGGAGCACCATCTATCCTATCTCCAACTTTTTATCCTTGATGTGCCTGTCATGCCATGCTTTCTACCTGGCCTTCTCTTGTTTTTGACTCCAACATGTTATGGCTCAACGTTCATCCAATTTGATTAACTGTTCATTTTGTTCTTCTAATTCTTTCTCATCAGTAAGACCTCCAGCGTGCACAATACACAAAGAATGTAACATAAATTCCATAGGAATAACTGCTTCTGTGCTAAACACTAACTGAAATGGTGTGGCTTTGTTCAATATTTTATATGTTGTATGATATACCCAAAGTACTACAGATACCTTATCATCCCAATCCTTTTTTCCAATATCACATATTTTTGTCAATGTCTGGTTCAAAATTTAATTGAAAGCCTCAGCAGTCCCATTTTCCTGAGGATGATAGGGTGTAGTCTTATGGTGTGCAATCATGAATTCATCCAATAGAATTTTGATTGTCTCATTAAGAAAATGTGTGCCCCTATCACTGGTCAAACTTAAAGGACATCCATACCTTGTAATAATATTTTCCCAAAGAAACTTGGCTGATGTGGCCACTGTACAATCCTTTGTAGGTGTTGCTTCTTCCCACCTTATCAGATAATCTATGCAAGTTATGATGTAAGGTGATCCAATTCTACAGGCAGCTGGTGAAATAGGACCCACAAAATCTATAGCCCATTTTTCAAGTAGTTCTGCACCAGTAATTGGTCTTAGAGGAATTTTATCTCTTTGACCTAGTTTCCCAAGGCATTAACAATGATCACAAGCCTTACAAAATTCCTTATAATCTTTATATAGGGTCTCCCACCATAATCTAGCAAGTAGAATCTTGATCATAGTGGCATCACCAGCATAGTGGCCACTTGAAATACCACCATGGGCTTCTTCCATAAGACCCATGTGCTCATGTTCTAATACACAATGATGAAATACTTCATCTCAGCCTAATTTGTACAGGTCACCACTGATTAACATATAGGGGGTTGCGCGTATAGCAAGTTATTTCTTCTCCAAGGATTTCATTCCTTCTGGTGCCATCCATGTTCATAGAAATACAATAATGTCTTCTAGTTCTGATGGTGCTCATTATAACCTGTATAGTTGTGCATCTGGCATGGTATCCTATATTGTATGTTCTTCTTCTTCTGACTGTATTCTGAGTAGATGGTCTGGTCTAGAATTACTTTTCCCTGGTTTTACCACAACTGTGAAATCAAATTCTTGAAATAATAAGACCCTTCAACATATGTGCCCTTATAGAACAACTTTTGTTACCAAATACTTCAATTCCATGTGATATGTATAAAAGACAAATGGTGTAGCTAGTATGTATTGGCAGAATTTATGTAGCGCATAGATCATTGACAAATCTTCACACTCTGTATTTGTGTAATTTTGTTTTATAGGATCTAGCTTTCTACTAGCAAAACAAATAGGATGATCTATAATACCTTCTCTATGTTGAGCCAACACCATGCCAATGGTCGTGCCAGAGGTGCCAACATGTACATGAAAGGGTTGGTCAAACACAGAATAGATGCGGTAGTAGGTTTTTCCTTTAATGTATCAAATGCATGTTGTTGTGGTTCTCCCCAGTAGAACGTACCTTTCCCTTTCAGTAACTCTTCCAATGGTGTAGAAATTTTGGCATATCCTTTGATAAAATTCTTGTAATATCCTGTATGACCCAAAAAATCTGCGCACCTCACTCTGACTGGTAGGCTCCCTTAGGCCTATAATGACTGCAACCTTTGTTGGATCAACCAAAAAACCCTCCTTGCAAATTATGTGTCCTAACAATATCCCAAATGGTGTAGTAAATATGCATTTATTTATGTTTAATGAGATACTCAATTATCTACATCTTTCAAACATTAAGTGCATATTGTCACAATGATCCTTAACTAATGCATACACCATCCAATCATCTAAATATACATGTAAGAAGTTGTGAATAAATTCCTTGAATGCTTGAAAAACTATGCGTGAAAATACAAGTGCATTTTTCATACTAAAAAGCATTACAGTATAGGCGAAGCCACCCCATTTAGTAATAAACATAGTCTTTTCCTAATCCTCCTGGGCAATCCGAACCTAATGATACCAAGAGAACCCATCCATAAACGAACAGATTTTGTGCCCTACAATGCCTTCTAGTACTTCCTCAGTCAATGGCATAGGAAAGGGATCAGTCACACATGTAGCATTCAAATCCCTATAGTCCACACAAGTCCTAATCTGTCTATATTTCTTGATACTGATCACCATTGGACTAGCCCATTCTGACTCATCAAGGGGCTTGATAATTCCATACTTCAACATTTTATCAATTTCTTCTTTGACCTTTTCGTGCAAGTTGGGGTTCATCATGTAGGGTCTCTTTCTAATTGGGTGCGTACCCTCTTTAAGTTTTATCTTCATCTCCCCTAACGATTCATGCATGCCTTTAATTTCATGGTACCCCCTAGGGAATAAGTCCTGGTAATCCCTTAGTAAATCTATTATTTTTGCCACTTCAAAATTTGACCAATATTCTCCAATTATGGCTTCCTTAGGCTCAGCCTCGGATCCAATATTCACCTTCTTTATCTTTATAGGTTCATGAGAGGCACACGTGGTTTTGTCTACACTTTCCAACACCTCTTGCCTACCTGTTGAATGATTTACATCTAGATTTTCTACTTCTTCATCATCCGCTAAGGAGACCATTTTTCCTTTTTTCTTCCTCAAGGAAAGCACATTGAAGTAATGTTGCATCAGCCTCTCTCTCTTCAACAAGATGCACTCCTGAGGCTCCTTCATCTAATAACTCCTAAAGGAGTTCTTCATCCTTGGCACTATCTCCCATAGTTAAGCACTTTATGACTTTCAAGGCTTCTTCCACCAGAGGCTTTGCAGAGAAGAAGTTAAACATTTGGGTTATTCCGGCAATTAAATCCTACCGATTTCCAATCTCTCTATGGAGTTTGACATATACATACCAAGAACACGTGCATCCTTATAAAGTGGAATAAAACTTGTGCACCCATAGTGAAGGTGGTAAAGCTTCCTGCCCTTCTTCCCAGAGTCTCTCACACTTCTAAATGTGGTGCTAAAAAGGTTGATTACCATAATAAGTATAGATTTGTGTAGGTGCATTTCTCTTGAGGAACCTAGTAGCAAGATCAATCCTAATTTCATTCCATCCTACAATATTATCCTTGTGGGCCATCCACCAGCGTGTTGTTGTCCCACGGAGTGCATATGATAGCATATTTATTCTTTCCAACAGGTCTATCCACTGTTCTTCCATGGCACACAGGAATACCATAGGATCTCTTCCTTCGATGTAACAAAGTACCGATTTGTTACCTATTCTCCTAACATAACATGGTTTTCTACCTCTAGGAAATATGCTCTTTACTTCATGCCTTACCAACTCATAGGTCTGATGAGCCAAATTATTACAAGAAACACTTGTAGTATCGCTAATAGACTGTGCATCCTCCCACTAAATTATTCCTTCTTTAGTTGGCTCAAGTATCTTTGGATCTCAGATGGCACATACATAAATCTGATTCAGATCTTCTTCACTCAAGGGCTCAACATAGGGTGTAGATTTTCCATTTGTTAATGGGATAATAACTCTCTCCTCATTGTTTTCAAAACTTATATAGCCCTTGTTGAACCAAAGATCAGCATTATTTACATAGCACCAAGGATGCCCCAATAGAATTGGGAATCTATCTAAATCTACCAGCACTAAAGCCTCAAATTCTCTAGTGAGCTTGGCCCCTTGTATAGTAATGGATGCATCCTTCAAAACCCCGATGGGAGTGGGCTTAGTTCAATTAGCCATGAAAAATATATTAGAGGATGGCTGCAATGGGGGTCTTCTCATTTTTACCCATGCATCTAAGGTAATAACATTGACTTCCAAGTCTGTATCAATCAGTATATTAATCAATAGACAACTATCCACAATAGCATTCAGAGTGATTTCCTTGTCATAATCTAGGCTATGAGGGGGAATATTCGCATGCAGGATCTGCCATCTAGTCTCAATACTTATGCTCAAAGTGTTTCCCTTTAACCAATCCCTTAACAATGGAATGATATTTTCCTGGCACAACATTTTACACACTTCCCTTGAGTCATGTATATCAGTTTGGACCATCTATGATACTTTCTATTACTCCATCTTCTGTAATTTCTCTTTTAAGTATTGTATCTCACCCTGAAGATTCCTAAGAACTTCCATGGTTTCCTAATAGACCTCCTTTTGATGGGTAGGATATGGGTACCATGCATGTAGAACCTCCTCCTTAATGATGGTAGGCTTATGCTAAAATGCTTCTCTGGTGCATGTTGCCTTAGCGTGGGTCATGATCTTCACTTGTAACGCCTCAGACTCTACTTCCAACTTAGGCATCCACCGATTTTCAATAGCGTGTTGTATCCTAACCATCCTTGTGCCTTTTTTTTCTTGTTTATGTTGTTTACTAAGATGCTCATATAAGTATGGGCATTCCTCATAGCTATGGTTCTTTCCAAAAAAAAGAACATGTAATATTCTGAGGACATTCATACCTGTAGTGTTTAGGATATCCTCATGTATAACATGTTTCGCAAGGAAACTCACTTCTTCCACTACCATGGCCTCGTCCTCCAAATCCACCATGGTATCCTCAACCTTTTCCATGACGACCTTCAAAATGCCCTTCATTCTTATCGTAGCATGCCTGATTGTGATCCCAGTCCTAATGCCCATTCTTTCCCTTAGAGTTATGTAAAACTACTGTCTGTCGTACTCCAATACCTATAACGTCATGGATCTGACCAATCAGTTGGTAGTCTTCAGTGTCATGAGTCGTGGACCGACATATTTTATAGTAGATTGAAACATTCTTCCTTATCACGCATTGTAATAATGGGGAGTGGTTAGCATCATGGTTAAAATGGCATATCTCACAATCCAATAGTAATGAGTGTACTGATCTGCGAGGACAACTATCCTGTATGTGACCTTCTACTACATAATTTGTACACCAAATCCATGTGCACGTGTCATGTGTTGAATTTGTTGATAGTTTCTCCAACTATTTTGCCATAGCTACGATCTGTGCTTCTAAAAATGGGCTCACCCCAGTATCTATACTCCCAACTAACTTAGCGTGTAAGGCTTCTTCAAGTGCTTCACACAGATCAGTGTATTTCTTATGTGATAATGTCATTCTAAAAGGAGTAATTAGGCCCCCAATGAACCACTGTGCATGTTTTCTTGCATGTATATCATAAGAAATCTTAGATAACAGCGTTTTAAAGCAGTCATCATACTCTCTAACACTCTCATTAGTGACTTGCTTAATATCCTTGAGTGCACGTATACTCTTCTGCTTAAACTCGGGGATGTGAAACTCTTCAAGGAATGCATCTTTTAAAGTTGTATAGTCTACGCAAGTCTGATCAGGGTCAAAATTTCTATACCAGTTGTGTCCATGTCCTTGTAACATAGTAGCAAATTGGCTTGCCCTACATTCAGAAGTCATGATCCCTTTTGCACACCACATTATTTCACACATATGCACATGTTTAGTATCATCTTCTATGCCCTTATAGTCTTGAAGATGAAGAGACATCTCCATGTAAATATTTTAGGGTTGGTGCGGACCTTTCCCACCTAATCCAAAACCTCTTGTGTTTCCCCTGCCTCCAAAACCACCAAATCCACCAGAAATAGAGCTACCTATGCCTCCTGATCCCACACCTATAGCTAGTGTCATACTAGAAGATGTGCTTCCCTATGTCCCAATAGTAGAACTGAATTGTACCCCGACAGTCTTTAAAGCGTTACCACTCCTAGAAGTTAGTCCAAAAATAGGTGTGCCTGAGTTATGTGCAGATGATACACCCGAAAAGGTACTCCCATATAACAATGAATCCGTTTGCACTACCATCATGGTGCCTTTCATAATAATTGCTCCTACTCTTCCACTACTTGAATTAACTTGTTGACTGTTTGTTGTACTAGATGCTGGAAAACCAAGTGTAAGGGAAAGGTTGTCAGGTGGATTCAGATGTGTGCCCACAGCCCAACTCGTCTCTGCTGGCGCGCTTCTACGTTAGGCCGAGGAGGGTTCCCTATCATGTTTTCCCAAATGGGGGATTTCGTGAGGCTTGGGTTCCACATCTTCTGCATGAACTTTAACTCCTTCCTGAACTATCTTTCTCCACAATGCCATTTTATCTACAACCTCTCGTTGCTTCTATACCTCCCTCTCGCGTGCCTTATTATACTTAATATTCCTCTCCTCTCTCTACCTTTCTACTGCTAGGTCTTCCATCTTTCACCAAACCTTCTCCTACCCCCATGCGTGGTGGGGTTTAGTTAGCCATCAGTTTACTCTCTAAATTCAAATTTACCATCATGATCTTGATCGCTAGTGGAATGCCTTGTAGGTAAGTTCCCCTTGGATATCGTAAAAACTAGAATTCATCTACCTCTAGACATGAATAAGTGGAAATTGAGTACTCCAAGATATAATTGTCTAAAACACCATAAAACCACGTATCCACAGCTCGAGTCTAAATCATATCAGCATCATAAAGGGCCTAGAATTCTTCATGTGTCCATACAAGTGTGTGATACCTCCAATTCCTCTTAGATGCATACGTAATCAGCCACTCATACAATTCTACTGGAAATATAGCAAATAATCTCTCATATAAATTGTCATATAGGTTATGTTCCACCCACACATGTGTGTTAAACTCAGATCCAGTGTTGAACTGTCATGTGTATTCTTCTTCCAGATCATGTATCCACTCCTTAACACTTGCCAAGTTCAATCGGTATGTCTTCATCGTCAACCATCCTCAAAACAACTAAAAAAGAGGTCATGGCAATAGATCCAATGATGTAGTCTAGAATTCAACAATACAAGCCTAGGCACGCTGGCACATCACTCAACCTAGACTGAGCACTCATTTGAAGCAGAAAAAGGTACCAAGTCCCTCTTTAGGGTTGTTGTTGCTAGATGTTAGCATGATAAAGACTTTATTCATTTAGATCTATAGCTAATATATATTTCATACATTGCATATTCAAACATGGATCTAGAACATAACAGATCTAACAGATAACCATAATGGAATCAAGCATGCAATATTAAATTATAACCATAAGAACACCTTGTTTCAAGTCCATAATCACCATTATATTAATTGCAGTAAATACATAAAAGCTTCATTACAATAATAGTAGTACACGCCCATGCGCATAACAGTTCTAACAACATAATCTCACTATACGCTGGTTCTCTCTCTCTCTCTCTCTCTCTCTCTCTCTCTCTCTCTCTCTCTCTCTCTCTCTCTCTCTCTCTCTCTATATATATATATATATATACACACACACACACACTACACAGTTCCCTACTTATTTATAATGGTGGGGACTTTTCCTTCACCACTTATCTAATCCTAGAATAGGTCACATGCTATTATTAGCCACGCACTGTTACAAAAATGGGCTTACATGCAAGAGTGTTAACAATAGATCTATCTTTTTCAACTATCAGTACACAATTCTATCTTAAGCTTGCATTCATGCAAAGTGCTTTGTATTTGATCATCCAAAAATATCCAATGTGTGGCGCGCAAGTCTCCAATCGGTTTGATTTCTCCGCATGTTACCTCTAAAAATAGATCCTCATGATGAAAAATGGCTAAGTCCCGAATCTTTCTGTGTTCTACGCGTGATCCTCTATAATGCTTCCACACCTTTGAATGTGCTTTGTTCTCCCATGTGAACCTTTTGTATTCTCTTCACTAAGTGTCATAGTTTGACTGATCAACACCCCTTCAACTATGTCAACAAATGCTTGAACTTGGTAAGATAGTCTATAATTGTTGGAAAATCTTCAGGATTAAGAGTGGTGATCTCAATGTCAAGTTGCATGGCTCTCATATGATCCACCTTACCAAATAAATCCTCCAATTTCTCCCAAATTTTGAAAGGAGAGTCACATTTTTCCAAATGAAACAAAAGACTGTCACTTACATAAGTTCCTATCGAACCCATACACTCATCAAATTTGCATTGATAATGAAATTTCTCATATTCTCTAGTGAACACTGGTTGTTATGAATAATTTTATGTTTTGTTAATGTCTCAACATGATCTAATGCATAATTAGACACCATCCTTAAAAAATCACCAAAATAAATGCAAGAACCAAGTAATACAACAATACCCCCAAGCAATGCAACAAGAGCCCCCCAATTGGCACTTTATAATGAGTGCGTGTTACAATATGGCACTTTATAATTATAGTGTGATTCTCAAAATAAATATTTTTAATGGAAAGATAACAAAAAAAAGCACTTTTGCAAAAAATGGAACTCAAAACCGAGTTACCGATCAAAAGTTACAAGCTTTTCAATATTATTCTATACTATTTATTTTAGTTGCCACTAAAATAGAACAAAATGCTCTAGCCTTCACCACACAAATAAAATTAAAGGGGGTTGGATTTAACCACATATTAGTAGGAATCACAAGCTTTAAGACCTCATATGACCATACCATATGACCAGGGGCTAAGGATTTCAATGAGTGTGTGTTGCGTTGCCAAAAATAGTAGGATACACAATTACCTCAAATGGAAAAATCCAAGCACGGTCGTCCTGGTACCTTGCTAAAAGAGGAAAGAACTGAAATCCTTCTACACGTAACCTGAAAACACTACACTGCACCAAAATAAAACCTAGTGTAGATCTCAATAAATCCAACAAACCTAAAAATTGATATCCTCATTTTTATTTCATGATTGGCACGAATCTCAAGGCAAACCAGTGTGTTTCTCTGCAACCACCCAAAAAAATGACTGCCTCCAGAAATGGCCAAGTTTACAGTCAATATTAGGGTTTTCACACCTTTTAGATCCAATGGTGGCATCTTTTTTGCATAAAAACACACGCAACAACAAAATACAGATAAATCCCAAATATATGAATATACAAAAAAATGCTTACAAAACAAAACTTACATATGGATGTCAATAGCAATCTCCTACTATGATACCATAAAAGGAACGATAACTAGATCATACCAATCTAAGAACACAGATGTTAATCAAACACCACAATAAATAAGATGAAAGTAATTTACCAGAATAACTTTACATAAAACCTTTACAAACAAATGAGCAGCAATATCATATATTATTATGGAACTCAATGAAATACAATGAGAATGGGCCTTATTTATATAAGAAAGGAATAACAATCTAAGAACCAGTCAAGGTCATATATCATTCCATAAATCATGGAAAGAACTAGTCATCAAAAAACTAGTCAAGACCATAGATTTAGGAAAGAACTAGACATCAAGGATCTAGTCAATACCATAGATCAAGGAAAGAACTAGTCAATACCATATATCAAGGAAAGAACTATACCAAACAACTAGATAATATCCCCCTAATATCTAAATAAATAAAAAACAAATATCCACACACATAAGTGGGTGAGGATAAATACAATAAAGGTAAATAAATACCTAGGTGAACATGAGCTAAGGTAAATACCTACTCTAACACTTTCACATTTTAAGTTTAAAATAAAAAAGTGTAAATAAATCACTTATTCATGACCCATTGCTCCTCTAGTTGGTTAGGTTGTCATCGCATCAGAATTCTCGTCGTTTCGGCTATAATCTTTCTCAAAACTGTCATAGGTAATCCATAGCTCAAATTTCACCAAGTGGGTAAGTGGAAATGACTTCTAAAAATAGTAATATATATATATATATATATATATATATATATATTGTGTGTGTGTGTGTGTGTTTAACTCTATTTTGAGTGTGTAAGTTTTTTAGGGCAGGAGCATTGCGCCGACGTAGGTATATCTTTATCCCCTCATATATGGTAATTCCTCTTGTTGTTTTATTTTCATATGTTTTGTTGATTGTGTCTTTATCTGCACTTGATTCTTGTTTGCTTCTTGCATGTGGCAAGAAGCTTGGATTGGCATACTACCAACACACAGTCACATCAAGTATAACTTCTAACCTTCCCATTTAAAAGCACCATACTCAGACTCTATGTTTTATGTCTCTTCATGGCTAAAACACTTCTCTGAGGGGGAAATATGTACTTACCTGATTTTAAACAATGCAACATTTTCGGAACAGTTAAATCCCCAATGATGAAAAATTATCTTCTCAATGATGTTATAGTCCAAATCTTCACTTGCAGCATGTTCTTGCAGACTAGTTTTCTTTACTTGTCCATTTCCATGTTTTTCTCACTTTCTTTTATCATTTTGCAAGATTTTCCTTAGCTTTCCATCTTTAAGTTACAGAACCGCACTAGCGGATACGCAACTGCCCTAGCGGTTGTGTAACCGCCAGTCTACCCTTAGTGGTAGTTGTGCAACTGCCGCTCTACACAAACTGATGGTTCTATGTGTCTTTGATTGAGACTTTTTAGCATGATTTCAAATGCATGTTTCCTTCTTCATGTTCATATTTGTCACATGTTTCTTGTCTAAATTGGTTTTCTTGAGATTTTTAGATGCATACAAAATTATCCTTTCCAACTTACTATTATTAGTAAGTTAATTGTCCCTTCTTTGAGTGGCATGGCATTTCTTGGCTGGCAAGTGGGCTAGATCATTTCCCTACCAAATTTCTATCAGAACCAAGCTTATTCCCAAAGAATTGGTTGGATTTTCTCAATTGGAATTGCACTATTATACTTCCAAAATCCCACCAATAAGTATGCAAGCTAACCCGTTATTTTTCCTTGTTTCTCTCTTGCTCGCATTGTGACCAAACCACTTGAAAACCATCCATCTCTATCACTCTGCCATTCTTTTTACACACTTCCCTGGACATGTTTGAACACTCATTACAAAATAAGATGAGGGGATATCAAAAATCACTTCCAACATTTTATTTTTCTCTGTACAACATTACCAAGTTGGAGGTGTCATTGAACTCCTGTAAGTTTCATTTGTTTATTTTAAATAGATTCAGATATTCAATCTGTTAATTACATTCGTTTAGAAAGATTCAATTGCAAAGATTGAATTGAGGATTTCCTTCCAGCTTATCCCTGTGGATTTTCTTGGGAAGAATTCAGAGGAACTTCTTACTACAGTGCTTTGTTATCATTTCTTCATTATTAAATTGTTTAGGAAATATCACTGCATTCAAAATTTATTATTAGTTGCACACGAGCAAAACTTATGTGAAAAATTTATTCTCTTCCTATCCCTGTGGATATGTATGAGAAGTTAGCTTTTAAATCTTATGTGTATGTGTTAGATTTATATTTCTTCATTAGAAATATTTTCTTTTACTCGAGAAGCTTCATGGGAAGAATTTCTTCTGAGAAATTTTTCATTCTTCCTGTGATTCTGAGGTAGAGCTAGAAGAAATAAAATCCACAACCAAAAATTAGAAAAACCTTTTTTTAATCAGATTATATTGAATGATATGCAACAGGGAAATAGCCACATCTGGTTATTTCATTGTTTATTTTAGTTAGTATTAGAGTAGAATAAATTACATTTAATTAGAAGAGGTTAGTTTGTCTGTGCACATTTATTTTATTTTTCAATAAACACTAAATCCAAAAACATTAGATTAGATTAATTAGTTCTTTTCTTTGCTTTATTCCCTTTTGTTTATAAATCATTGAAAAGGAGAAAAACAAATAGATTAGTTTCGTTTCTTTGTTTGATTAATTATCTTTTGTTTGTTTAATTATCTAGTCACACGTAGATTTAATTAGGTTCAAGGAGAGTAATCAACTTGATTTAATTTAATTTTTTTGCTTTCATTTGTTTATTCGGCACATAGAGTTAATTAGAAAGGAATTAACACAACTCCTTACGTATCCTTAGTTGGATTAGGTTTCTTAAACATTGACCTTTCCCTCTTGCAGATTATTTACAAGTTTGTTTGTTTCTTTGCTTTAGTATTTCGCATATCCCACATGACCATCCAAGGCCCTAGGAAACACACAAATTTGAATTGTGATCCACAAGTTCCTTAACCAAACCTACCTCCACAATTGACATATGTTGATCAAGGCATCATACACCTCATTTTCCAAACCACCCTACTTCTGCCCGTTATTATCTTACAATTGAAATATTTGAATGTCAAAGTGGATAGTGCTTACTATTTCTGGCATAGTCAACCTGGTCAGGATTAGATTATGTGATTCACCCGTTCGTCCTACCCACACTTTTCCTCTCACACCTCTATGACCTTATTTGGAGAATTTTATGAGGAAAACATGGGACAATTCCCATGCATCCCACAGCCAGTTCAGAGGGTGTTTGGTGACATTGATATTGATATACCCCTTCATGTGTTCATTCTCCTTGAACATTCCATTTCTCCCACCCAATTTAGACAGGAATTTAATGATTTAGACAAGTAGATTCTGATTGTGCCTATAGAAAACATTTGATTTCCTTGATTACTGTTGTTGCAAATCAGTAGCACCCCTAGATGCACATAAAGGTTGTAAGTTGATGTTTAGGGCATCCAGTGTGATTGCACAACATTGAAACCTCTCTCCAAGTGTGGGACTTACAAGATGAGAGAGGAATATCTAGATTAGAGGTTGGTTCCTCAAACTCCTCTGATTAGATCTATTATTTGCACAACTGCAGAGGTTCAGATCCTAATTTTATCTTAATTTGTAAGGAGACAGGGATAAGAAATGCAAAAATTAAAACTAAACTAATAAGGGTGATACACCAAAGGAGTGGTGAGCACTTCTTTCTCATGCAAACTGACACAAATCAGAAATTGCAACATAAAACATCATGCATAGGTTGATAAGCTGTAAACAAGGGTTTGAAATGAAGCAAACAACACATACAAAGGAGTGAAAGCATTCATAGAGCCTGCATTGTGATTTTCAACATCAAAATCCTTGTATTCCAACACCAAAGAGGCAGAAAAACCAGTTACAATCCCTAGAAGGTCTGATACTTGCCAAAATCACTTGTTTAAAGTGAAAACAGAAGCTTGTTGTGCAAAAAAAGTGTTCCCCTTTGCAAAAATGAACTCATTCTGGCTTTTATAGTGCAAACCACGACCCCAGGAGAGAGAACCGTAGGAAAACATGCAAGGGGTTCAACCATTGACCAAAATGCCATCAAAACAGCATGGACGACTTGACAGACCCATTCCCTGACATTTTTTAACAATGCTGGGAGAAAATGCGAGCCATTCTTCATTAAAATCAATTGTTGAAATGTCATTTCTGTTCATGACCATGTGCCAGAAGCATTTTTTATTTTCTCTCTCCAAAATCCACCAAAATTCAAAATTGACCCTAAAATATTGTCGATAATTTCACCAGCTTTCCATTGATATAAAGAACGTGAAAAACCAAGCTTTGTATCGAAAGATATGGTGATTTGAAGTTTTAGGGAAAAACAGGGCCAAATTGGGTCAGTGGGGAAAACAGGGCCAAGTCTTTGGACACGTGGCACGTCTTGATTGGCTGCGGGCCTTCTAGGGAAAAATTTCCCACAAAAACTCCGCCGAGCCATAACTTCAAAAATACATGGAGTTAGGAGGAAAAATTTACCTTTCTGGAAAGCTGAGAAAGAGCTCTATCCAATGGTGTCATTTCCAGAAGGTTTTGAGAGCCTAAAAAGCAAAATTTTGTGACTGGGGAACAAGATAAGGAAAGATGAAAGGGAGTTAGCCACAAAATCAGCAGGGGGCACATTCTAGATAACAATTTTGGTGACTCAGAGGGGTCATCTACCTACTGGATGAAGTTACCAGTTTTTTGAAGCATCCATTGGGCATGGAGTCATGCGTTGTAGCCTGCAAACTGATCTGAAATTTGAAAACCTCCTCTCTGAGCCACTTGGAAACCCACTGAAATGGACTGCGCAAGAGTAAAACCAGCACCACAAAAACTATGTACAAAACGAAAGGTCATACATGCTCCAAAATGGAACATGCAGAGTGTGCACAAGCACTTCTTTTACTGAAAGCAAACCTACCTACTCTACCCTAATGGAAACAAAGGTGAGCTAAACAAACCCTGCAACTGGTTGTGTAAAATAGCTTCCTTTCTTCAAAATTGGCAACCATGCAACTAATTTGGCATTGAACATGGCTGATTGGATGAATGAAAAATCAACAAGAAGCTCGTCTTCCACCCAAATCATCAAGGTATCAGCTAAAGGAAAATTCCATACCTCTTTTATTTGTTTTTCATTTGGATTGGTGAGGTATGATAGCTGATCCTTGGTTCCTTATAGCTCATCCTCATGCTTAGAAGCAAGCATGACTGGTTGTGACTTCTCCTTTGACTCCAGTGAATTCAAATACCTTATTGGGCAAGGTATGATCTGTTTGATATGCCCATAGCTCTGATTTTCAACTCTAAAAATGGAGTCTTCTTGTAGACCTTCATGAATGGATGATGTGGAAGCAATGGTAGAACCTTTCTACCCTTTCTCTTCTTCCAATGAAGAACATGAAAGATTAAAATCTTCCAATCTTAGTTCCAAAGAGTTGCTATAAGATGCAGGCTGCTGCAAATGAATGCTCTCCTTCATGATAGCAGGCTCAAGTATTTGGGACGTGGAAGATGAAAGAGAGAATGGTGGAAACTCAACTGGTTCTTCTTCATCAAAATAGTCCTCCAAATCTAACAGATACACTACCTCATTGTTGTCCTGATGCAAATTCTCAACTTCCTCCATAGTGTCCTCTTGATCTGTAACTTGATCATCATGGTTTCTTTCATCCTCCAACATTGAGTTTGAGAGATCAAACTCTTCTTCAGCACTAGAACACGAGAGGGATGAAGTAGAAATAAGAACTGAAGGTTCTCCTGTAGCCTGCCTTGTGTTCAAAGCCCTTGGATCTGCACTTTTCTTCTTCATAGCTAGAATGTGCTCCTCTTCTTTCACATTTGGAGCGGTTTCTCCCTCCTCTACTACTTGAAGGAAATCTTGCTCTTGATAGAACTCTTCTTCTAGCATGAAGTTTGTCAAGTCAAACTCTTCAATCTGCTACTCTAGAGGAAAAGTTGGGACTGCAAGATCTTCTTCTGAGATTTCTTCCTCCATGGCTGATTGTGCAACTTGAATTGAATCGGCATTCCCTTCAAATAGAGTGCCAACATGGACACTACTTTCTGAGCAAACTAACTGCTAGTCTACTTCTTCTTTTTGCTCTTCTTCTACTGTCACAAAATCAGTCCTAACCACTACTTGTTCTCCAACTCCAACCTCTTCTGAAGGCTTAACCATCAAGGGGATCTTTTTCATCCCAAATTTGAGAGCCCAACTCTTCAGACTTTGAATTTCTTCATCTTTGTTTGGCTTCTCTTTTTGCTGTTGTTTTCCTTGATTGGCATTCTGATTTTTATCCTCCCAACATGGATTTGGGAATGCAAGAGGAGAAGTGGATTGTAACTCAATTGATTTTGCAATTTTTTGTGGTGGTGGATGAGGTAGGAACTCTTGTTTCTTTGGAGGGAATGGTTGTTTGGAAGGGAAAAGGACAAAAGAATTGAGATGGGGTGGAAGACTAGGGAATGGGGAAATGGATTCAACTCTTGGGGCAGCATTGACTGGATTTAGAATTTGAAATTCTAAATGAGATGATGTTGCTTGAGTAATGGGAAGAGAAAAACTAGGTGATGGTGTAGAACTTACCCATTGACAAGGTTGTTCAACACCAAGTGTATAGGCCTCTATTTCTATTGTCCATTGTGCAAGTTGGGGCAGCATCTTCATCATAAATTCCAACTTCTCCTGAGGGCTGAAGTGTCTTGGAAAAGGGCCTCCCCATGGACAAGGAGTCCTGCAAATAATTCTGAAAGCCTTCATTTGAGCTGTTGCTCTTGATTGTACCATCTTTGCCTCCATCTTTTGGATTTTTTCCACAAAATCTGCATCTTCCATTTGATTGTCTTCATTGCATGCGTACCCTTGTTCTTGATGTGCTTCATAACCAAACTGACTTTGGCACTGCTGCTCATATGGGTAGATATGTTGATTTTGAATTTGATCAAAATGCTGATTTGGAGGATTTGTAAAACATGTTGGAGGTGTGATATACTACTGTTGTAAATGTGAATTCCATGATGGAAATGAATTCATGATTGCACAAGTTCATGGAATGGAAAAGAATGAAAATGATGGAAAGAAGAATGGATGGAAATGAATGGAAAATAGGTATGCAACTTAGAGAATGATTTGTTTACCAGATGGAGTCGCCAGATGTTCTTTTAAAAGTGCCTCCAAAAGGCTAAATATTTAACAGGAACACACAAACCTATCAAAGATAAAGTGGAAGACCTCTAAGGTCCCACCCGGCGTGCCAAAACTGTTGTTGCAAATTAGCAGCACCCCTTGGATGTTGATCAGATTTCTAGTTTGATCTTTTAGACATCCAGTGTGATTGCACAACATTGAATCCTCTCCCCAATTGTGGGACTTGTAAAATGGGAAAGGAATCTCCATATTAGAGGCTGGTTCCTCAACTCCTCTGATCAGATTTATCACTTACAAGTTGCAGAGGTTTAAATTCCTAATCCTACCCTAAATTCCAAAGGAGACAGAGATAGAGAATGCAAAAAAGAAAGAACTAATGCTAATAGGTGATGCACCAAAGGAGTTGTAGACACCTGATGTTGCATGAAATACATAATCCACAAGGAAACACAGTACAAAACATGCACAAATGCTCAAAATGTAATGAAAGATCAAGAAATCAATGATAGATATATGAAAGGATTGAGGGATTTTAATCATAGAACATATATCAACATCTCAGATCCAATACAGTACATTACAGTGATCCAGAGGCAAGAAAAGGTGTTGCATTACATGGAAAGGTAAAATTTCTTCACAAATTCTGCCAAGGAGGAAGAAAAAGGAAGTTGCAGAGCTGAAAAAGTGTCTCCCTTTGCAAAAATGAACTCATTCTGGCTTTAACAGTGCAAACCACGACCCCAGGAGAGAGAAACACGGGAAAACATGCAAGGGGTTCAACCATTAACCAAAATGCCATCAAAACAGCATGGACAACTTGACAGACCCATTCCCTGACATTTTTAACCATGCTGGGAGAAAATGCGAGCCATTCTTCATTAAAATCAGTGGTTGAAATGTCATTTCTATTCATGACCATGTGCCAGAAGCATTTTTTGATTTTCTCTCTCCAAAATCCACCAAAATTCAAAATTGACCTTGGAATCTTGTAGATAATTTCATCAGCTTTCCATTGATATAAAGAACGCAAAAAAATGAGCTCTAAATCGAAAGATATGGCGATTTGAAGTTTTAGGGCAAAACAGGGCCAAATCGGGTCGGTGGGGAAAACAGGGCCAAGTCTTTGGACATGTGGCATGTCCTGATTGGCTGCGGGCCTTCTAGGGGAAAATTTCCCACAAAAACTCCGCCGAGCCATAACTTCAAAAATACATGGAGTTAGGAGGAAAACTTTACCTTTCTGGAAAGCTGAGAAAGAGCTCTATCCAATGGTGTCATTTCCAGAAGGTTTTGAGAGCCTAAAATGCAAAATTTTGTGACTGGGGAACAAGAGAAGGAAAGATGAAAGGGAGTTAGCCACAAAATCAGCAGGGGGCACATTCTGGATAACAATTTTGGTGACTCAGAGGGGTCATCTACCTGCTGGATGAAGTTACCAGTTTCCTGAAGCATCCATTGGGCATGGAGTCATGAGTTGTAGCCTGCAAACTGATCTGAAATTTGAAAACCTCCTCTCTGAGCCACTTGGAAACCCACTGAAATGGACTGCGCAAGAGTAAAACCAGCACCAAAAAAACTATGTACAAAACGAAAGGTCATACATGCTCCAAAATGGAACATGCAGAGTGTGCACAAGCACTTCTTTTACTGAAAGCAAACCTACCTACTCTACCCTAATGGAAACAAAGGTGAGCTAAACAAACCCTGCAACTGGTTGTGCAAAATAGCTTCCTTTCTTCAAAATTGGCAACCATGCAACTAATTTGGCATTGAACATGGCTGATTGGATGAATGAAAAATCAACAAGAAGCTGGTCTTCCACCCAAATCATCAAGGTATCAGCTAAAGGAAAATTCCATACCTCTTTTAGTTGTTTTGCATTTGGATTGGAGAGGTATGATAGCTGATCCTTGGTTCCTTATAGCTCATCCTCATGCTTAGAAGCAAGCATGACTGGTTGTGACTTCTCCTTTGACTCCAATGAAGTCAAATACCTTATTGGGCAAGGTATGATCTGTTTGATATGCCCATAGCTCTGATTTTCAACTCCAAAAATGGAGTCTTCTTGTAGACCTTCATGAATGGATGATGTTGAATCAATGGTAGAACCTTTCTACCCTTTCTCTTCTTCCAATGAAGAACATGAAAGATTAAAATCTTCCAATCTTAGTTCCAAAGAACTGCTATAAGATGCAGGCTGCTGCAAATGAATGCTCTCCTTCATGACAGCAAGCTCAAGTATTTGGGACGTGGAAGATGAAAGAGAGAATGGTGGAAACTCAACCGGTTCTTCTTCATCAAAACAGTCCTCCAAATCTGACAGATACACTGCCTCATTGTTGTCCTGATGCAAATGCTCAACTTCCTCCATTGGTGGTGGGTAAGCAAGATAGTTAAGATGACTGTGACACTTCAGGATGTGCACAAGATATTAAGATTTCTGAATGGAGGGTCTCATGTGTATTTTGATCTTACCTCAAATATTATAGAGAGGAGGGCCTTGACCATATGGGCCATAGGTAGTGATACATATGATGAGGGGATGCTCAGCACTCAACGCATCACTTTTTTTAGGCAGAGATTCTGGTTATCTGGAAGGTGGTCATGGAAATTATCATGGCATGTATATTGTGCCACAAGGAATTCATGACCATTCCATTATATCTAGAATCCACCTGTAGAATTGAGGTTTAACAGGGTATATTATTTATTTAGGGGACGACTATATGGGTGCAGCTAGTGCACAACTTAAGCAGGGTCTGACAAAGAGCACAGAAGACCATATGTCACATTATTTTATTAATGGCATGGATTTATGAGATATTTTTGATGTACATACAAACAAGGACACCATTGGCCATTATATAATATTCCCCAAGAGTACTTCAGTGGGCACAGGGGCCGACAGTGAGAGCACTTCCAGCGTATCAGCCACTATGATAGGTATATCATGATGATGTCATATGGGATCCATACATTGGGAATGTTGACCAATGGCATAGTTGGCCCAGGGAAGAGGACTTAGATTCATTTCATGAGGTTACATGGCATTACCTACACTGGGTAGAGACCCATCTGATGGATACGGTACGTAGACAGTTTGGATGGCTAGAGCCGATGGGTGTTGTTATTCCCTTCATTTAATCAACTTCTTGGTTGATTTCATATTCAAACCAAGGGTGTGTCTGAAGCTATATGCAATATGAATAATCCTAGTCATATATTAATTGACTATAGGTCTTTATTTTATTTTCTGGGGGATTTTTTCAGTGTCTTGAAGATTTCCTGGTCAAAGCCTTATTGAAGAAAAACTATAAAAAACTTGTTGGAAATAAACACTCTCTTGCAGAAATAAATTGTTGGAAATAAACACACATTGCAAAATGAAATAAATTATTGGAAAGAAACATACGTTATAGAAGTAATCACACTTTCTTGGAAATAAACACGCAATTGAAAATGTTGTGAAAATTCTTGCAAGGAAATAAGATTCTAATATATAACACCTGTACTGATAAGTACATAGCAGAATTCAACTGAAGAATCAAAAGTGTTTAAAGAATTAATACTTAACAAATTTACATGAATTACGTAGAAATATAAATACCAATAAGACAAGGATCTTGTTTCTTAGAGGATTGGGCCCTTGCTCCACCTTGAATCAGGATTTGACAAAGTATGATTCTCTCAAAACAAAATGGCTATCTTATTACTGAAGTGTTTTTTATTACAAAATTTCACTGTATTTCTATATCGTATATTTCTCTATATGTATATATTTAATCTATCTACAAGTTCTTTATATATATTTCATCATCCAAAGATGTATTTACAACCATAGTTGTATACCGATTCAAGTGGAGATGAATAGTGCCCAAAATAGATGTGGAATTTAGAAACCATGTTGGACATACAGGTATCTAATCCTACATAAGTTATCTCTGGATCTGGAGTATGAAGAATCAGAAATCTCGTGATCTGCTCCTGATTGGAAGGCCCATTAATTGCTCTAAGATCAGATTTTTCACAAAATATACAGATCCCCATTGATTATGGAACTTTGGAGAAGTTCTGGAACCAAAGGGAACTATTCCAGAACTAACTGTGAAAGTTCTGGAGCTAAGTGCAAGATTTCTGAAACTAAGCGATAGAGTTCTTTAGTTGTATGATGGAGTTCCAAAACTAAGCCTGGAGGTTCTGAAGTTATGCCATATTGAAGCCAATGTTCCAAAAAAGTGTTGGTTGCATCATACTTTTATTATTTGTTCGAATGTGACCTATTTTATTCACAAAGACCTGAATTTTCAAACACTTGTTAGGAATTACAGAGTTTTTAGACATTATAACTAAATCAAGAAAAATATGGACAATTACATCCTAACTTATCTCTAGATCAAACAAAAGTTAAACAATGCAGACAAAACTTAACTAAAAGGACATAAAATGAGAGCATATATTGTTCATTGATGAAGCATATTTTAGCCTCATCATTTCTCCCACACTTACATGTTTATAAGTCCTCTTACAAACTCTATTATTCAAAAGTAGGATTATGATTTATGCATTCTAACTAGTCACTATGATCGAATGGTTGGAACTGAATATCCCAGTGCTTTAGCTTAGAAGTGATGTATCCTAATCCTTCTTTTATCTTTCTTTTCCAATTCTCAAACTCATTGGGACCCTGAGATTCTTTGTTCTGCCATGGAGACATGCGAGTGAGAAGGAGAGGAGGCCTTGTTCTCATTCCCATCCATATGCCCCTGTGTTTTTCATTGACCTGAGGGATTATTGTACACAAAACTCTGACTCTTTCCAGACTCCATATTAAGTTCGTGGGAGATATTACTTATCTTATTCAAATTGCTACCGTAAGAAACTCACATATTTTCAAGCATCCATCATAAATATCTTTAAAAAATTCTCCTCATAAGAGGTGAAAGAATTAATGCTCTTTTGATGGATAGAAATATAATGTTTCTTAAATTTGCTATCAAATGCATGAGTTTTGAAATGTTTGGCAAAGGCATATTGTTTCCCATAATGAGTTCTCATACAGAGGCCTGATGAACTAGCCTTCACTAAATGTTTAGTGTCCCTATTTTTCCAAGCTACCTGATTTTGAAGTACATAAACAAATGCATTTAGCTAGCTTTCTCCTACATACAGATTGATCACGAAGCCTGTATTCTTTTCCAGCATAAAGTCACAAAGATAGAATTTGTAAAGGATATTTTTCTACTCTCCATTTGCTGAGGAATATGTTTTCATGAAATCTTATTCATCCTTTATTTCGTGTGGAAGGAAACATGCAATATTTGATAGTTTCCAACGAATAAATTTTTCTTCTAGAAATACATTGTGTCCAGGAGAAGGTCTTATGCATGTGAGTAACCTTTCACTCATTATGCAAACCATTTGTATCTTTACCATACATTCAAATTTGTCTTCTTTCATTTTGTAAAATTTCTCTTCCCACTCTTTCCTTTCTTTCTTCTCCTCCTTCGTCTTACTTCTTAATTCATCATTTGATGTTTTGAATTCATTAAGCTTCCTGCATGTATCATCCCACAACTGCTTAAGTGGCTAGTAAGTCAGTTCAGTCTGTACAACTTGATTCTTTGAATATATCTTTGGCATAGAACTCTGTTTACTAGCCAATTGACATTATTTTTCTTTTTCCATCATCTTTTTTTTGACAAATGTCAATTCTTCAGCCCTATCTGTGAGCTGATTTGTTAGTTGCTCAATGAGCATTTCCTTCTATTCCAATTTGAGTTTGAGGAAATTTAATTCCTCGTCTTTCTCTCTAATGATAAGTTATGCTCTAGACAAGAACAAAGTTTGTTTTAAGTGTTGTTTTTCCTCCTTTTCTGAGATTTCCTCAAGGAAAGGACATTTTTCTTCTACCAAAGGGGCTTTTCCTTTCAATCTGCATAATGTGAATTCCTCTTCTTCATGCGACAGTGTCGTTGATTCACCCATATCCTAAAAATCCTATTCTTAAAATATTTCATCTTTTTTCTCTTCTTCAGTTTGATTTGGTTGAGGAGGAGACATTGCCATGATGCCAAGAATATCAGCAGCTTCTTTCTCCAAACCATCATGTTCTTAAATTTCTTTTAGAGTTTCTCTAGACCTCTTATGAACTCTTCTTCATTGAGGAGACTCAAAATGTTCTTAAGTGGGTTTCCTCCTAGAGATTATTCTTATTTTTACTTCATGATCCAGCTTAGGTGAATGGTCACTGTCAAAGACATATATTAGTTATTCTGTTATTGCTGTAGAGGAAGGAGTTTCTTCTGAAGGCACCGTAGGTTTTGTAGCTTTGATCATTCTTTCAAATATCCTCCTCTTTGGCACATTAACTCCACCTACTTCCTTATTTTTCTATGCAAGAGGATCAATCTCCAAATTAATTTTAGGGGAGAAATGGGTTGGTATTCCCCTCTTGATAATATTAGGGATTTTTTTGAATTTGTTAAGGAACTTTTCCCATGCTTCTTCTCCATTTTTCTTTGAAAGAAAATGGTGTTGACAAACCAGATGGACTAATATATGATGTCTAATTGTCCCAACTCCCCAAGAATACCTCTGATCCATTTTATAGATGGAGTCAAA